>VZTH01018232.1:291344-344963 GCA_013397815.1 Aleadryas rufinucha
TGGGAAGGGGTATTAAAGATCATCTAGATACCACCCTCTTGCCATGGACAGGGACACCTTTTGATAGACCAAACTTCTCAGAGCCCCATCCACCCTGGCTTTGAATACTTCCAGGGATGGGGAATCATCAGCTTCCCTGGGCAACCTGTTCCAGTGTCTCACCACTCTCACAGTAAAGACTTTCTTCTCAATATCTAATCAAAATCTACCCTCTTTCATCCTAATGCATTTCACCCTTACAATAAATCTCTCTCCAGCCCCCTTTAGGTACTCAAAAGTTGTTCTAAAGTCTCCCCAGAGCCTTCTCTTCTCAAGGCTGAACAACCTCAACTGTTTCAGCCTGTCTTCATCAGAGAGGTGCTCCAGCCCTCTGATCATCTTTGTAGCCTTCTGTGGACTCATTCCAACTGGTCAATGTCTTTCCTGTGCTGGGGGCCCCAGAGATGGATGCAGCAGCACTCCAAGTGCTTGGAGTCTCATTAGAACAGAGTAGAGGAGTAGAGTCACCTTCCTTGCCCTGCTGGCCATTCTGCTTTGGATGCAGCCCTGGACACAGTTGGCTTTCCTAGCTGTGAGCACACATTACTGAGTCATATTGACCTTTCTGTCCACAAACACCCTCAAGTCTTTCTCCTCAGGGCCGATCTCAATCCATTCTCCATCCAGCCTGTATTTGTGCTTGGGATTTCCCTGACCCAGGTGCAGGACCTCACACTTGGCCTTACTGAGCTTCATGAGGTTCACATGGGCCCAGCTCTCAAGCCTGTCAAGACCCCTCTGGATGGCATCCCTTCAGTCCAGTGTCTCAATTCTACCACACAGATCGGTGTCATTGGCAAACCTGCTAAGAGTACACTTGATCCCACTGCCCACATTGCTAACAAACATGTTAAAAAGTGCTGGTCCCAATCCTGACCCCTGAGGAATGCCAGTCACCACTGCTCTTCACTTGAACATTGAACTATTGATCATAACTCTTTGATTATGTCCATTCAGCCAGGTCCTTATCCACCAAGTGTTCCATCCATCACACACACAACTCCCCAATTTAGAGACAAGGATGTTGTGTGGGACAGTGTCAAATGCTACTTGCCAGTCCAGGTTGATGATATCTGTTGATCTTCTCTCATCCACCACTGCTATTACTCCAGCAGAGAAGGCCTCCAAATTTGTCAGGTATGTTGGTTGTTGCCAATCACCTCTTTATTTACCATGTGCTTTTGCATAGTTTCCAGGAGAATCTGTTCCATGATCTTGACAGACGCTGAGGTGACACTGACCTGCATGTAGTTTCCTGTGTCTTCCTTATTTCCCTTTTTATCCGCTTTTCAGTCAGTGGGAACTTAACTGGAATGTCCAATATGATGGATAGTGGATTAGCTATTTCCATGGCCAGTTCCCTCAGGACCTGTGTATGTGTCTTGTCAGGTCCCATGGACTTGTGTACCTTCATGGTTTCAGACCTGGTTTTCTCGATAGAGAATGGACACTAACATATGGCACTTGTACAGAGTTGGAGGTAGACCCTGTGATTTTGAATGCGTAGTTTCCACTGTGTGACCAAAATACCAGCTATTTGTGTCCACCTTAAAAATTTTTGCTGTTCTTATCAGTGCTACTAGAATGACCCTTAACATTAGGTCTAATTTGTGTCTAATTTGTCAGTGAAAGTGGTTCTTTCCTTACATTGTTCTGAAAGAAAAGCTAATCAACTTACGGGAACATTAACAAACATAAGAACAAAATATAATTATATAATTTTTTTTCTCCTGGGGACAGTAGTAGAGGAAAAGAGAACAATCTGCCCAGGAGAGATCTTGTTGATAAATGGAACTACCGTCACTTAGTGATTCCTGTTTTAAGCAGATAATGATTTACTGTGTTTTATTTCAGGCAGCTGCAGTTTCTCATAAACCCGTGAAAATCTACCCAACATCCTGTTTTCTTTGGGCCACACTATTGACCAATTTGATACAAGAAAAAAACCAAAATAAGAAACAGCATATGAGTGGTAGGAATTTAACAGTATGTTTGAGCAGGTAAAGGTGGAAATGCTCTGACAAAGCTCCAACTATCTTTGCAGAATACAGTGGAAGTAATTAATGAAAACAATCTCAACATGAAGAACAAGACTCCTCCTCCTTCTTTAAAGCTTCTGATTAATTATTCCCTATTCCCTTTCCATTAGTCTACTTTGGTTTTCTAGGACTTGGGTGGTAAATTCTTATGACTACTGATTGTTGAAACTGTTATGATATGCTTACCTCAGGTACCAAAACATTTGGGTGAATAACAAGATTGCTCCTCCTTATAATGCTTAATTACAATATTTTGCTGGTTGTTCATAAAATCACTTAATTAGAAGACAGATTGAGTCAATTTTTAGCACATATTACTGGTCAAGAAAGTATGTGACTCAACCTTTCTAGCTGCTCTCCATCCCATTGCTGGAACTGCCTTTTCATAAGAGACAGGGAAAGCAATGCCTAGAAAATGATTTTTCAGCTCAGTATAGAGGCTTTGAACTTAAGATTCAAAGTCTGTGCTTCCTCTATGAAGTAATAACAGCCTTCATTTTTTATAGTGCTACTTACCAGCTGCTCTGAAGCATGGCACAACAGAAGACAGTATCATTAAGTCCCAGCAGAAAGATAAAGCTTTTGAAGCATTTAAAAAAAAAAAAAAAAAAAAGGAAATGACAGACCAAATAACACCTACTACGCCACCCCAGAAATGTTTTTCGGTTGTGATCCTTAGCTCCCCTGCTCAACCATGCTAATTACTTTGTAAACTCACTGCTCGTTGTTGAGATGCAATTCCTATTCTATTGAAAAACATGAATGAGGACGAAGTATGCGGGTATAAGAGGAGTCAACCTCTGGATTTGGGTTATTGCTGCAGAAATGATTGTGTACCAGGGTGGATAACCTGATGTAACATACTAGTAGAGACAACACAAAATTTGCATTTTAGTATTTTATTGTAGTGGTGCACCTTTAAATCCAATTACTAAAGAACATCTTAAGTAGCTGCAGCTTGGTAGGCTACATATACATACACCTCCTAGTAAGAGCTTTCTCCATTAAGAATTTGTATTTATGGAAATTAGAACTGAGTCACTAATTGGTATATTAAATTTTTTGTTTGTTTTCCATCAAATCAGAACTCTAAATCTTAAAAAGAGTAGAATACAGACAGCTGATGAAAACCTAAACCCACTTCTTGGACATTTCACAAATGGCCAACAATTTCAGAAAGATAAAATTACTGTTTGCTTTGTTTGGCAGTAACTGTTGGCTCACATCAATTGTGGCCCAGCTTTCTAGAACCACTGAAAATGTGTTTTAAAAGCAGGAATGCAGAGAAATGATTTTCACCCAACACTTTGAACTTAAGCCCTGTGATGTGTTATCCCACTTCAAACGGTAATTTTACAATCATTCAGTTTTCAGACTCAGAAACTCTGACTGCTTGAGAACATGTGAAAATCTGAAAATAAAGAGACAAATCAATTTCAAATGGGAGTGCTAAAGAGTGCAATGTATTAGGGCACAGAACATGACCTGCAAAAGACACATGGATGAAGGAATGCTAGCTCTGCAGAGATTTCTAAATTCAGTACAAAAAAGGGGGAAACTAAAAGCCTCTTTTTTTTGTTTTTTTTTTCATTCAATTTATTTACTGTTTTCCTGCCATATGTTATGAAAGCAACAAGACTGGAAAAATGTGTTTGCCACAGGTTATGTACCTTTCATTCCATGCTTCTTACAACTAATAACCATAGTGCTATACTTATGAAATGTGTACCTCCAGTCCTAATCAGAGAGTTCTATTCTTAAATTAAATTAGTAATGGAAAACCACAAACTGATATGCATGGAAAAAAAAAATAAATAAATATCCTTTCATCCTTGCTGAGCTTAAATCAAGCACACTAAACTTGGAAAAGACCTAAGGGTCACTGAAGACAGCAGAGACTTAACAGAGGACAAGGCACTGAAAAAAGGACAGACTGCAGCACTGTGGATTTCTCTGTTTATTAGTGGCACAATACCACGTGCTCTCAAAAGCATTAAATCACTAGTTTTTCTAGTACTTGTAACTGTAATCATTCTCTGACAAAAGTGGAAGCTAAAAGTCAATATCCAGTGCACTTGTGGAAAAAAGGGAATTTACAGTCAATATATATTTCTGTATTTGAAAGATAATTTAATACAACATCCTGCTTTAACCTGAATAATAAGAGCTGAACAACTTTTTTTCTCATGATCATAATTTAGACTGGGTCAAATGAATTTCCAAAACAGTTTAAACTAAACAGGAACAAATCACTTTTCTTCCTGCATAAGACCAGTCACACAATGAGAATGGGAATAGCTTATTCAGTAATAACTAATCCAAGAACAACTTGATATATATATAGAATAAACCTTGATCTGGTAGCTTTTTTTTTCGTACAGTATGTTCCCACAAGAGACATTAATCTTGGCAACTTTCAATCTCTGAGGAGAACTGTTGTCATTCCCGTAAGTACTTTTAAATTATTCCCGGTTAACCATAAACTAAACTATAAATACACAATTAAGGATTAACAACACCATTTACCAGACATGACATACAAGCCTTCCATGGTGTTGTGAGAAGTACTCAACATTAATATCTATTTGGAACAAAAAACTTCTACATATTTTAAGCAGAAATATTTGCAATACAAAAGCTAATGATTCTTATTAAAACTATAGGTGACACCAGTGCTAGAACTGAGAAGGCTTTGAATGATTTTAGATAAAATGAGATTAAAAGGGTTAGTATTCTTTCTTGGGGCAAAAAAAGAACACTTTCTCTGAAATACAGCCAATATCCAAGTGAGCAGTGTCTTGTCATCTGAAGATAACTGCTGTCAGAATTTTACTGTTTTATAACCTGATCTAATTAAAAGGAAAAAAAAAAAAAAGAAAAATTTAAATATGCAAAGTTCTGCTGCTATTGTTTTCCTAATGTTAAAAAATAAAAATTAACAGTTTTAATTAGGTTCCACTGCTTTGGGAAATTACTAGATAAGCAACCAGATTCGGTTAGAGAAAAATTTCTTGGGGATTAAATTAGGTACTAAATGTATTGCTGTTACATCCTATCTCTAGTAGACCTGCATGACCTTCTGCACAGTCTCTCTGGCTGCAATGTACACTGACTTCAGGGAACAGGATGAAGCCTCAAAAATGAGATATCCACATCTAACCACTTAGAAAACATGTGTCAGCGACTGCTGATGAACATTAAATTAGGCTACCTTTTTAAAACTTTCATAATCCATGCAGAATTCCTAGGATGCTGAAATAACCTCTATAGATAGATGCTGTCCATGGCCAGTTTTCTTCCTTTCCTAATATGCTGCTGGAGTGCCATGCCAGTAGAGCCCTGACTGCAGAAACCATTGTGTCGGAAAAGAAAATTTCAGGATGCTGGTCTTGCAAGGACTGTGGATGATACAAACACTGCTGCTGTTTCCTGAATGAATCCCTTGGTAACAAACAGCTCTGCCTACAGAATAAGGATCTGCAGTTTTCCCTCTATCTACCTTGTTGTTGACTTGATCAGATAAAAGCATGAATTTTCATACTGCTGCAGTCATGAAGGAAGGGCTTGTCCAGAAGTCATTCTGTGAGATGAATTTGCACAGTGCATTTCCTCAAGGAGAAAATTAAAAGCACTCTTAGCACATTGTCAGTATTGCTTGCAAAACACTGAATGGATGTTAAATAGTAATTACCACTGAGCCAGGGTTTATGTTTGGCTGAGAAAGCTTTTAGGAATGACTGGTGTCTGAAACTTAATTTTTGAAGAAGTTTGTAAGATTATTTATAGCAATAATAACCATAAATTGAGAAGGAATAGAGGAGATTATACTTCATGCTAGTTCCAGGCTTTCCCAGGTAACATAATCTGTAGGAAGTAGACATCAGAAGTCCTGTAAAATATATAATGGAGTCACACACTGGTCTGCTCAGTGTACCTAGTCAAGGATGCTATTATGCCCAAAGAATGGGAAGCAGCTATCCATGAATACCTCCAAATGCAGGAGGTGCAGTACTGGCCACATTAATGGTAATGGAGTTTTTGTCTCTGCCTTCAGCAGGATACAGATTTTGCTCCAAGAATAATTCTCTCTTTAGTTTTTAATGAGGACTGCAGCACATGTATCTGAATACTTTTTCTCTCTTCTCACTGTTTCCTATATGGACCTGCTACAATTCAACCTTTCTGCTGGGCACATACTGTATGAACCACAGGAATTTGTTAAAAAATCCAATTCATCATTTAAAAAATAAAGAAGCATTCTTTTTTCTTCCATGAAGAATCACTGAGTTTGCTGGGTTTTCACCACTAGTCTACTGGATTTCCAGATAGAGGTGTTTGCTCTTAATATTTATGACCAAAGTACCTGTATCAGGTTAAACCTGTAACAGGAAATCATATCAAGTAAAAATACATATGACAATTCATATCCTAAACATGATGGCTACCTGCCATTATATTACCCACACCATTCTGCTATGGGCTTGCTGTTTTAATTCTTCATAAATCACATTCATTATCTACCGCTTATTAATAAGGCAGAAAATGAAAGTGAAGCACCACTGCAAGTAAACTGTTTACCAGTAATGGATTTTTCTCCTAGTGAGAATTCTGCTTTGCTATAAGCAAAATTAAACAATGGCCTGTGGAAGGATTCCCTTCCCATTCAGCACGAGGTACCAAACTAAAGTTCTTCATGCAGGACTGCAGTTTTGCTGATACAGTCCTAAGAGCTCATTAAAACTTGGCATTTATATCAAGTTTAGCTTGTTCAAAAATTTTGTTTAAAATATCAATCAGAAATATTTTGCCTTAGAATTTCCACATTTCATTTTGCAATGTATGAGCTTCACTCAAATATTATGCAATGATCTGTCATACTGGCATAATTTTTACATGAATAATTTTAAAACTGTGAGTAAGCATTGATCTATCCATTTCCTACTTATGCAAAACAGATACTGTGATATTTCTGATGCTGGATTGCATGAATATGCCTAAATACCAGTAAAATTCCAGCATGGTTTCTATCAGTATCTGTTTTATTGACCCAGGTAATATAATAATTTGGTTTTTGGAAGTGACTGTAAAAACAGTAGTCATTATTAGCTTTTCTTAGTTATATGAACAATAAAATATTTTCCTGTGTACAATACAGTTTAAAGAGTTCATTAAAGAGCATGAAGTTCCCTTCTGAACTTCATGCTATATACACTACTGTTGTAGTGTAGTGTATATAGCATGAAGTTCAGAGGGGAAAAGATTATATGAATGGCAAAAATAAAACCTTCTCTAGGACTTCTTTAAAAAACTACATCAGTTCATAATTTGGATTTCATGGAGTGATCACTCTCCATCTTCTGTTTATACAGATAGAATACCTATAGATAAAACAAAACATTGGAATGTTTTATGCAAGGTACTTTTTTAAAAAATGAAACAATGACACATATATCTGAAGATTCTCACAATCTTAAACCTTGACAGGAGACAATACAATGTTGGTTTTAGTGGTCAAAAAACTGTACATAACCAGTAGCCTACCACATTGTTTGAAAGCTATCTCAACAACAACTGCAAAAAATGTCAATGCATGATCTTTTAGACTTCCCCAAGTGCATCTCACATTTGTAAGAGCTAGAAATCAATTAGAAAAAACTAAAATTTTGGAAGAGGAAACTTAATAAAACTAATCAAAGTTATGTTTTCAGATGTTGGGACTTCTAGAAGACTGTCATTAGCACCACAACATGCATATATGTACCTAATTCAACACCAAGGAAAAATGAGTCAAAAGGAAAATACCATAAGAAACCAATGTATCCAGAAAGTATGCAACCATCAAACAGTTTGGACTCTCAGTTTTGATCTAGAAGGCTGTCAAATTTCGGCGGTTTTGATCTATTGTTCTGTGATCATGTACAGCTCTCAGACATGAATAGACACAGCTGCCAGCTTGAAGTCAATCTGTTACCACAGCAGAACCCAACATAAGATTCCCATGAACCAAATCCAACATATGTTTTATGATAAAATTACAAGAAATTGAAAACTCTTTTCTACATGAGGATGGTAAATTATAGGTATATTTATTTATAAATATTCAACTTATTTCTTTTTTGGACAGCTTAGAATAACCACTGACTTATCAAAGACAGCAGAGAAAATTAAAATTATGTCTCCACTTTCCAGTCTTCAGGTATTGAATATTTTAGGAATACCCCAATATTCTAAGTTGTCAGCAAATTCCCTTCAGGTGCATATAAATCTTCATTTGTAAGCTAAAGAAAGGAAGCAGCAGGAATTTCTGGCAAATGATCTGAATAAAGTTTTTGTCTTCTAAACAGATGAAGATGATATACTATGAATCAAGGTATCTTTGACAAAATAATCCAGTGAAAGATTCCCAGGGCTAAAACTGTTCTTTGGAAAAACAAGAAAAATACCACTTGTCCTTCCAGGATATAACTAATAAGGACAAAGAACAAAAAACACCTTTAGTTACACCTACTATATTAAAATGCTTTTGAGTAGCTGCTTTGACTTCATACAATGACAAAAAGTGTCATCAATAGGTAATTTTTGAGTGTAAGCATTTAAAGGACCACATAACTCACAGCGCACCATATCTGAGCTTTTCTTACAATTGTCCTCTCACAGGGAGTGTTAGTTGAAAGACTCACAACAATATATTGTAATTGTACTATTACAAATTGCCATATCTTCAACTTTGACACTCTAACAGTTCCCTGTAATGTGTAAAAATGAAGCTTAATATGCCAGTACTTAAACTAAGAATCTCCAGCCTTGTCATTATTGTGGGCACAATAGCAAGCCTTCTTGGAATCGGCCATTCAAGCCATGGGGACTCTTGGAGTTAATCACATCACCATAGACAATAATTTGCTCCTTGTGGTGGTAGTTATCTCTTTCCACAGTTGGTTCTCTTTTTTTTGTTGCTTTGTGGTGTCCCATTAATCACAGCTACATTTAATCTGTGTCATGTGATTCATCATCCTTTATCCCCGCAGCTGTTTCCATCCCGGACTCTGATAAACTGCTAATTTAAGTGGGTGATGTCCAACCTTGAATATCACAGTGGCTTGTAGCACACCACTGAGAATCAGCTACTACATTCACACAGCCCAAGGTTTTTAGTAAGGCTAATTATTCTACAGCCCCTGCTTGGTTATTGGGGTGGAGATCATCTGAAACAAGCAGATAGCATTTTTAATGTGGGCTTGACATGACAGGGCATAAAAATATGCAGAATTTTTCTAATGTGAGAGTATGCCACTTCCTTCTCTTTCTTTCCTGTCTTCAAGTCTTTCAAGGTTTTTCCTAACATGACGTGAAGCTGACTATATTTAGTGGGCTGTGGAGAGGTGAGAGGAAGGGAGAAAGGTTTTGCTATTTTGAAACATTTTCCCGCTGTCTTCAGTCACCTTCTTCTGTGATAAGTGTAATACAGCTGAAGAGGGAGAGAAACATTTGCATAAAAATAAAATGAGACCTAAAGCAGGTATAGTATCTAACACAATAATTTGGAGAATAAAGGTATTTCAAATAATAATATCCCTTGATTTCTGTTTTAAATTGGAGGATTTTTCTAAGATTTTTCAATTTATTCTTGTGTTAAAAGACAAGTAGCAATAGGGTGTTCATTCAGTGGGAACTGATAACTCATTAGTGTGGTGTGTATGAGAGGAGTGTATCAAAATGCCAGAAAAAAAGTACTGTTAGATTTTTTTTTTTACCTTGAGAAAGAGCCTGAGGGCAGGTTTAAGACACTGACTCACCCTTACCACATGAAAATTGTAGCTCATAATGGCTTTGCAATACGACTGGCTGCACCAGCCTGAACAATGCAGTAGATTTCTATGCAGAAAGGAAAAGCTTTTCTTCACAATTACTTTAGTCTGCTGTCTGAAGGAGACAGAGGAGTAGGTGAGAGACAGCAGCAGAAAGTGTGATGCCATTGCTCCTAGGCAAATCCTCCTCTGAGTTATGAAAAACAGCATGGCAGAGGGGCAAAAAGGGGCTGACAGAAATGTAGAAATACCTGTTCATTACCAGATCTTGGTGGAGCACAAGGCACGTCTCATGGTGGCAACCCTGCTGGCTACACCCAATTTCAGACTGGAAGAGATTCAGCTAGGAGTAAGCTGACTGCCTGGTAGCCTCATGATCTGTGAAGCTTAAATAAATGACACTGCAGAACACAGTTACACTCTCCAAGTCTAGAACAGTTCGTGCCACTGTCAGCCCCATTTGCTCCACTGCTTCCATTCTACCTTACTATTTTTGCTTCTGCTAGGGAAAAATCTCAGTTTTCACCAAGGATGGGGATTTAAGAATTGAAAACTTACTATATTGTTTGGTGGTAGAAACACTAATAACTTTTGAAGAACAAACAAATGAAAGATACATATTCTACACAGAAATCTTATGAACACTTCGGTCTTGTCTAAATTAAGTTTAAAGTGTGAGGACAGTATTTGTTAATTAGGTTTCGATGAGTCTGCTTGATGAGGGATTTCTGGTCCAACTTGGACAGCTTAATAGATGCATCAGGCAGAATATCTCTTCTTCAGATTTCTAAAGAATATAAGTCAGCATGGCAGCTCATAGAAGTTAACTCCAGCTATTTAAAGTACAGTCAAGGTAAGACTTAGAACCAGATCTTAATCCTGCTTAATCCTGAAAATGTTTGTTTTGGTTTATTTTTATTATTCTCAGATGACACCTTAAACATCAGCTAAACCAGCATATTTATAATGATCATCCAAAGGTGTACAATCCTGCGGAGGCCAAAATTTCCACCATTTGATGATGTACTCAGGGAAAAAGTTAGCAGGCCTGTTAGAGAATGTTCTTTTCCCTGTTTGGTTACTACACCACTCATAAAAGTTTCATGTTGAAACAGCCATGCTTTGTAATGAAGTCTCTTGTTAGGGGCTTTATTACACATGCCTCAAGAACGGGTTTTCACAGGATTAGCCAGCTACAACTTTAGGAGGAAAAATTAAATTAAAAAATGGGACCACTTAAAAAGAAAACCAGTTCCTTGCCATTGTATTGCCTGTAGTGAAAAATACTGATTCAAAAATATGCTCTTTGTACAGAGCCTGCATTCTCTGCACATGATCTGCTATGGTTTTGTCAAAAGCTGTGTCATAACTTCATAAAAGGTTTTTTTCTAGCTTAGTTCTCTGTGAAGAAGGCGTGTTGTTCCACCTACTTGATCAAACCCTGAGGGCAGAGGAACAACACACATTTTTAGGCATGAAATTTCGCCTTTCAGTTCTCCGAACCAACCTCAGACTGACAGATCCACGAGAGCTAGTGAGACAGTTTCTGTTCCCTGCTAACCTCTTGGCTGAATCACTTCTCCTCATAAAATGTCTTCTTAGAGCAAGGACATTTTCTCTACTATCTTACCATATAACGAAGACAGAATATTTTATGTGCAAGGTTTTGCAGAACTGATCTAATGCAATGGCACTTCAGGGCACCTTCATCCACATCAACATTTTCCTCTGAGACTTGAGAGCTTCTCCAGAGACACCTGGGACATGCAGGGAAGACTATGAAAACAGCACTTCAGCCTTCAGCACAATCTCTTCCAGATGGAACAACCAGACTACCTTTGCTCTACCACTCCATTTACTTTCAGAGGCTGTAGTCCTTCTTTATTTTTTTAAGGTCTTGTAGCTTCCTGTTTTTGTTGGAAATGCTTGCTGGGAAAAAAAAAACCAAGTTCCCTGTCATTTGCATGAGCATCTTGACATTGTGTGCAAGGGCATCCTGTGCGTAAGATACCCATCCCAGAGTGGCCTCAAATCCTGCTTGAACTCCTGTGGGAACAATCTGGAAAGGCTCCTTAATTTTATGACAATGTGCCAGAGATGACAGCAGCACTGAACAGATCTCTGAGACAGATATTATCAAAGGTTCCTCCTGTAATCAAGTCACTCATATACACTCACTTTTAAAAGGCTTGTGCTGACTGAGAAATTTTTGTTCTAATTTCTCTGCATCTCAGCCTCCCTATATTTAAAGAGGATATATTCAGAAGTAAAACATTAAGGACTAGTTCTTACCTTTGTTTTTACTAGAGCTAATATTATTACCACCATTATATGACAACTTTTCCTGTTTACTATTTGTTTACACAAAAGGCTAAGACGGTATATAGGATACAAACATTACATCAATTATTTATCTGAAAAATCCATTATACTATTTTCTTATTCTGGTTGCGGTTATGAAGCAAGGAATTAAAATATGTAGAAAGAAGAATTTTGGTTGATATGATAGAGTAGGTAAGGTCTTATTTTATTTCACATCTTCCACTAATTAAATAAGATGCCCGACCCTAATGACAAATGTAGAGGATTAACCACAGATGCTGAGCATTCTCCTAGAACATACACACACTCCTGCACCTGCAAGTCATTGTGTAATTGATCAAAAGAAACAGGTGCATTTCAAGACACCCTCCTGCACTGTGGAAACCTGGAAATGCTCCACAATTAACACGAAATTTCTAAATGACTTCTCACTTTTAAAAGCTGTATCATTGGCACATTATAAATGCATGTTGAAAGTCAAGGACAAATGTAATATAAATTGACAACATTCTTCACTGTGATTGATGCTTGTTATTTTGCATAATTTGTTTATTGTTTGGTGTGTGTTTGTTTTTTAGAATGTCTATTCAAGCCAAACCCTTGAGGCATCAACAGTAGCAGTCTAATCTCTCCAAGGACATATTTTATGCTATTAAAATCTCACAGAGAATAGCACTATGAAACCAACTAAATTAGATGAGCACTGGAGTTCCCAGGAGTGATGTAGGCTATACATGAAACTAGGTAACCAGCAACTGCCCAAATAATATGTATTTCCTTTATTAATAGTATATATATTTTAAAAAAAATCTACTGTCAACAAAATAACACTGAAATTTAAATTAATATATTAATATTTCTGAAAACAGGTCAAAGGAAAATGCAGGCTTTTAAAACCAATCAATTTATGCATTTAGGTGTTGATTCCTAGAACTGTTATCTATAATCCAGACTAACAGGAGAGCACATGTTTAATTGAAAGGAATGTCATAGTCCTGCTCTGTTACCATTAAAGTGAGAGGGACAACTCCTGGTGTTCAATCACAAGCCTTCAGTGTTCTGTGTAGTCACATCCAGAGTGCTTAACACTCTGCAGGAGTGAGCCCTTCATTTGTCTGTCAGTATTCGAAGCAAAAAGACTGTTTGTCTTTTTGCTTCGAATACTGACACAAGGGAAAGTCAATACATGATTGTAAAGTCAGTGTAAATTAAAAAAACCCCACAGTTTAGATTACTACACATAGCAGCCATACTATTTCGAAGCAGCAACAATTTGGTTACACAAGACCCCTTTTTAGTATTGGCCTCTTCATTTTGTCATAGGCTAAGATATTTTCTGCTTCACAGCTGTCTCTCAGTCAATCAGAAAGTAGTTTGTATTTCCATCCTCTGAGAATCTTAATTTTTGATATTAACAGACACATCGATATACACTTTATAATTTTCATATGTTATTCATCTATTAATCCCAAGATGCAGACGTGGAGGTAGTTGGATACTGACTTTAAAATAAAATTATTTGAAATTTTGTTTCATTTTCCACTTACAGCAGAGAAAATGTATTCTGCCAAGTTAGCTGAAAGTTGGCTATATCATAAGAACTATGTGCTGCTACTGTAAATATGGAATATATGAACTTAGATGCAGATAACATTATACTGTGGTTCCTTTCAGGCTTGAGATAATCATATACACAACCCAGCTTGTTATTTATTTTTCTTTACATTCAATGATAGTAGATGTGGCTGAATTATGCATTTTTTACATGCTGCCTGCATTACTGCTTACAATACAAAATCTGAAGAATTTACTTAATGTTCCGGGTAATATTTAATTACTATTATTTTATAAATTCCATCAATCAAAGAAGAGCCTTGTGACATTGGCAGATAATTTTTGCAAGGAATGATAGGGAGTGAAGAAAAAGAAATTGACAAATTAAGCAGCTTGTGTGGTTCTTGTTCTTTTGGTCCTAAATATTTATTAGCTGGCTCCACAATGGATCTGCATATTGTTATGCAAATATAGAAACTGATCCTCAAAGGTGGTGAATGCTTTAAGAGTTAGGACATGTGAAATTAATTATTCACATCTTGAAAGGAACAAAAGACGTTTTCTCAGGTACAGTAATAAGAGTGTTAAACAATGAAGATATCTGCAGGATTCCCAACCGAGGCAGAGCTAATGAACAATATTATAAGCCTCAGGTTCTGCTCAAAATGTTTGCAGGACTGAGTTCAATCCAAGTGCCTTGCACTTTACACCAGTGCTGCTCGATCCTTGTCAGTAATTAGTGTGAAGTGTGAGGTGGACCTTGTCACTACGGATAGAAGACTTAGGGAGAACAATGCTGTGGATATTTGCGGCTGCAGGATGAGGACAAATTTTGTACAGTTGTATTTAAACTAAAGGGCAGCTGAGGTCCATGAAGTCTCCTAGTGATCCTGATCCTGCAAGAGCCCAGATGAGGAACACAGATGGAATAGCCCACATATCATTTCTTGCCTGCATAAATTTCTTTTCTTCTCAGGCAGCTAAGAAGAATATTTATGTGTATCCAGGTTTATCCTGTGCGGATAGGCTGGGATTCCTCTACAAGGGGCTGGTGACACAAAGCTATTAATAATGTTGCAGGTGCTGAGCCAATTTTAAGCATGTTTCAGAAATGTCAGCATAAGAGGAAAAACATAGTTCAGGTTGCTCTTTTTGCCCTATGTGGGGCAGAGAAGGGAAAAAAAAAAAAAAAGGAGAGAAAAAAATTTGTCTGGTGGCTCTCCTGGAACTAACAGAGTGAAAGTATTGATCAAAGACTCATAGTCCTTTCCTGACAACAGTTGAAACACCATTGTTTTATAAAAGGTGCCTGTGCAGGTGCTGTTTCCCCTTGCAGCAAATTTCCTCTAGATGTGCATCCCAGTGTACCAGGCTCTGAGAGAGCTATTTTTGGATCCATATCTCAGATTTCTCCTCTAAGAGCTAAACTCATATCTGGTCACTCTGCCTTGAGAGAACAACTATTTTTCACTGCCATTTTCTCATGCTGGCATGGTTGGACTTTTGTGAAAAGAAACAGATTTTGTAGGCAAGGCTGTTAGAAAGATGAAAAAAGCCCTCTCTATTGCCCTGGCAACTGTCATCTACATTGCAAGGGTTTTTAATTTCATGCTTTTACACTCACACTTACAGTATGATCTTCAAAGGTATTTCATAACAATTATTTTCAGCCATTATATCCAGTGGAAGTTGCAAATGGCATAATTACTCATAAGTTTGTCCTTTTGTTTTCAGAGGTGCCTTACACACTTCAGTGCTCAAGAAATAATAATATAGGAGTAATACATTATGAAAGTCAAACCTTACACTTGGTCATCTGTTACTGATTTTTATATACTTGTGCTCAAAACAGTGTCTGATTTAAGACATTGTTTAGCACTGAAATATTTTCATCTCTTTTATTCAATTTGAGAAGAAAAAACCCACCCCCACAAAATTTCTTCTAGCAGTAATTTTTTTATCTTCTCCTGCACATTCACAGAATGACAATGTGATGTTAAAATAGAGACCCACATATTACAATATTATTATTACAGCTATATTATAAAATAATAATAATATTCACATAAAAATCCCAAATCTTAGCAGTTGAAGCAAGATATTGAAGGGTGATTCAGGACTGCATGAAGCAGGCCATAATCTCAGCTCAAGCATTTTGGTGCTCAGTAGGACCTCTCACTAAAGACTAGAAAGCACCTGTGAGGACTATTCTGGAACTACCCCTGCAGCAGGCATTTTCTTGGCTTCAGGTGTCATTTACACAGCTCAGCAGAAGCAGGCTGTGCCAACTGCAATAGCTTTTCTCAAAAGTTTAATTTCTATCTGGCCAAATTGTACTGTTACCCTTTAAGTCCCTGTACTCAGCTCTTCCACAGAGAGGAATTGTGATACCAGAAACACCCAAAACATCCAAAAGGTCTTTCTTAGGTAGACTATGTGGAAATAAATGTTCTGCAAAGTCCTAATATCTTTGAAACAGTATTACAATACAGCCTGTCGTGTTGATAGTCCATGTACTAACCAATCCCTAAGTAATTGTTGACACCACAGAGTTCCAGAAGATCTGAAGAGAAATTACCAGAGCATTGCTTCTACTGGAATCAGAATTAGCATTTAGAATATTTTCATTGTCACTTTCCAGCTCATTAGCCTTTCTGCATCAGAAAAAATACTGATAGCCAGCCAGGATGAACTCATGAATCATTTAATTTGTTTCAAGTCTGTTCAAATAAAATCAAGAGAAAAACTGGATGGAGACTCTCAAATATTTATTTTTAACTGACTATCTTTGGCATAAATATAATGATGATTTTTCTTTAATTTAGTGGTAATTATGGTTTGCATTAATAAAATATCCTTACAAATTGAGGTAGAAAATAAGAGACAATACTTCCAACTTGTTGATCAAAGAGCATTTCTCCAGAAATGTAGCAAAGGGGGAAAAGTGGCAAATGTCATACCTGAATGAAAGCAAAGGCATTTTACGTTAGCAGAAAGTAATTAATCACACTGGAATTTGGGAATAACACCACCAACTACTATGGGTGAAACATATTCCTTCAGACACTTGGGCTCCCCTGCAGGAGTAGGATGTGGTGTCTGTTTAACAAAACAGAAAACTCCAGTAGTACAGTACTCCCAATGTCATGTTGGGCTTATGACAGAGAAAGCAGTGATGCCAATTGAATTGTTGGTACTACTTTTTGTACTCCAAATCTGTCACTCTGAAACATCATCAGCTAATTTTACACAGCCCCTGTGTAATTTGTCTCACTATAATGCTCCAAGGATTTGTCCTGGGCAATAGGGGAAAAACTCAACTGAACAATACTCTCCATTCAGGTGATTACAGCCAGGAGCAGGTGTGTATGTGTAATCTTTAAAGACATGCTGCTGGCTATGATAAAGATTATTCACTCTGACTTGTGGCTGAAAAACTTTCGATAAAGCACCAAACTGGCAAGTAAAGATGAGGTGAAAATCAGAAGGCTGAAAAACCTGTTCAGTCTTTAACTGTTAAAATCTGGAGTGAAATGGCATGGAAACTTCCTTTCACAGGTGATGAGATACTCTTCAAGAAACTTTAGCAATTGAAGTATCTAAATCTTATCACTTCTACTAAATACAGAGGTAAAATAGCTATGGAAATTGAAGGGTTTCCTCATGGGCAGTAGGTGTATGTTCAGCAGCTGAGCTTTTAAGGAACAAAATATTTTCCAAAACTCGAGGTGATAAGTGGTTAAACCCTTGTGGCAGGTGCCTAAGCCATGTTGCTTGTAGCAGATGATGTCTGTTCTGTCAATTAAGGCTCAGCAACAGCATCCTGCCTCAACTCTGCTGACCAGGCTACACAGCAAAGCACTTCTAACTGATGCCTTTTAAAAAGGTAGTAAGTTCCTCTGCTGCCTTTTGGTTGGTTTGGTTTTTTGGAGTAGGTATTAATAAAAAAGAGAATTCCAGAGCTGTAACTTTTGGTCAAAAGCCTAGCATATAACTTTTTTTGATCAAAGAATTTAAACTATTTTCCAAAGAATCTCTGGCTAACCTCACACTTGTTTCCTTTAAATGATACACAGTGGTGTCTGGAATGGACAAAGGGTGACACCAGTCATATCAGGTGAGATGACATGGAAAAGTCTCTCCCTCACTTTGCATGCATTGCTGCAAAAATATTATCTACCTGCAGAGAAGAACCATCTCAAATCCATCAAAGGCAAATGCAGGGTCCTGCACCTGGGGAAGAGTAACCCCAGGCACCAGCACAGGCTGGGGGCTGATTTGCTGGGGAGCAGCTCTGCCAAGAAGGACCTGGGGGTCCTGGTGGACAACAAGCTGCCCATGAGCCAGCAGTGTCCTTGTGTCCAAGAAGGCCAATGGAATCCTGAGGTGCATTAGGAAGAACATTGTCTGCAGGTCAAGGGGGGGGATCCTGCACCTCTGCTCAGCCCTACTGAGGCCACATCTGGAGTGCTGTGTCCAGTTCTGGGCTCCTCAGGACAAGAGAGACTTGGAGCTCCTGGAGCAGGTCCAGGGGAGGGCTACAGAGATGGAGGGACTGGAGCATCCCTGTTATGAGGAAAGGCTGAGGGAGCTGGGCCTGTTCAGCCTTGAAAAGAGAAAACTGAGAGGGGACCTCATCATTATCTATCAGTATCTGAAGGGAGGGCGCCAGGAGTATGGAGCCAGGCTCTGCTCAGTGCTGCCAAGCAATAGGATATGAGTCAATGGGCAGAAACTTATGCCCAGGTGAACATGAGGAAGAATTTCTGTACTGTGCAGGTGACCAAACACTGGAACAGGTTGCCCAGAGACGTTGTGGAGTCTCCCTCACTGGAGATATTCAAGAACTGTCTGGATGCAATCCTGTGCCACGTACTCTGGGATGGCCCTGCTTGAGCCAAAAGGTTGGACCGGGTGAACCACTGTGGTCCCTCCCAACCAACCCATTCTGTGATTCTGTGATTCTGTGATATTGTGTGCTATTTGCAGGTTTTGATTTCACAGCATTACCACCAATCTGTCAAGTCTCAAGGAAAGAAAAAAAAGGAAAAGAAAAAAGGGAATCAGTAATCCCCTTTTCTGTAAATAGTGCCAGTATTAGATTAGTTTGAAAGCTGAAGAAAACACTCCAATATTTACAAACCAAATATGTTTACATTGCATATTAGGAAACATGATCAGATTTCACTTTGCTGATCCTGTATTAAAAAAGATATTGTTTTCAGTCCATAAAGAAATTGACTGAGTTTTAGAAAGTGTAAAATACTCAGAATGTTATTCTAGTTTTTTCTCAGGAAACTTTTATTCCATACTTATAGCAAGAAAAGGCAGAGAAGTTGGACAGAAGTGACTGGAAAATGCACTGAATGAGATTTAATTTTACGGGGATTTAGATGTCTAATTCCCATGGGTTTCTTTGAAAACTATCTATTTAAAAAATGTGTTCAGTAAGTTAAGACCTCTGCATTAATATATTTTCAGTCTATGGATCATTAGACAATCTAGTCTGCCTACTTGTATTTTACTAGCTACAAAACTTCATCTAGTAACTCCCCCAGTAAGCCAAATAGTTTGTGCTTTGTGAATAAATCTTGGGGGTGTGGGGAGGGACAGCAGGAAGAAAATCCTTCCTGGAGCTGAAGACATCCACAGACAGAAGACCTACAACTTTACTTGATAGGTATGTCTACTTCTTACTCATTCCCGTGGCTAAATTATGTCCTTGATTTCTCAACACAATTTGTGCATCATCTCTTTTTAGGCCTTTTATTACAACTTTTTAAACACCTTTGGAAATACTATGTGCTACCTATTTTTAAATTACCTATTATTGGGTGATTTCTTGAATGAAACTGTTGATATGCTAAAAACAAAAAAATATTTATTCAAGGAGATGTCAACCTACAGTTTTTTCACAGTATTCAGAAAATTTAGTACTCCTTCTTTGCATATTTTGCACAGACGTGCTTATCTTCTCTGAATAAGCAACTTCTGAACATGCAAGAGGCAGTGAAGATGCCTGTGCAAAAATTTCTGGAATGGCTCTTGCTATTCACAGATGTAGCCAAAGCACTTTATCTCTATGAACATTCTTGCCAACAAAATTTCATTAGATGAGTTTTAAAACGTTATATAAAAGAACAGAGAAGCACTGTGGACACTCACAGAGTAATATGTGGTATTTGTGTGCATATTTTTCACAAATTGTTTAAACAATCTACTATTTGCTTAGTTTTTCCTGACATTGGCACAGTTGTACATTTGCCATGACCATGACAAAGTGGGTAGACACACTGGCCAAAGAGCTACTTTGGACTTGAAATACCACTACCACTACCACGCTCTGGAACCAGATGTAAATGAGACAGTTCTGTCGCTTGCTACCAGGAGCATCCCTTGCTAAATCAAAAAAAAGTTTCTCTGCCAAGCAGAGACAGCGGGGTATTCCCCACATTTGCCTACTCAGGGGTAAAATGATTTTGTTGACTCTTTCTCCCTTGTAGCAGTGTTTTAATACCTTCCTTTTTGTTCTTGTACAGGACATGTTGCTACAGCTACCATACTAAAAACCAAGAAGCAGGCTAAGAAAATTGCAAAAACACATTGTGAGTATCTCAGAGTTTCAAAATAGCATGATCCCCTGTTTCACATGTACAAACATTTTTAGAAACAAAATTTAATCATGTGAGAGTAACACATATACTTCTGCAGAAATTCCATGCCAAACTGCAAAGTAAGTGCAAATTAGAGGATATGCTGTGCGTATATTTTCCTCTATTAAGTTACATTTTTTACATCTTTTCTTCCATCCACTAAAGAACTATCAGATTTTGAAGTGCTATGGAAAATATTGTGCACTATGAGAGTATTTCAGCCACAGGCTTCTCTAATTATCTTCTCCAGTGGTCTTTTTAAGTTTCTTCTTGCTCTTTCCCATCCTTATCTGCCATCTGGCACTCTTCTGTTAGCACTGGAAAAGCAGCCCAAGCTTGCCAATAGCATTGTTTGAGTGACAGGCTGTGAAAATGGAAATACTCCACAAACACATCATTTTCCTCTGGAAAAACAGAATCTGACATCTCTATATTTCTTGGGGTTCTGATATAAACTCTGCTCCATGGAGCATAAGGCCATGGGCAGTAGTTCAGTCCAGCAGATCTAGAAGGGTTTTATTCAGAAAAACTAATTCCAGAAGCAAAAGTGTCTTCTTTCCTTCCTTCCTTCCTTCCCTTCCTTCGTTCCTTCCTTCCTTCATTCCTTCTTTCCTTTCTTTCTTCCTTCCTTCTGAAAAATTTTCCAAATACTTCTCTGCTGCTTTCCAAAGGCAATTTTAGATTTCTAACTTGTATGTGTTGATGAAGTAGTTGCATGTATAGTTTTCTATTCACATATGATTTATAAACAAAACTCCTGAGAATAAAAAAAAATCACTATTTTTTAACTTAAAGATATGCCTTAAACTGCTAGATACCTACATTTGTTGATTACAGCTTGTTACCTTAGGTAACACATTTCTTGAACTATTTTAGAAACAAGTGTCCATAGGAAATAAAAATCAATAAATTGTTATTTCTAAAAATAATCTTTTTTCTTTGACCCAAATATATCATGTACAATAAAACATTTGCAGATGTGATATTGATCAAATCCAGAACGAAGTTTCTTGTAAAAAATCAATATATCTGTTGCCAAATTTTTACATCACACGGAAATAGGTTGAAAACTGTATCCAAAAGCCGTGCTTTGTTTGGTTCAGAGCAAGAGTTTGAGGCCAAATTTTTTGACCTCAGCATTACATGTTTAAAACTAGAAAGTACCTGCTGACTTTTCTCAAAGAAATTTTTCCCCGTATTATTGTAACATAATTTATGTACAAAATTGAAACAAGTTTTTTAAATCTTTGCTTTTTCATATAAATAATAACTTTTCTCTGTGCAGTTCCAGTTAAAAAGGAAGTCATTACAGCAGCCAATTAGATGGCCTTGTAAAGGTTAGCTCTATACTCTAAGAACTGACCACACCTCCTGTACATTGCAGTAAACCAAAAGCCTATTGGTCTGCCCATGTTTTTCAATGGGATTGCTCTTTCATCTTAGTTACTAAATGCTTTGATGCCCGATAGTCACATCCCTCACTTAAAAGACAAGAACTACTTCTCACAAGTGATGTTTAGGAGAATATGTTGAGATTTATACAATATCTGTGCCTCAAAAGTCATTCCTACTAGGAAAAATTCAACTGTAATTCACTATACAGTTTTAAATGAAAAAAAAAAAGAAAAAACCCACACACTTTCTAATTTCAGCATCTCTTTAGTGTCTTTCGTTCTTTTAAAACCAAAGGCTCTCTTAAATCCTGTGGTACAGGTGTCTCTCTTAAAATCTCCCTCTTAAATTCATGGCACCACCACTGAATTCTAGAATTCAGTGTAATCTGCCTGTATTCAATGGAACCCACCCATATCTATAATGATAAACTATAACCACATTTTTTTCTTAAGTGTGATTAAAGGCTACAGTGACTACAATGGCTCCATTGCGCAGATTGCTTCTCCCTTTTCCATTGACTTCAATCCCTTTGACAGATGTGTGCATCTGCCAGTAGCTTTCATGGATCTTGTTTGACCAAACTGTCCATGTTAACATGAGGGGGGGAAATAGGTAAAAAAAAAAAAAAAANAAAAAAAAAAAAAAAAAATACAGACACTGAGCTCAGGACCACAAATATAAATTAGTCCAGAATAACTCAGAGCAGAGACCAACCTTCTGCATTCCCTAAGTGCTAAGTACTATTTCCATGAAACGCTTAACTTCCAAACAGCTCCGGATTGGGTGCTACTTTAGCGACTTTATCCAAAGTAATAACAGTGCTACAGGAGTCCAATATTTTCATTAGAGAACTGTTGAGAAGATAGGAGAGTCACTCCAAAACCACTGAATCCAAGAGCAGCTTTTCTCCTGCACACAGGACAGCACAGCCCAGCTCCCTTCAGGTCTGTGCACCTTAAAGACTAAGTACCATATTACTTCTTCTGTGTGAAGTGCATCTATTCTTCCTTTTTTGCAATATGTGGAAAGTTTGGGGCAGTTGCCCTGGTGCTGGCTGGACTAGTTTAATAAGATCCTGCAGTGTTTATTAGCTGAGAGAAACAGTTATGTCTCCAGCATTCCTGGGAGTTTATTTTGCCAGGAATTCCTGCTCACACAACAGATTTCAACATTCCTCTTTTAAGACGGGAACAAACAACTGAACCTACTGAGAGTACCCTTTGTCAGAACTTGGTAGTATTTTTCCAATAAAACACAGATGATTTATAGTATGTTCACATGGGAGACATATTTGGCATATAAAGCAGTTTCAGCAAAAGATTCTTGGGTGCCAGAAAGAGGTTTCTTGTTATTTCACAACAAAGATCTTCTGTTATTGCTCTGAACAGACAGGGAACTTTTATGCACAACATTAAAACAGTAAGATATTCTCACTGGTTAGTAGCCATAGCCTATTTTTCTGTGTGTACAGCAAACCCACAGTAAGTACAATTGTTCTATCATGAGACAAATCCCTGAGAACTGCCAGTGAGCCAAAGAACAACAGGGTATCGATAGTTACATCCATGTTATGGCTGTAATAATTCATTTGTGTATCACTAATTCTATATACAAGGCTCCAGCACAGATTTTGGGAGCCAAAAATTCCTATCTCTCCAGTGGAGGCACTGCCAGGACAGGGGGGTCTGCATAGAACTGCCATTCTCACAGAAGGGCACAGCTTTCAACATCACTGAATTTTCCTGGACAAAGACTACCTAGACAAGGCATTAGACATTCTTTGTCTGTCACAGTCCCACTGTTAGTTCCCCACTACCTGACTCAGCAGTCACGGGTATTTTTGAGCCTCTTTACCCTCACACAATGCAGTTGACTACAGAGCCAACAGCCTACATCCAGGCAGACACAATCAGGGATTCAGGTCAGGAGCAGGAG
The DNA here is from genome assembly GCA_013397815.1 of Aleadryas rufinucha. Classification (NCBI taxonomy): domain Eukaryota; kingdom Metazoa; phylum Chordata; class Aves; order Passeriformes; genus Aleadryas; species Aleadryas rufinucha. The sequence goes on from VZTH01018232.1 coordinate 315,090, forward strand.
TAATCATCACAAAAGGTGGGCAGGAGGAGGCAGTCCTCAAACAAATATGCAGTAAGTAACTTTGAAGAAACCTCACTTTTTAGTTCTTTTCCTTTTTGATAGACTTTCAATGTTAAATCAATAATTCCCCTCACATCTTTCTTTTTGTGTGTGTGTCAGTGTGTGAGTATTTAACTCTTTCAATACACTGATAGAACTGCATAAGGAAAGCAAATTTACTGATGTAAATGGCTCCGATGTCAAGACAAGCATCTAGGTAAATGGTTGATTTGTACCCCTCTCATCCAGTAAATTCTACTAGAATGAATAAATACAAAAACTCCAATATGTCTGATCTCACTGAGGTCTTGATCATTTTTACTTTATGGCTTACCTTTTCTTTACTCACTTGAGCTTCATAACACAAAATATCACCAAAAAGAACGGACCTTTAAAAATGGAAGAACCATGCATCAGCCATCCCCACCACCAAAATCTGTTTGAAATGAGCTTGAGGGAAAACACTTGTAATGCAGGCTGCAATCACATTTCTTAAGTAAAACACAGACTAACAGAATAATTATAACATGATGACTTTATAACAAATAAGAGTTCATGCTGGCAAAATTACTTTTCAATGCTCACCAAAGAGAATGTGGAAAAAACCATTCCTGTAGGATAAAACACATTGATCATTTTAGCAAATTTCAGAAACTGTGTGTTTCATACGCTTTTTGTGTTACTTCCTCCTCTATATTTATATACAAAACACAGACAGAAAAAAAATAAAGCTTTTCCAGCTTTCTGAGGAGAAATAGTCAGGCCATACATTTTAAATATGAATTTTTAAAATTATTTTCATTTCTGTTGTCTACAGGACTGAATATACTTGGCATAGCATTTCAAATGGCATTTGCCATTTGTGGCAACAAACCATTGAAAGCAAGCCAGTTACTAAAAGATGCAACATAGATTGAATCAAGATGCTGTAGGGGGCTGCCCGAGGCCACACAGCGTCCAACTACAGACGTCCTTGGTGGCTGCAGCACACGGACAAGGCTGGCTCCTTCACAAGGAGCAAGCCCCAAACAGGTGGTGAAAAATCGTCGGCAGAGGCAAAGGATGAGAGAGGGGTCTTTGTTCCTCTTTATTCCGAGATCTTTTTATTCCTAAAGCTGAGGATAAATGACCGATGGGCAATCAGATTCTGAGCGTCTTATTTGGGGTGGAGCAAAGGGAAACAGCCAGTGGGGACCAACTTAGGAGGAGGAGTTTGCAGTACGAAAACCAATGGGGATAATAAGGAGGAGGGAACCAGGATAGGGAGCTGATAGGGCACAGAATATAGAAGAGAATTCTAGAAATGCTGCATATTAGACAGGAGAGATGAATAAGCATGAACTCATGCAGATACTGGGTGTAAGGGGCTGAGCCTTACGCCTTTGTGCTTGTCCACCAGGACTCTGGATTTTGGTCTGCCTTTAAGACAGCCACATGCACTGCAACAGAATCAGACTAACAAGGAAATAATTTATTGCAGTACCTTTAAGATCTAATTACATCAAAACTTTGTGGTTTCTAACTTATGAGTACTCAAATGGGAATCAATTACTTTTGCTGCACACAAAAAAGCTGCTGTGAAAGAAAACAACAGTCCATGTGATCTACAAAAGTCTGCCACCTACAAAAGAAGCCTTTAAACATGGCAGAATGACAGTTCATAGGTTCAAATGAGCTCACATCATTCATTTATTTATCTAAGATAAATCAGTCATCCTTCAGCAAGTCAGGTTTAGTAAGATTCCCACATTCATCAAAGTACATGCATGAAGCATGCAGAATACGTGGTCTGCTATTTATAAGACAGAGAGCAACTAAAAAATGTTTCTATGCCAGCAATAAAAATAATTAATCACTGTGCTGTACCATTTTATGTAAGGCACCACCACTTTATCACCTGTCGTAGACATTCCTAATGTCTTAGCCAAATAACATCTAAGACACCCAAATATTTCTGTTAAGGTCTTAATTCCAAGATTTCCCATTAAACACTATGAGAAGCCAAACGAAGACTGACCAGAGAATAAGGATTTTACAAAACTGAACTTCCAAATAAGCACTTTACAAATAATAATTTCTCCTGAGATTTCCTACCTATCGTACATCATCTCTCGGGGGGAAAAGTGGAAATAATAGCTACGTATTGTGCCCAGATTAGAGCACAGCTCTAAGGTGTTCAGTCTATTGCCAAATGCCTTCAGATCTGAGATATAAGAAAAGCAGAGGAATCATTTAATGAGAAATGTAGAAGTTGCTACTTCACAGATCAGTTTATTGTTTTGCAATTACTTTATAAACAGAATTTTTTTTCATGCACATTTTACAAACCTAAGAAACATTCTCAAACAGGTCTGTCATTGCATTTATTTGCAAATCAGTATTTTAAGACAACAATGGGAAGGCAGTAAGGGTAATAAAGTTTTAATGTAACTGTAGTGGTAAATTTTGAGGTAGGAATTGTTTATGTGAAAACTACGCAGTCCATTCCTTATTTTTAATGAACTCCAGAGTTAAAGTAGCTTTCTCCCTCACCATTTCAGCATTGAGTATTGATAGCTGATGCAACCGCCTCTCACTGTCTGTTTGATTTAATAATTATCACAGGAACTAACCACCTTTGAATTTCAATGTGGGGGTTTGCATAGTATGAATAGGAATGCTCTTCTCTAAGTTATTTCAAACACTGAGTTGACTGTGGAAGGTTTAACACGTCTGTCATGTGCTAGCAAAATTCTAGGACACTTCTGTATCTGTCATGCTGCAACTTACTAAATTTCATTTCAGTTTTCTGTGGAACTTTTCCAACTTTGGCTGAAAGTTATTCTGAAGAACACTCGTTTGGCTTTAAAAATGTACTCAGTGGCACTTACATTTGCATCTGTTAACATTCTCAGTGTGCTGAGTGCCATTCCTAAAATACCACAAATGAATAAATTCATGGGAGAATCGGGGATTTTAGAGACCTAAATTTTAGATCATCTTCTACATTGTGAAATGCAGACTTTTCAAATTAGCCACCCCAGCATGGAGACTGTTAAAAGTTCAACAACTTGGTGCTGAAATTTCCTTGAAGAGGGATTTTGATAGTCAGTGTGGTAGATAATTCTGAAAGAGAGGGTAATTTATGCTGCATTTCTTGTTAATATCCTAATGTTCTCAAAGATTCTCAACACCAAGCTCTTCTTCCAAATGCCAGGAAACAATTTTTTTCAAACAAAAGAGGAGATGATAGGCAATAGTTTGACACTGGGATTGCCCCCCACTAGTGTGGGAGCCGAATGCTGCAATGTCAGCTGAACAGCAACCTGGCTTGGGGAATTTCTTACTCTCCTTTCAGAGGTATTCCACTTCAACCAGAACACAGACTCAGGACTCACCAGAAAGGCAGAGATGCAGCAATGGCTTCTGCAGAGTATCTTCCTCCTTTAAAATGCTGACACCTCACAGGTCTACACCTTCACTTTCTACACTTTTCCACTGCCAGCCAGTTAGCCATCCTTCATTATTGTAAATGTAAACAATCCAAATATCCCACCTTCCCCCACAAATGGAAATAATATATTCTCTTCATCTGCCCCTTTTCCCTTCCTGCCTCTGCCCTCCAGATATTCCCCACCATTTTGGAAAGTGATTCAGTGATGAGAACGTTTATTGGCACAGAGGCAGGAAGCCAGCCCTTGCACCTCCAAGTGATTATCCTGAAATGAAAGCAATAGACTCATGTGAATTTTCATTTTCTTGTTCTGGGCCAATGCACTGTTAATTATTTCATGCCTGAGCACATCTGTCGGTTGGAGATTTCCAGGTAAAGTAGGTGAAAATTTTGTGAACCTTGGCAGGGCTAAGGCCTTAATCACCTGCCAAGTATCTCAATGCTGTGAAGACTTTGCTGGCTATAGCAGTGCACCAAGATCTTTCCCAGGGGAAAGCTGATGCAGAAGAAGTTTTAGGCACCTGCAGGGTTAGGAACAGATTTTGCTCATGACAGTGGGTGTCTGCAAATTTAACTAGTTCCACTGTCAATCTGGCTCCCAGGATCTCAATCAAGTACTTACAAATGAGACAGTGGGACAGTGCTATTGCAATTTGCGCACATGAAAGGTTCAGCTGCATTTAAATACAGAAACATAACTGAGGAATGTTATTGTTCTACGTTTTCCCTGAAAATCCACATAATTGCATTCTTCATCTGCATAATCTGCCTGCCTTTCCCCAGTGACTGATGCAGGAGCTGTCCGCACCAGAGGAGCACTCCTCAGAGCTGAGTAATGCTGTTTGGCAGTGATTGAGACATCTGGAATAAAAAAATAGACTGTCAGCAATACAATACTCATGATATGTTCCATCTTCAGAACTTTTCCCCTCAATGTCTTGCAGTGAATGATGCAATTAAAATTTTGGAATCTCAGGCGTGGTGATTGAGTGCTCAGCTTCTCATTTTCTCTGGCAGCTACTCAACTCCTTTGTCCAATTATGGCAGGAACCAAATGAATTGCAAGTGAAATAAATTTTCCCCAGAGCATTTCCATATTGTCAGTATATACTTCATGTTCTGAGGACACATTAGCACCATTGTATCTTTCACAGACATTATTTCAAACTGCTATTTTCTTCTGAAAACCAAGGACTATGTAATTACATCCAAAGAAACACAAAAGAAAGTAGCCTTGAATACAGTGTTCCTATCTCTTGAATATAAAAATTCAGAAAGACTGACTGAATTGTGTTTACATCACTTCAAAAATTTTGGATATTAAATTTACACTTTTAATAAATGTTTTTGTGATATGGCTCATACTCACTGCTAATTCTCATTATTTTGAAAACAGTTTTTTTAACTTCTTTTTGAGAAACTATGTCAGTATCATAGCTGTAATAAATACGTACGCCCAATTAGAAATAATAATAATAAAATATAAAATTTATTATATGTCCGAAAGATTCGAACACGNCCATTGAAGAATACCACAACCATTTTCTCAAGATGGTATTTTATTCTAGTAGCATCATCTATATTTTTTTTTCAGAATTTGTAGGAATTATGTTAGTGTACATTTAGTGTGCAGGCACAGGAGAAGCTGGCACTGAAACTTCACTGTAAGTTCTGTTGAAAAGGGTTGGAAATGAATTAGACATAAACAAGCATCACAAGGTAAGAATCTTAGGGTCTTTGTTGAACAAAAAGGTATTTCCATGGATGTGAGACTGAAGTGTTAAGGGTTAATGACTCAAACAATCAGCCATTTGCAAAAGCAGAGGTAGTTTGCTGAGGCCAGATTTGAGCCCCTCAATCAAAGGAGAGGAGGAGAGTTTTTGGAGGTGTGGTGGTGAAACCTCTGATCTGCATAGCAGCAGCAGAGGGGGCACGAACCCATCCCATCTCCAGAGCATGACCACAACAAACCAACCCTTGTTTAGCAACAGTCTGGGGTTTGAGCCAGATAAGGGAGAAGGCTGATAAGAAACAGATCCTGTAGATGAGGAATAATGCTTTTTATCATGCCAATGTCCTCCCTTACACAACTGGCTGAGGTATAAAACTCTCTTTTGGGTGAGGTATTGGGACATTCACACGTATTCATCCCTCCTGAAGGGGCATAACTGGCTCAACTACATGGTAACAGCCAGAAGGTGTTATAAACTGTCAAAGACCCTTGAAGTGTCCCCAGACTCATTTCTGAGCCTTCCTCCAGAGGAATACATGTGATCCATAGTGTTGTAAACTTCCCTGCAGGGGAGCTCCTTGAGTGTTCCCACCTGAACCTGAACATTTATTAACCCATTGAACTTTGTGTTTCGGGGGCTTCCCCCACCCCCAATGGATCAAGACCATGGCCATCACTTTGATCAATGGACACTGCTACTGCAACAGTCAGGTCTCGTCACTGGATCCATGGGTGGTAATATTTTTCCTCTCCACTATCTACTCTTATCCTTTCCTTCTCTTTCCTTCTTTTCCTTATATATTTTCTTAAGTGATATCTCTATATTTTATATTGTTGCATTTCTATAGGTAACAACCAACATGGCCATCACTTTGATCAATGGACACTGCTACTGCAACAGTCAGGTCTCGTCACTGGATCCATGGGTGGTAATATTTTTCCTCTCCACTATCTACTCTTATCCTTTCCTTCTCTTTCCTTCTTTTCCTTATATATTTTCTTAAGTCATATCTCTATATTTTATATTGTTGCATTTCTATAGGTAACAACCAAAATGGCTACATACCTCCTTTCAGTTGCAACCAAATTCTTCTAAAATAAACCTACATAAATAAATAAATAAATAAATAAATATGTGTTTTTATATATATGCATACACACATGTATATCTAAACACCACTCATTCAGTGTCATTTTACTCTAATCTGCTCCAAACAAAAACCTGAGCTACTCCTCTCCCTTACAGGTGGATTGTAACATGAGTACGCATGACTAAATTCAGTGGACCTGGAGAGAAAGCAGCACATATACATTAGTCAGAATATCTATGTACACAAGGAGAAGTGGTTTCCTGGGTCATCAAATTCAGTCCACTGTGGTTAATTGTAATTCTAATATAATCTGTTATAAACCTTCAAAGGACCAACCTGAAGTGATTTAGGATTTTTGTCCACAGCATCTATTAAAAAGGTGTTCAATAATTTCTATGGAATGATAATAAGAAACCATTTTATAATTTCTACAATAAATGCATGATGGTAAATTTAATCCTGTTAGGTTTTGTAGTAATATGTCCACTTTTTAAAAATCCTTTCTCCTATTGTTTTTTTTCTCCTAAACCTGTTATCAAGAACAGCTTTATAATTTCTGGTATATTATGCCAAGGAAGTTAACTTAGATAATTAACTAATGTAGTTAGTAATTGATTAGATAGTAACTAATGTCAGCTAGTTATTCCGTAGAGTTCTCTAGCAATCATTCCCAGTATTTGTTTCAGTCTAGTGCCTGTATCTCTGTAAAGAGTATAAGGTATCACAGATGTAATCTCCAAGACCTCATATACTGAATATTTTACCTAATATTTTACAGCATCACATAAATCTCTTTTTATGTCTGTAGAGCATTTCAAAACTACCTGTATCCATTTAACTAATAAAGGCAGGCTCTTTTTCTCTATATTAAATGAGTGAGGAGCCCTCAGTTTATATTACAAACTGCTCTCGCAATACTTTGTTTCACAATTCTGGTCTAAATTTCTCCAGTCTTTACCATCACCAATAGTCCAGTCCTGTTTGTAACTTAGATGTGTTTCTGAACACCAAGTTTAATTAAACGTACTTCTTGTATGAATTTAGACCCAAAAAAAAGGTGCAGAGAAAATATTGCATCAGCTTGGCACCAAAAATGAACTTCAGAGAACTCTGGGAGCCTAATTTTCTTCAGTGTCACGATTAGTTGTCCTTGTTTGTCAGCTAATTTTTGCTTCTGTGCTGTCCTTAATATTTTTTTTCATATTACTATATGAAGTTCAGGCTTAGGTTCAGATCAGGATTTCTGCAAAGGAGAAACCATTTTTACTAAGGATAATCTAGCAGCTTAAACTGATAAATCCATAATGCATTTTATCTCCATTTTGTTTAATTTGTATCTATATCCATAAAGATTCTTTAATGCAAATTGTAGCCTGGATTTACTGATTTTAGAATAATGGGTCTGTAGTGCCTTGATGGCTTCCTTACCTTGCTTTTAACACAAATGCTCTCTTTGTTACACTTCAGTCATCTGTTATCAATTAAAAAAAAAGACTAGAGTTATTTAAAACATTTGCAGCCTAATCTGTGGTTTCATGTGCTAAAGCTTTTGGTCTTCTCAGATGGAGATATCTGATCATCACGTCCCTGTTTATGTTCTGCACCTTAGATGCGCTTCAAAGTTATTATTTCCATCTCTTGTTTCCACCAGCCATTCTGTTTTTGCACCATGTCTATCATCACCTTTAATTTGCAAAGAAGGACCTGGAGGTCCTGAGGGACAGCAAGCTGTCCCTGAGCCAGCAGTGCCCTCGGGGCCAAGAGGGCCAAGGGTATCCTAAGGTGTATTAGGAAGAGCATTGCCAGTGGGTTGAGGGAGGGGATCCTGCCCCTCTGCTCAGCCCTACTGAGGCCACATCTGGAGTGCTGTGTCCAGTTCTGGGCTCCTCAGGAAAAGAGAGACTTGGAGCTCCTGGAGCACGTCCAGGGGAGGGCTACAAAGAAGACTAGAGTATCTCACTTAAGATGAAAGGCTGAGGAATCTGAGCCTGTTCAGCTTCAAGAAAAGATGACTGAGAAGAGACTTCTTCAATGTCTGTCAGTATCTGAAGGGAGGGTGTCAGGAGGATGGAACTGGGCTTTTCTCTGTGCTGCCAAGCAATAGGACAAAAAAAAACTGGGCATAAAATAATGCACAGGAAGAAACATGCTACTAAACAGACTTAAATTTGGATTAATAGCAGAAATAAGTGTGCTAATGATGTCAATTAGAGTATTGTAGTGATTCACAACTGTGAAAGGTTATTTGCTATTTATTGCATACAATATAAAAAGGCCATATCTTGATGCTTAGATAAATGCTTAGCCTTACTTACATAAACACACTAACTTCAGTATAAATGTGTTGAACTATCTAAATACTACTTTCCAGACTGTCTAATACAGAAACCATACTGCTTTTTTCAACTAATGAATGTAGATATAGAAACAGAAGAGATATATGAAGATATAATCTAAATTTTTTTAAGGAAACTTTTGGAGCAACATTTTCTATTATTACAGTCATGCTGCCAGCACAAGGCTTGAACTTTACAACATACTCATTCTTTCTTTTTTAGATCATTTCACTTATTTTCAAAAGGTTGAATCTTTAAATGTATGAAAGACATTCAAAATATGTTTTACAAATCCACAGCTGACATTCTAAATCTCTTTTCCATTGACAGTGATGATAATCTTAAAAAAAAAGTATTTTTTTATGTTTTTAAAACAAATTACAAACTGGTCATTTTATGCTCTTACTGCTGGATTACAGCACACAAAGTGCCAAGAAATATTTTGCATATGTCAAGTAGCTTTTTCCTGGATTCTCTGAAGTAGCAAGAAGTTAGTGCCATCTATAGACAGAATTTAATATTGAAAAATAATAGGAAAAAAATACTTGCTCAGCAAACCAATCGTGTCAAACAGAGGTCACTCTATAGTATAAAAATTAGTAGAAAAAATGCCTCAGATCTGCTCATATTTTTTCAGATTTTCTAAGAAACATTTTAGCACAAACGATAACTTGAATCTATAACAAAGTGATTTAATATTCCTTTAAGTAATCTATGAACTCACTTTAATACATCCTTGTTTAAAGTAACCCAGCAGTGGTTACACCATTCCTGAGTCATTTTGCTTTTTATTGTTTCACTTCTCAGTTGAGCTGCCTTCCTCTGTTATTATAATAACTATAACCACTTACAAATCTAATCTTGCAAAGCTTAAGCACCTAAGTCACTTTAATTATACGAATAAGCTAATTAACTTCAGACATTATTCACATGCTTTGTCTTGCAGGAACATGCTCATAGATCATAAAATTTTTTGTTGTATGCATCTTCTTTCCTTTAACTGCAAAGTTTCTCTCCTGGTTTTCCACGAGAAGTAAAATGAAATATATTTAATGTAAAAATAGCATTGTAAAATAAATAAAAAGGTATGCTGGTAACCAACATCCACTTAAATACCTGATGAGAATTTGAATATTGCCAGCAGAGTGTTACTTTGTAAATGGTATTAAATACCCTGGTCTGTAATTTAGGTGGTGTAAATGTATGTGTAAATCTGTCTTCTCTTATTTTCCATCTCCATTAAAAAAAAAAAATAGTTTGCAAGTCCAATCCATTTTTCCAAGAAACACCTTTTTAATTAAATTAGGTTTCAAATCTAAAGCAATGTCAGTTTTCCAGAAATAAAACCATGATACAATTTGTTGAAGTTATAGAGAGGAAAAAAACTTTGCTGTTATTGACCATAAAGGATCGATATTTTCATTATTGTCAAAGGACCAGCCCTCCTCCAAGCCCTTTTGGACAACCTCCTTTCATTAAAGCTCTATTTCTGTCCTGAGAGTGAAGAGGAATGTAGGGCTGGAAACACCTGGCAGAGGGTTCTGAGCTCGTGTCGCAGATGTGCAGAGCAGCAACAGGGCAAGCAGGAGCACAGGGTGCAAAATGTTCTGTGGTGTTTGCAAAGCAATAACTGCAAGCTCCCTAGCTGCATAAAATACATCACATGAAAAGAACACACCACATGGAATAGCTAAATGGCTTGTTTGGAGCTGAAAGGTGAACATATTTGGACAGGAAACTGCATGTTGTAGGTGGAAAGTTCAAATATCTCAAAGTAGTTAAAAAAGATTCTTTTTAATAAATTATCATATAACAGACATTAATATGCCAAAATTGTATGGTACATCTGAATTAACTGTGGTGCCTTCAAAGGGCATGCCTGTATATTACTGCATTCAATTCCATAGCTGGTGTCTTAGGAGCATTTCAAGAATTGTATACACACATTCATACACATACATAAAATATACAAATATATATAAAATGTCAGGAATACAATTACTTTAAAATGTCTTCATTTTTGCTGCTGTAAAAAAAATGAGTATGATAATAAAATATGAAGCATTACAGCAGACATTTAAATTCTTCAGTAGAAGGAAAACAATTTCACAAAGAGTTTTTTTTCTGTCCAGTTCAGCACAACTGCAACCTGTGGTAAAGGATTTCTAAAAGGAATTAGGTTGCTTGAATTTTTTTGAATGTCAAGCTTGTATATTATCTCTCTCCTTCCATTTCATCCAAGTGCACAGAAAAATTTCCTTCTTTACTAACCTGTTCAAAATGCAGATTTGTCTATAAAAGTGCTAAGCTTTGAATTTTCTTCATCTCATGCGAGTCAAAGAAAATGTCATAGTGTCTCCTCAGATGCCGGCACAGACACGTGTGGCAGAGCCATACACCTATTGTGACTAAGCTCAGCAAGCTGGAGTTTGGCAGAGGGATGAGTGAACAAGTAACTACAGGCAAAGCTAAAGGCAATGCCAGAAAGAAACACAATCTCCTGAGAATCTGATTATTTATTTTATTGCTGTGTTTAAAGCTTTTATGATGTTCACTTGTGTCTGCAGCTTCTTTTTGGTAAACTCATGAGCAACCTCTATTTTCCACCTGCTTCAGAAAACAAAGATGGTGGGTTTGAAATGGAGAGGCCTAGGTGGAATTTGGAGCAGCCTGATGAGAAAATTAAAACAATGGACTTGATACATTTTTTGATTCCAGGCAAAGAAAAGTCTGTTTTATCCCTCACTTAACAGCTCTGCTTTAAGAATAATTCAGAAAAAGTGGCTGAAGTCCTGGGGTTCTTACAAACCTTCTGTTGCCTGGATAGTATAGGTAGACAGTTCTGTACATTTCATTTGCCTTTCCTGTATTCAAGCCTGGAAGATTCACAGATAAATATTTGTCAAAGAATTTTAATATATTTTCAACAGATCTGGAAATCTGAAAGTGAAGTAAGTAACTTCCATCCCTTTTTTTTTCATGTATGGCACTGATTCCCAGTAAGAGTACTGCTCACAAGTGTGTACTTTAATTTCCTTACAAATGAAAAATGAAAAATAAATACTTTTCAGTATGCTTTTGTTAAAAAAAATTATTCTTGCTGTAAGTATTTATTTAGAAAGAAACAAATTATCAAATTACACACATGGGATCTGGAAGAAAAGAAAGAATATCAGACAGTCTATCAGTTTTTAAATGGCTCAGTCAAGTAAAATTACAGTTTGACTTCAGGCTGCTTTAAGAAGTATAAAACCAAGGAACTGAAGACCATGATCCAACACTTGTTGAAGCTAATGGGACTTTGGGCATGGGAGCAGGCCACAAAATGTCACATCTTTTTATGTGTTGTTTTAAAGTGAGACAGTAAGATAAAAATCTCATATTTAGGAGGCTTTTTCTAAGATCACAATCACTTGGAATGCTATGAATAGCAGAAGAGCCAAGATGAACACAAAAAGAGGACACATCTCAAATGAACCAGCTTTTTGATGAGGGCTGTGAAAAAATATTAAGAAAAACCACATCAGTAAATTATTTTCAATTGCATTTATATTTTTATATATTTTAAACAGAGATTGTAACAAAGAGACCAAAATACACCTTATTGGCAATTGGGCCATCAATGATAGACATTAAGACAATCCAGAAATAATTCAGTAATTGATACCGATAATAAATATGTTCATGGGACAAAGATTTCCTCTCAACACCACTTGAATTACATTAATTGGGTTTGAATATTTCCCCATAAATTGCTCACATACCAGTAGAGCAAAAGCTTATACCCTCTCCTAAATTATATGCTTTATAGCATATCTGTTGCCCTATAAAAGCAATTTCAGATCTGTGTGGATATATGCATGTGTATAAGGAATAGAGCTAAATGAGGGGATAAAATAATTTGATGAAGATATTAAAAAAGAAAAGCTAGGAAAAACATTCAGTGAATAAATTGAATATAACCAAATTCCAGGGGCTTTAAGTTTTTTTTTTTTTAGAGGAAAAAATGAACCAATTTTGAAAGGCTCAGATATTTCCTTGCTGTGGTCTGGAGTTCTTGCAGTATAAGTTTATTGACTCTTGTGCTGTTTTGAATTTGTATGAGGCCATTTATACCATTTATGAAATCTCATATATTACTGTGAAGCACATAATGTGGTTATGTAAAATGTGTTTTAGTTGCCAAGGAAAATAAAGAAGAAAAAAAAGCCAACAGAAAACCTTGGTGTCTTTGGGAGATTTTAGTATGCACTGAGCTTTAGAGGATGAATACAAAGCCAAATCCAACCTGAATATTTTGGGTTTGCCCTGAGGCCTAGAAAGAACTTTTTTCTTTATGTACTCTGCCTCCACTCGGAGCTAGATGCTTATAGAATATTGAGAAGCTATATGAAGAAAAGTCATCAACGACAGCCTTGTCCGGCTTCAAAAACACAGATTTTTTCTACTGTCTACCTATAAAAACTTTGGTTTCTTCTTACTAGAAATTAAAGGAACTGATAGAAAGAACTGATAATGTGGAATAATGTGCTACTGGATCATCCTTTCCCATGGAAATGGATTCAGTCAGTCTTTTACAGCAAAAGCTGTAGGCTTTTACTCAATAAGAAAGTATCCTACCTTCAAGGTCTGCAAATTCATGTAAAGAGAAGTCTCAGAGAATTTGAAAAGGTAAAGTTATGGAAGGACATTAAGGATTATTCTGGGTCCCTTGCATGAAAAAGCTTTGCTGGAGTTGCAGGAAGGAAAGCAGATCTGTCTGGAAATATTATATTATCTAGAGGTAAATTGGATGTTAACTGGGTCAAGCTCCACACAGCTGTAATTCTGCCGTAGGAACATCCAGGACACTATGTCAGCACAACAGTGACTCTAAAACACTAATTCTCTCACCCATATCAGAGAGCAGCAGCTTCCCTGTGGGGCATGAGAAATGCAATCCTGCAAGAAACTGCCTGATCAGCCCATTTTAAAATACAAACAATGGAATAACTAACCAATTTGCAGTCCAAATAATTAAAATACTGTTCATTGTTGTAGAACTCTGTGAAGAAAACCACCTACAGGAATGCCAGTATTTACTGATGTTGCTCATAAAAGTACAGATAGAGTAGTAACTCTTTTCTCACTTTAGATATGAAGAAAATCGTCCGTGTGATGGCTAATAATAGGAAAGGACATTTTTTCTTCTTATATCAAGACATAAGATAAAGCATGAATACTTACCAGACAGAATGTTATGCTCAGGAGCTTATTGGAGTGAGTGGAAATAACTATTTTTCTGCTTTTATTATATAGGAGTACTGCATAATTTATAATAGAGTTGTTTTGATGTGTCATATCCATCATTAAGCCCAACAAAGATTGCCTGCAATTTTCTCTCAAAATCATAGAATATCACAGAATATTTCATGTTGGAAGAAATCCATAAGGATCGTCAGGTCCATCTCCTTGTTCCTCAGAGGACATGAAGAACATTCTCCAGATGCTCCCTGGACTCTGAAACATTTGGTTCTTCATAATGCACCACAAGAAGGTTTATGTTTTAAAGATCAGCCATGTTCTAGACAGTGTATATCACTATACTTCATCAGGGCACAGTCTGCATGAAATGGCAGGGTCAAACCCAGGGCCAATGGAAAGTCCTCATCCAGTTTTACTAGGGGTAAATACTCCGTGGGATTCGGTTGCTGAACTCAGTTCTACTGCTGGAAATTGAGGCTAATCCTACCAAAGATGATCTCTTGCAAAGCAATGCTATCAAGCCAAAGAGGGTTCATAAGTACTTTGGAGAATTCACTCCATGAGAAAAAAAGATCGTGGGTGACTCAAATAGCCATAATGTCTTTTATTATCAAAAGACACTTATTTTTTCTGTGAGAGAAGACTGCTTAAGAAAATGGAACTGAAGAAAAAATTTGGGGCCAAGTCAAAAGATGGATAACGTTTGCAACTCATGCAGTTACTGTTTTGAAGTTATCATCAAGTTCGTGATTGTGAATTACACAGAAAAAGAGGGATGTTCTTTGAATGATTAAACCTACTTTAGATGACCCACTGTCCATACTAAATAACTTACTGATTTCTAATGTAGTGAAGATAGACTGAAAACAAAACCCACAGCCTTAAACACAAACACTGTAGTGTAACATAGAGGAGAGATGGGTCAATCTGATTAACATCCGTTAATGAAATACAAATCACACTATGCATAAAAGGTTGCAGCTTTCTGTATAGTACTTTGCAGGAGTAACCATACTGTACTCTGAATAAATTTGATTCTACACTAAGAATAAAAATAATCATGTTAAAGCTTTCGAAGCATTGATAACCAAACCCATATTTTGTATTCATATGCTAGCAATGTTGATTATTAAAAACATTGAGTTCTGTGGGTCATTTCAAAAATCAACCAAAGGCAGTGCTGCTTTCTCTTTCTGAAAGTCATTTTATTTAGATTATCTATGTAATCATCTAAGGATCTGCATTGACATTGAAATACAGACACTAAGGCTCTATTCACCATTGAGTGCATTATTCTCATATAAAATGGAATTTGCCATGTATTCCAATGAACCTAACCTATATTTCTACCTGAGTGAAGGCAGGGACACACCCTTTTGCATTTCAGATGCAGGATGAATTCTTGATAGAGCAGCACCAATGCAATTTCCCCCTCCTCTGTTCTTAGCTGTTTTGTCCTTCCCTGTTCAGTCAGTTCTCTGTCCAGGCACTCAGCTATTTTGTTTATTGCTGCAACAATCCCTGGCTGTCTTGCTTTACTCTAGTAAAAGTTCCTTGTCTGGTTTATATATATTTTCAGTGCTCCTAAGAAAATTGATGAAGGACAGAGAGCAAAAGAGGCCAGACCAGCAGTCAGTGTAAACTGGATAGCTCTGTGGATTTGAGTGAATTAAGACCAAACTGTACTGATTCACAAAATATGTTTTTCATGCTGAGACACTGTTCTTTCAAATTCTGTTGCGGCTGCACAGACTCTCCATTTTTTTGCATGTGTATTTAAAAAGCAGTCATTTCTGTTTGCTGTGCATATTCATTTTGATACGGATTTAGAGCCAAGGAGATCATCCGGATCCCCAAATAAAATGCCTGGAGTCATTCATGTCCACTCAAAAATACTACTGGTGTGACCAAAGGTGGAACCTATAATTTAGTTGTCAGGTTTTGCTAATGACTCTATAAAGTAAAAATTATAGGCTGATAGCATCCTCTGTTGGGAAACTTGCCACTGAGATATTCTGAGGTCTCTTAAATAAAAACTGAGTGAGAAAAGTCCTGTTAATATGGTGGTGCTTTGGGGTAGATAGATTTCTTCCCAAATACTGCTGTTGAAGGGCAAATGCAGATGTTAATATCCTGTCTCCAGAAGAGATGTGTACATTTTTGGGGGAATAAAAATGGTAGTTAAACACAGACACCACTTACATAGGGATCTTATTTATTCTCCATCGTGAAGAATATTGGCATGAAGCTTGAAGTCTTCCTGGAAGATGTGCTACACTCTGTCTCTGGTTATGGGAGGGAAGCACTTGGCAAATCACAGAGGCAGTGCTATAGAAAAGGTCAACAAATTCCTTCCTCTCTTTAAAAATCTACCAAAATGTGCTTTACACCTAAACAAATATTTACTAAAAAATACCGTCAGGTTGCAGCAGCATGGTCCACAGCTGAGCCCGTGCCAGCCCAGTACCAGGACCTGCTCCCCTGTTGCACACATCATTCCTTGGGGGGAGCAAAAGAAGTTGCCTCCTGTAGTGCAGGAGTTCATGGGCTTCCCTCTACTCTGATAAAATAACAGAGGGAAAAGGCTGGTTTATAGAAATATTAGATATATTTACAAAAACCCTTACATTACATCTATCTATAACTCCACTTAAAAATTCTCTTCAATGTGTCACTAGGAACATTTTATTGTTACATACTACATATTGTTTACATCTGAATGTGTAAAATTAACAGAAGTGATGGGTTTTTTTTCCCCAGACTTAAATGAAAAGGAGAGGGAAATTAACCTTATGAAGTTCAGTGTTGTGAAGTGCTAAAGACTTGCAGTTTATAATTAAAACTCAAGTCTTTGGCAAGAGACCCTTCTGTGTGGTCTCACAGATAAGATATAGGGCCTGAAGGCGATGGCAGAGCTCTGCACATGGAAAGAACATATGATGGAGTAAATTCCTGTAGTCTTTAAAGCCTGTAGTAGAAATCTCATCTTTTTTAAACTGAAGTTGAGGGTAAGAATATTCTTCAATCCATTTTTATCTCTACCACTTCTTTTCTCAACAACCGTGGGCTTCTTCTAAGTTTCAAAATCAAATAAAAGATTCCATATGAGATAAGTGGTACTATGACCTCTCTGCAAATGCCAATAACCTCCTCAAAGCTACAGCAGTGAGAGGGATAGGACAGTAGCAAATACCTTGTATTATTAGACCCTTTTCTCACTTATCTTTAGATATTCTGCTTTTTCATTTTCCTCCTTTTTTTTTTCATTCTTTAATTCCCAGTTCTCCTTTTTTTCTCCAGACATCTGCTATTTCTCTGTGGTTCTTATGTACGTGAGAAACTGCATCACTGTTCTCAGTAAAACAGGAGAAGCAAAGTGTTACGAGCAAAGTACGCTACAGGAGCATGCTCACCTGGGGCCATTGAGAGACAGAGAAGCTTCATATATTACTTAGTGGTATTTAAGTACCTAAATACTTACCACAACAGAAGTCTACATGGTTTATTCATACACAGATTTTTCTAGGCAGTTCACTATAACTAGTATCCAAACCACCCACAACTATGCAGCAAAACTCCACATCATTGTATAAACAAGTGTTCCATGAAAAGCAATTTTTCTCTGAATCCTCAGGGCTTTGTGGGTTTTTCGTTATTTATTTATTTAAACGGCTTAACAAATGTACTCTGATGCCACAGTGAAAGGCGAGATACACGAAGCAAAGTAGAATGTACACTGGAGAAAATAGAAGGGTTTAAGATCAGACACAAATATTAGCTATGGATCATTCTCTTCTTTCCATTTTATCAAGTCTGGAGTAGATGTGATCAAACAGTAGCAGTTATATGGAAGAAAATTTTTCTGGACTGCAGGCAGAAGGATAGAAAACTGCTTTTTCTATTTACTTTTTGGGGTTGATACCTCTTAAGATGTGCTTCTTTAAGCTTTCAACCGGAGCATCTCTGAGTTGCTCCATTTTTCCTGATGTCTGGGGAGGACTTTTCAAGAGCAAAGCAGGCAAGAAAACAACTTTAATATGATCTCACAAGCTTAGCAAAAGGTAGGAATGCTATACTGTACTGCTTTTTAAGTGTTCAGTCTTAAAATTTGCAAGATTTCAGTTTGATAATGTCTGTCTTTGAGGAAAGAAGGGACAACTTACCCTGAATTTTCTTAAATTTTTCTTAAAACACATTCTTAGAAAATTAGTGTTGTTTATCCAAATTGCAAAGTGAAACTGAAGACAGCCACAGAAAAATAAAGACTACACATTTTCTCATCGTGATTAGGGAAAAAAAGTGGATACAAATAAGCAAATTATATAGAATTTGAGATCAGCCTTTAAGAAAAATAAGGATCGCCACTAATTGATTCATAATATCTTGCCTCATTTTGTGTCCCCTAAATGCAAACTTTGCAGTGGATAGGAGGATTTCATAGCACTCTTGCTTCTGTGTAGGACTGCTGTGTTTTCTTTGTAGCTGGGTGAGCTGCGCCCCATTTACCCAAAGCCCTGCAGTTTAGAGCCCTCATATGCTCTGTGGGCACCAGCTCCAATCTCTGCACCACCGGCTGGAACCCATGTGTCATAACACAGACCACTGCATACGTTTCAATTTACCCATGAAAACACAGAAGGAAAAGATTATGAGGGGAGCTTTATCAAGCTGAGTCTCGCACTGTTCGCTTCCTTGACACTATCCACACATCCAAATGCACCAGTCCATATATAGATATATATAAAATTTATAAATGTGACCATATTCTGCCCAAAATTCATTGCACTGCAAGCATAGGTGTCTACACCTTCATTCAGGAGTTTCTAAGTTCACCCATTTCTTGTTATCTGTAGGAGTCCAGCACAGGCAAGGAGAACACTCCCTGTGGTCATGACCAAGACCAAGGCTTGTGTAGTCAAATGGGTCTAAGCCAAAAAGTTTTTGAGTATCAAGGGTCTTTCACAAAAAAGGAAGCAGCAACACATACCACACCTACCCTGGCCTGGAGGCTCGTGAAATGTCTGAGCAAAGAGGGAAGTGAGATTTTTTTTTTTCTGCCTTGGACCATTCAAGTTAGTCAAGAGTAGGCACCAGGAGAAAACAGACAGAAAAGGGATGGAAGGGTATGTCAGTTGAAGTCCTAAAGAAAATGCGGACTAGGCATGCAAATTCAGACTGGCAAGGATTGCATTGATAGATAAACAAGCAGGCAGCACATGAATGAAAATGATGGAGCAAAAATGAGTTGGGTTTTATAGCAAGCCATCATGTGCACTCTTCTAGGAGCTGACTTCTAGGGCATCTGTAGCCTCAATGACCTAGGGAAAGTAACAGTTCCTCTCTTAAAGTATTTAAAACAACCTGTCTCATACAACTCAGCCTTCAGGCTCAAAAGAAGTCTTTTTAGTTGGGTGCTAGAGGCAACAGATGCTGTAGGAGATTAGAAAGATGTCCCCTTCCGCTGGCAGTGACTCCATTGGCTTCACCAGCAGGGGTATCTGCACAATAGAGGTGACCCCAGTGGTGACTGACACCTGTGACTCCTTTCTCACTGTGAGGCTGCCCTTCATGTCCGGAGTAGGCAGGGGAAGGCCACCATGCTATCTCAGGAGAAATATGAGAGAGCTGGAGTGATGGAGGAAGGAGAATAGTCTTAACAGAAAACCTACAATAATCACCCAGGGGTTTAGGATACTCTTAGCAACCTAAGTCCACCAACACGGGCTGTGAATACCATTCATGAGGAGGGAGAGAGCCCAGAGATATGCTTTATCAGTCTGAAAGAAAATCTCTGTAGGAACTTGTGGCAATTCCTATTCCTGGTGCTTGAGCCTAAAGTTTTGCCTTCCATTCTTCCTGTTTCCTTCGTCAACTTGGAAGAATTAGTTACTGAGTAGAGACTAAAAAATTAAACCAAGAATAATTCTTCTGTTCCTTATCCCACCATTTGACTTAATCTGTGGCTTTTGCTAAATCACCAAGTGCCTCAGCTTTATCCATCTATGAAATGGAGATAACACTAGTTTAATGACTAAAATGTACTTTGAAAAACTGTGAACAAAAATATGCAAAATAAACCTAATTTTTTTCTTTCTTAGCCTTTATACTCAAAAGAATAATTCACAATGAATAACTTACGCAGTGACATGAACTCCTTTGCCTTTGAATGCTATTCACCCACAATGTATATTTTTTTTTCTGAGTTACTTGTTACTCTACACTGCTTAAATAAATCCCATAAATATTTATTGGTTTATGGGCTGTTCATGAAAAGTTTATTCAGAATATTTATTGCATGAAATATAATGAATTGGATATTTTTTGGTATATCCAGTCTCTGCTTCCTGACTAGAGTAATGTAATTTATTGAATCAGGTCTTTTATGTAAATTATTTTCTTGTACATCAGTTATATTTTCTGTACATATCCTTGCTTATATTGTAAGTTTGAGAACATCCCTAACCATCAACTCGTTCACCCAAAAACAAATGTAGTTTTAAATCACAAATGCAGATAAAGAAAACCTCCATTTGCATCTGATCTTACACTATCTTATTTTTCATGTACAGGAGATTAATACGAAGTTAAAATATATCCTGGTCTTTTTTTAAATTTAAATTAAATTATCATTAACTTCTTTCACATAAAAGTAATTTAATGTGATTAAAGAGAATACTCTGTGGATTTACATTTTCCAAATGGATTAGCAATAGATCTCTTGGAATTCATCAGATATAAGAATGAAGCCGTAAAACAGTGATTTAAGTAAATGCAGGGAATACCAAGAAGATTAAAATGAGATCTCTAAGGTCAATAACATTGCAGTGTAGATTTTATTGTAACATTAAATCTTTTGAAATATTTACAGAGAAGAAATATACTTCAGCTCTGAGACAAATTATAGAACACAGAAGTTTGAGTAAGCTATGATTTACATTTTCACTTACCTGAGGGAATCACTAATTGCTAGAAACTGTTCATTATTTAAGAGGTCTTCAAGTAAAATGAGAAAGAGGGAAAATTTCTGGGTGACAAGCAAGGCCAGTTTTAAATACAGCTTTGCACTTCCGGTTTTGTTTTTTAAAAAAACTCCTGTAATCATAGTTCAATGATAAAATAAATGCATTAAAATATTTTTATGTTGCAGTTTCATCTTAGTGTAAAACTATAGAATAGCTAGCAAAGTAATTAACTGTAAGGACATTTATATTTTTAATGCTCACTGGGTTTTTGTAAGATTTTTTATTTTCTTTAACAAGACTTTAAAGCACATCATGGAATAGCAATATCTCACGGGTCATAATCTCCAGAGTATCATCTTTCTGCATAGCTGATTTTCTACCATCAGCAGAGTTCTTTGAGGACAAATTTTATTTTTAGTCTGGTGAAAATCTCAGTTAGCATCTTCCAGGGTAATGGACAAATGGATAAGCTCTTTGGAGCCTTACTCTAAAGTTTTTGTGAAGCATGCACACATTTGTATGCCTGTCATCCTAAGTGTCTTTCTGCCCTCTCCCTCCAAACAGGCCTTCATCCCTGTAATTGCTACATTTGTACAAGTACAGAAATTCACACAGAAACACAGAACTTCAGGTATGGGAAACTACCAAGTATTGGGGTGAAAGTCTGAGACTTGCTAAATATTTTAGCTTTAAAATATTTGTCTGAATATACAAACTACTGCAAAAATGTAGTTGTCCCTGATAAATTTTAGGCTCAGCTATATTTGGATGAGACATTACAGTAATTGTACTGTCAAAGATAGTGTATGCTGATTTAATTTAGTACAAAGAAAGCTCCAACCATAACTTCCCATTTCAAGTGTTCATAACTTTTATCGAATATCTTATCTCAGTGTAAAATTAGTTTTCTCATCTCTCCAATTAAATCTTAAATCTGCATTCTTAGGCATATTTTTAAAATGACAAAGAAAGATAAAAGAGGCTTATCAGAAAGTATGACTGCAGATAAAGATCCAAATCTAACCTGTCCCACTAATTCTAAAATATACCAGACTTGAAAGGCATATTCTCTTGACTATTTTCTGCTGCTTTATATTCACTGACACAAGGATACTCTTTAGCAAGATGAAGTTTCCTGAGGCATAATAAGTGCTGGCAAGCTCAAAAGAAACAATGACTACAGAAAACACATATATTGATTGTTTCAGACAATAACACGAACAAGCTTTGTCTAATCTTTCTGCACTCTCATTGTCCCACACAAAGCAATGTGGCTAAAAAAAATCACTGGAAAATACAGAAACAAAATCTGCCACAGACATCTCAATAGCTATGCATTTACTGACTGTTTCACGCATAGGAACAAAGATCAGGAATTTCAGAAAGTTCCTAAATATAGCATTAACTTAACTGTGAGACTACTGAAATAGTGTGTAAAGGCCACTGAGTCTGAAAACTCTGATGTGCTGTCTGTAATAACTATGCCTATGGGACATCCTTAGATAGAGATAAATCACAAAATCACATTCTAGCACTATGCACTGTTTTGTTCCTATTTGAGGTATAGCTCATTGGTACCAAATAGACACTACATCATGAAAGTATATCCTGGCACTGTGATTAGTTTATGAAAAAATTGCATCACGAAAAGCAAAAACCACTTTCCCTGAGTTCAGTCTCCAGTGTTTAAAAACAAAGCTGGTAAATCCAACTGTATCTGGCAGTTCTCAGAGCAGTTGCTACATGCTAGTTGTAACTAGAGCATGAGACAGTGATGGATAAATAGCCTGCTGTGGATGATTTTGGAAAAAAAAAATTTGAACTGTTAAGAGGCTCAGAAGGTTTGGGATTTTAGAAGCATAAAATCTTCCCAGCTGCACTCAGTGGAATTCCACAGCTCCTCCTGCTGCTCACAGCAATACATTATTTAACACATGCAGGGGAGAAGCTTTTTGAGAAAAACAGGTTTTACATACCAGATGTACAGTTTCCTCACATGTATTTTTCCTCAGATTGCCACAGACAGCTTCTCACTAGCAAGGAATGACAGCACTGTCAAACTGAAAAGACTTCGCAGAGAGCCTATTTGGCTGGTCTCAGACTTCTCCACTGCTTTCTGGTCTTCAGCACATTCAAGTTTTTTATTTTTGTCTTTATGTTGCCTATATATGGATACTCATTCTATTCTTAATTACTATGTTCTACTGCATTTTCTGTGCTCCCTTTGTCTCCTCATTTTAGGGCACCTATTTTAACCTACAGCCCCTTTGGGACTTACTGTGGGTTGATTAGAGCTTCTGATTTACAGTTCTGGCTTTTTTTCCTTTACAAACCCTACCAAAGTTGATTTTCTTAGTAGTCAACTGCTTTTTTCTGTCATCATATTTAATGAACTGCCTTTTTTTTTTTTTTTTTTTTAAATTCAGTAAGCTCTCAATAGGATATTTGCAGGTTATGACAGAGAACTTAAGCATTCAAAAATCAAAGCCGTTGATAACACAAGTCACAGGTTTGGCTGAGTGCATTTAAAACTGTAGTAAGTGGACTTTTGCAGAAAGCTCCTTTAAAAAGCAACAAGAGCCTGGCAAGCAGCACTTACCCTGCCAAGCTCTGCAGGGCACTGTGTTGCAGCAGGGAACCTCAGCAACAGTGATCCACAGCTCAGATAATCCACCCCAGGCTGCAGGGAACTAGGCTGCAGACTATTCAATCCATGGAGCTTGTTGATAGAAGCTGGTTTTTTAAAGTACTGGACACAAAGTCAAAGCAGCCATGAAGAAACAGAAAGATTGGATTCTTGGACATATGGTGGGAGATTAGTGGACATATCTGATTTGCTACTCAAAAGGGAAAAACAAAAAGAAAACCATTTTTCAGCAATGTATATGTCGTTACTTAAAAAAACAAGCCAAACAAATATTTTATAGCAAGAAACTGAATCAACATCTATCCATCTATCTACTGCATTGCATTATTGTAGTATTTTAGCCAATAGCAACTAGGCAGATATGAAATTAAGTCTGAATTGCATGTCAGTGCAGCCATGTTTGTGCCATTTCTGTAAGATCAGCTCTGTGCAATGGCAGAACAGTTTAAATCCTGGGGTTAACTTTTTGGCTGGACCTGCCCCTGAGAATGTCTCTCCCACCACAGAGAATTGTGAGTTAGATAGAGAACAGAAGAACAATATAAAAAAGGGTAGATCTCATCCACAGCCACTGGCTCAAAGGAGGTTATACCTGCTTGAAGAGGATGGTGAGGGCAGCAGTGGAACAGGGCCCAAAGCTGGAGAGACAGACTGGCACCTTGGTGAGTAGCAGATGTACATCAGAGTCCTCTTTTCCTATCATCACAGTGTGAAGAGGTGGTTGGACTCATGGGTGTGCAAGAAGAAAGGCAAAAAAATGGAAATTAATCCAACAAAAGTTACAACCCCCCACCTTCAAAATCCCAGGGCCATCCTCCAAATCCACCTCTGCTAATTTTTCCCAGATCACATTCCTGTCAACCTTTCCCATCCCCTATACCATCTTTTGCTGAGATCTCACTCTGAGGCAACACTGAGATTTCCTCTCATGGGACTTTTTACTCATGTTGGCCATAACCAAGAATGAATTTGGATTTATATTTGCTTACAACACAGAAAAGGCTTGATCCAACTTTTATGTAGCCACAGAAATACACCACCAACCTCTGTTGGTTCCCAAATATTACTACAGTGTGTACTGTAAGAAATCCTAGGGAGATCAGACATAGATGGCTCATGCAGTACAAACCACCTAATTGCTGAGCAACCAGAGGAGCTGGGTAAGCAGTATCCCTGGTCAGCACCTCCTCATTGCTAAGCTGAAAAACTCCTTGTGGTAAGGAGCCATTCCTTTTGTTTAATTTTTGGCTTTTATCTTAAGCCCAAGCTTTCATCACCCTTTTTTCAGTCACAACCTCTGGATTTCCAACTCTGTGGCTGTAAAAGTATATGAAACAGAATATTGGAAACAGGCTACAAAAAAAACGGGAAGCCTTGATAACCAGCATTCCCTAGAGTTATTATAGAAGCTATATGCACTGCTTGCTTTTTAGTAAGAATATTCTTTTTTTAATATATAGGAAAACTCTACAGAGAAGGATACAGGGAGAAGCCAGACAGACTGGCAATCTTGTAGTTTCTTATTGCTGGTAAACTAGGCATATTCTGAAATGCAACAGGTTAAATATCAGAGCTAGAGGCATCATTAAGGATCAGTGATTAGTGTTGGATCTTTTATCTAAATAAATGCCTGAAAAAAGTTAATGGACTCAGAGGTAGCTCTTTGGCTCAAGCCTTCATGATCATCACTGTAAAAGTCCTACTGAGCATTACTAGGTGCTCAGGTTATTTTAAAGCGACAAAAGCACAGAAAATTATATAGGAAGGAAGCAGAGTTTCCCTCAAGCTCTATCATTTTTAATTTTTCAGACAGGATCAAAGTGGTTGGCATCTCTTTGCAAGAGGTGACAAAGGCTCCTATGCTCCATGCACACATGGGTTCCTAGAGAGAGGAACACATGCTGCTAAACACCTCTCGTGTCAGACCAAGCATGTAAGTCCTGGTTGGGGAGCAATCAGGAATGAGGGCAGAACCTCAGAAACTGACAACTGGTATTTCATCAAGTGCAATATGCCATGGTGGCTTCAGTGGAAGTTGCTCTGCTTTTAATGATAGCAAAGTTATGTTGCAGGTAGGTAGTTTTGACCTAAACACATCATATGGAATTGAAGCAATTCCTGCAAGAACACTGAGTATGTCAGTGCTTAGTAGGTAGAGTCTGTGGAAATTTCTTCAATGTCAATTTTCAGAAAGAAAGCAGATACTCTGAAACATTCACTCAAACAGGCCTTCTCAGTTCATTTAAACTACAACTTTTTTTTACTTCCACAAGTCAAAATATCCTTTCATTGCAAGAAATTTCTGCTACTTCACATGCTTTACAATACAGTTGGTGTGACTAGAGAGATGTCCTCTACAGTATTATGCCATATTCCAGGGTTGGGCTCTTTTCTTCTTCCATGAATATGAGACAGACAGCTTACTGCAGCATGAAATCAGTTGACTCAGACCACAGCTGAGAGCTGGACCACACAGACACAGAAGCTCTGCCTAATTTTTTTGTTCTGTACATCACCCTGTAAAATAATTAAGGCCAAAGCCATGCCATATTCCCTAAGTCCCCATCATTTTATTATTTCCCTCATTTTTATTTATAGGCAGAGATCAATGGCTTTCTGCACATTCTGCAATGGCAATGTTCTCCATATACTGTACTTTTGCAATCCACGACACGGTCAAAAAATACTCAGGATCCATTTTTCAGCTTTTAAGAGTATTTTGAGTACTTTGAAGAGCATTCAAAATAAATGTAAAAGGCTTTCTAAGCCAAAAAGGAAATTATCGCTTTAAGAATATTCATAATTTTCAAGGTGTTTTGCCACTTTGCATCCTGTTTAGTTTTAAACTAACTCTCATTATTCACAGTTATGTATACTAGTCTACTGGACATTTTTGTCTGGAATTTACATAGTTCATCCTTTAAAAGATGGTCTGTCACATAACTTACTTTATTCCTTATACATAAAGAAAATATTCTAAGGATGTTATTTCCCTAAAAAGTATATGGAAGTTCTTTTAATTCACCCTTGAAAACAATAACTAAATGAATAATAGACATTTATCTGTTACAATGTATTCATTTTTTTGTCTTGTGCCTAAAGGACATTTGTGTCATCAAGGTTCTTATGTACTTATAAAATAGAGCACCACCTTTATAATATATAGCTTTAATATTTTTTGATTTCATTATTTTAATCTAAATTTTTAATAATTAACATAATATTATTAATAATCGAAAGTTCAAAATGCCACAAAAGAAAAGCAACAACCTACTTCAACAGACAGTGTCTACATAATTGCGAGTGCTAATCTAAATCCAGGATGAAACAGAAATGTTTTCTAAATATTTGCATCAAATGACTTTTTAGCAAGGAAGATTATCATCTGATGTTATCCTCACCTACTTTGACACATTTAATTTTCCAGTCCTTTTGATTATCATAGTCTTGTCTGCAGATAGCTTGTTTGATGTGGGTAATTACTGTGAGTGTTAACAAGCTTTTCCTGATACAAAAATCTATAATGTCAAAGAAAATAATTCTAAGGTATCCTGATCTAGTGGATTTGAATGACAATATAATAATTTATGAACTGCTATCATGATGAAGTTATAGGGTCAACTTGGCAGGAGTTTGTATGGAAAAAGAGAGAAGAAAGAAAAGATACTCTTAATTTGCCCCTTCTCAAAATATTCTTCTGGGATACACTTGTTAAAACTCTTAACTCTTCATTTTAACAGTTATGCCAACACCACCAGGCAACCTAAAATCTATCTTCCAATTACCAGAACAGTAAAGATTTTGAGCAGAATCAAACAACTGCAGGAGAACTGAAAAAAAGGGGGAGGCCCCCAGGAGTCACCAGTTGCCTGGGATAAGCAAGCTGAGGTGTGCCAAGCTGCTGGCTAGATGAAAAAGAGCAAGCCCACCCCCAACACAGGCAACACTTCCTTCCTTACTTCCTTTAGACAAACGAGATGGGAAAAACATGCTTTTCCATATCTCTGGAGCAGTTTTTGTAGGGGACCAAAAAATGAGGCAGATCCGGAGCTATCACTTGAGAAGAGCTGCTTTCCAATGTTGAAGAGAAATCAGAAATGACAAGATTAAACTCAATTGTTCCACTATTTTGACTCAAGCAGGATTTCATTAGTGATCTCTGTCTCCTCTGCAGACACTAACTCTGAGAAATCCTGATAATTTTAGCAGATCTACTTCCTAGAACACCAGTTACATCTTGCCAGGTGTACCAGATCAATATACGCATTCCACTGTCATTCCCAGAAAAATCAATACATCCCAGTGTGTGAAGTGGGGAGTCAACAGAAGCAGAGTCAACTACACTTAATTTATTTGCTGAGAATCGAGGTCAGAATTCAGTCTGAAGAAAAAAAGTTACTCTCTTTCATAAGTGAAAGTCTTCAAAAACATGATCTGAGGCACCTTGCACGGTATGTAGGAAGGTTTCACACACAACAGTAGGACTTTTGTTTGGCTTCTGTGAAAGAAAAAATAAGAATGAGGACCATTGCATCAGTAGACTTTTTGGAAGCATTTTTTAAAATGGCAAGTGAGAAGTACCAAAGCAAGAGCAAAAGTATCTGTGTATTTTATTTTTTAAAAGGAGTTAAAGATTTGGAGGCAAAACTGAATTTATAAAATTTGAGGGGAAAGAGTGAAATATTTCATTATCATAAATTGCAGACTGTCAAAAAGTAGAAAAAAAAAAAAGGTCTCTGGAGCAGTAAAGTGAAATGGGTAGCAGAAGCTTGTAAGGGAAAACAAAGTACAACTGGAACCACCTAAGAAGCAAGTACCCAAAAGTGCCTGGAGGGGGATAGAACAGCCTCCAGCTTCCTTCTCTGAAAAATCTGACTTGGTGTTATATCATCCATGCTGACCTTACTGCCAACTCCCATTAAACACTAAAGCTGAAAGTGATCCTTCTGCTCTTTTCCCACATTTTCCAACTGTTTTTTCCTTGTCCTCATTTCCAGCATGCCACAGAGAAGCGTTTTTCTGGGCCAATCCTTAGTGCCAGTTCAAATTAAGGATTTTTCATTCTTTAAGAATTAACCCATAAATCTGTGCTGCCAGTCTTGCCCTGACTGGATGTGGACAAGGATTTAAGACAATACATCTTGATGGAGCTATGCAAGATTTAATGTACAATGCTCATTTGGGTGTTTTCTTTAATTTGTTTTGGATCAAGGACAGAGTATTTTTATTGGCAGGATGCATTTGATTGTCATGTTTCCCTTGAAAAGCTCTTATTTTCACAACCTCCTTTCATCTATTCCAAACCCCCTGCATTTAGATCAGCTTGGCTTGCATTTTTAAGGGTAGTTCACTTGAGTTGGGTTACTCTGAACACATATTGGGTTATAGTCTACTGAGAAATAATGTGAGTAATTTACTCCTTCTGAGTTATCATTTGTTAAAGAGAATCCAAGCCTGGAAGTGTTTTAACTTGAAAACATTATAGATAGCTGTGGAATGGACAGCACTGTCTTTTCCAATGGTCATTGGGTATGGGTGTTGTTGTGTGCCACATCAGTAATATTTCCATCCAGGAAAGGTCATTCTGGCCTGTGCGTATTTTAGAGTAATGGAGGAATATGAACCACAAGAGAGTTCATGCAGTGTGTCAGCAAGTAAGAATGGGAATATTTTTATGGAAGTAGAACCTAATATTGTTCTCTTATGATGTGAAAAACATAAAAGCTTTCAAGGTAGGATTTGTCTTGGCATGACCTCGGTCTTAAAACATCTATATACTACACACACATCAGTAAGGCATTCAGTCTGTACTTTCCAAAATTTCCCTTAGCATTATTTTATATTTGCTCAACTTTTTATCTTTGTAGATTACCAAAAACTTTCTACTTTCAATTATTTACTGCAAGTTCTCACCACTATTTCTTTTCCTTGGCACTACATTTCATCCAAAATCCTCAAATTAGAGTTGATGCTTCCTGGTGATTTATGTAATTTGACTTTCTCAAATTATTCTGTGCCTTACTCACCCTTAAAAAAAAAATGAAAACAAAAAGACAAAAAAAAAAAGGAAAAAAGAAAACAAAAAGAAAAAAAAAAAAAAGGTTCTGTCAATATGATATTCTAATTATTTGCATGAGTAACCTTGAAACACAGGGTCACATGCAGCTGTACTATTGCACAAGTGTAGCTGCAAAGGTGACAGGTTCCTGGGCTTTGTGCCCTGAAAGGCACAGTGTTAATTTAGTTGAGGAAGTGCAGGAGAGGAGGGAAAAAAAAGAAAAAAAAAGAGGTAGCACCTTTAATAATTTTTAACACCTCCCAGTACTTCCATACCTGGCAACACAAATATTTCTCTCTCTTTTACCAATAACAACTATGGTAAAACTCTCA
>VZTH01018232.1:347666-427197 GCA_013397815.1 Aleadryas rufinucha
TTAAAAAGAGAAAAATTTTTTTTTTTTTTTTTTTTTTTTTTTTTTTTTTAAAGCCTGGAAAAATAGTGGTAATGTCAAATGCTAAAATATTTATTGTGTGAGAATCCTGGCTAAATATTAAATCTGTGCTGGTATATCAGTGGAAGCCCTGACACTTTCAACAAAACCAACCAAACTGCATGGCAAACAAATGCATATAGAGCTGTTTTCTAAATTGTACTGCTCAAATGTACAGCTTAGAGCTCACGCTTCAGATAAAGGGAAATAAACAACAGGTTCATTTAACTTTCCTCCTCATGGACACCATTCAGAACATAACAATGACAAAATATACTGTGGGAAAAATGTCTTTTTTTGCAACAATGTCTTAATAAAGATGTAATGAAGAAATGAGCAGAATATATTTCCCTGCTTAGTATCTCCAGTTCCTTGTGGTACCACTCCAGCACTCTCCATCTGTATTACCTTGTCCTTCGGAGTCTGTGTGGCAGATGGTGCCCTCCCACCTTGGGAATCCGCAGCTCAAAGCAGAGGCATAACAAGATCACAAGTCTGCATGCAACACACTATAACATGGCTATGAGCAGCACTGAGAGAAAAGGCTGTGAAAACAACGATCCCTCACGTATTTATAGTAGTTAAAACCACGTAGCAGTACTTAGTTACATTATGTGAAGGGACCAATCTTCATGGTGTATTCACTTTGGAGTGTTAATCAGAAATATGGTAAATTTTTAAAAATAACTGCTTTTTTTTTTTTTTTTCCTGGCCTTACTTCTAATAAAAATCATCATGGAGATGATTGGTTCATAGTGAAAACTTTCTCATCATTAAAAAATTTTATGCACATTATAGAGAGCAGAAATATTTTTATAAGCCATGTTTATTGAATTTCTTTAAATGCTTTTAACCAAAAGAAGCAAGCTTCAGATGTGTCTCACATCATAACAGAAATACTTGTTAGATCTTTGTCAAAAGCCCACTAATTTTAATATGACAATTGTATTGATTAATTGACATAGCCAAAAAGTGACTATATTTTCAGTTTGGGTCTAACAGTGTAGTAGTTCTCAGTATCTGTTCTCCATCACACCAGTTAATCAGTAAAGACTTTGATACCATCGAAACAATGAGTAAATCTTTCACTACTTAGTCCAGAGATACACATTACAAATGTTTTCTGAAGAAAGAAACAGAATCTCCATCTAGTCTACAGCTTCTTAAAACAAAAACTGGAAAAACAATCTAAAGCATGAATTTAATCTCTTGAGCACCATCTAATGACCAAATTGTAAAATGACCAAGAAGTACATTGGCAGCGATGTTAAAAAAGGATGAACTTTTTGACTCATGTTGGTCAAGAATTTCCATCAAAAGTTTTAATGGAATGGTGTTTTTTCCTGAAGCGTAAACCTCCATGAATAGCATCCATTTTGACAAAATTACTGAGGAAGTTCTTTATGAAAACAACACCTATAAATGCTAACATTTTCTTTTCAGATTTTTTTTCCAACATAACCAAAGAAGTACTTAGATGATTAAAAAGCCTTATTGTTTTTAGCTCTCCCCTTAAAGAGGAAAAAACCCCTATTTCCTCCCACTTCCAGTTGCAAGTTAGGGTCTTTTCTCAATATTTCCAATCCTTCTCTTGAACTACACTTGCAAAGTCAGTTTCAGGTGTATTACTGCCAGCATAGTATTTTATAGCTATAAAGAGTCCAAGTACATAAATAAATAAATAAATAAGCAAATTAAATTACAAGTCTGCCCAAAAATCAATTATTTAAGCATAAAGTAAAAAAAAAAATCAGCATGTCCAAAAAGCAGCTATGATGAATAGCATGTAGTTAGTATTAAGGTTACTTATATTGGGCATGTAGAAATTCTTTAAGTACTTAGAAAGGTCAGTCCTAAACAAAAGATTAGACTGAAGATCAGGAAGGACAAGGAAAAAAGTGATAGAAAGGGGGGAATAAGGAAAATATGAAAGGGCAGAAATGGATATACATCAGGAAAAAAAAAAAAAGATGGTTAGAGCAGCACAGCCATTCCACTGAAGAAGAACAGTGAAGGAGGCACTGCCACTGAAGGTTGTCTAAAGGGCACATCATACATATTTTAGAATTTTTAGGCTACAGTGGAAAGCCTAAGATGTTTAAAGCAGAAAAAGGCCAAACTGAGGCATAGATGGGGTACTCAACCTGGGCTAAAGATAGAAAGATAATCTTCCTGATAGTCTTAGAGACATTCCAAAGGGTGTTTTAGTTCAGGTCAGGAATGCACATTTCTCAAGGCAATCTTTTGGTGGTGCCTGCTTAACTGCACTTTGATTCACATTGTGGAGTATCTCAGAGCACACAAACTGCATTTCTTTTGGATGAACTAACTGAACAGATGCTGCAATGCTTTGAAGTCAAAGGCATAGAAGCCTCTGGGTCTGATTCTGCAAGAGCTATACCAGCTTGGACTCCACCTCAGCAGAGGGGTGCCAGGAAATTCAGGCTTTTCAGTAGACTATCACAGGCTCAGAAAACCCTGCAGAAACAGCCTTTCACACCGCTGTCATCAGGAATCAGTGCTCCAGGCACAGCTGCACCTGGGGACTTGCTGTTGCAAAAAAGATCAGAGCTAACTCCTGGAAAAGTCCTCATCCTGAAAACATCTGGATGTTTTCCAGTCAGTATTGGTGGCAGCTCTCTAAAACAAAGACACCTGTCACATTTTCACAAAAAAAAACCCTGACACTCCAAAGGCAAAGAGTTGCAGAGCAGCTCTGGATTGCAGCTCTCGTTTGAGCCCAGCGCATCCTGGCAGGAGGCAGCATTCCCCTCAGCAGCCGGCTGTGATGCTGAGCCGCCTTTCCCAGCCAGGAGCTCAGCTTTATGAATGCCACTTTCACTCCAAATATTGGCGGCCATCAGCCCAGCTCTCATGCCAATGCAAAAGTTGTTATTCAGCGAGTGGGATGAAACTAGGCAAAATAAGGGCTTGATTTACAATCAGCTTTCGACCTAGCTTCACCCACTGCCTGTGTGTGGCTCGCGGGGCTCGCCTCAGCAGGTGTGAGCGGCCAGGGGCACTTGCCTGGGTACGTTTGAGCAGCGGGAGAGGCCGCCCTGAAAAGCAGGTGCTAATTGATGGGTGTTAGTGCAGACACTCGGGGCAGAATGGCTCAGTGTTCTGCTCTCCTGGCGTACAGCGAGTGGGAACGGGCAGCAGCCGCCATCAAGCACTTCATAAAAACACCACTCCGTCCATCACGAGGGCCCTGAGACCACAGCCAGCCTGGACTGAGGGGCACTGAGCTGCGGTGGGAAGTTTGCACAGCACCTGCCTGTGTTATATCTGGCATGCATCCCCATGGTCAGGCCCCATCCTTCATAAACAAACAACAAAGAGAGTTCATGTAGACTTTTTATATTTTTTAATGTATATAGGTTGTGTCCAAGGAGAAGCGAGTGTTTGGGCTAAGTCTGATTTCCCACTTCTGACTGTCTCGAAGTGTCTCCTGTGAGCACACAGGGCTCTGCCACTCACCCAGCAAACCTGTCCCAGTGGGAGTGGTGATGGGTGCTGCTGCCACCAATTCAGAGGCTTCCAGCCAGGAGCACACAGGGAGCCAGGCTGCCCCTGCAGCTGGGGGGTCAGGAAGGCTGAAAAGGCTGCACTTCCAGGCATGCTTAGCTGGGGCTCCTCAAGTCTTTCCTGGAGCACTCCAAATCTGACCTCGGGTGCCAGAAAGGGACAATAAAAGAGGAGAGACACACACATGAAAATGATCTCTTTCAAGCCAAGGTTTTTGTATGAAATCTGTTTCTTTTCCTTACCCTTCTTTCAAACATTTTCCGAATATCTGTCAAAAGGTGTGGGGAGGGTTTGAGATGACCTGCAGAGAGAAGAGGGTTTGCATTCACTTCTGAAAGTGTTGACATGCTGCAATTCAGAAGGGAGATGTCCCACTGTGAAAACTTTTCCTCCTTAACTTCAAAGCTTTCCTGGCAGTGGGAGCCCTGATTCCAAATATGACCAGTTTGCTACTGTCCAGGATAGTGGGGATTTAGGACCACACAGAGACAAATCTCCAATGATTCTACTGCCTCCAGATCGTGGCTGACTCATAATGTTCCTGGATAGGCTTTGCAGCTCCACTGCACAAGTCGGAGTGCCACAGCATTTCCCATTGCATCCTGGGTCCCAACTGCTGAAGCAGAGTTCCCTGGGCTTACAGTGGCTGGCACAGAGAGAGCTGTGATGCCTCAGCACTGGGCTAACCTAGTTATTCACCATGCAGAAACAAGAACCTGGGAGGCTCTCCGACTCCACTGCAGTTAATACTTGAAAAAGTTTTTGAACAGCTCAGAAGACTGAGTTTCTCAGAAAAACTGCCCCTGAGAGTTGGGTTACATTTGCATCATATTTATGTCCTCTTAGCCCTGAAAGCATTCTCCTAAGGCATGAAAATAGAGAGAGAGTAAGTGAACAAGAAAAATGTATTTATCAGAGGTTGTGCTTTAGGAATATGGATTTGGGTATCTCAGTCAAATCTGTCGCTTAACTAGGTTATTTCTGTCCAGGACACTACTAGAGAAAGTACACTACCAAACATACCAGCTCTGGCATCTTTTCAGTATCTAATCATAAGAAAAATCAAATCTATTTGTCCCTCGGGCAACTCCTTGAAGAAGAAAATGAATGCTGAGAAAAAATAAATCTATCTTTAAGCTGTGCTATTAGCTTATTTAAAGTCATTGCATGAAGTATATAATGGAGTAAAGCATCACACATGTATTTTTTGATGCAACTCTCAAAGATTTACTGAGCCATTACTTCAACAATTACAAAAAAGCTCTGAGAGAGTAGAAGTAAATCTTGCAGCATGATGCATATTTTCCATGGTGGATGGCAGTGATGTTCCTGTACATCCAGGGGTTACGCTGGGGCTTTTTCCTCCGTGTTTCAGTTATGTTACATACAATGTCAGGGGAGCAGTATGAGAATGTCTTAGCAAGATAATCACAGGACCCATGCAGTTCAGCAGCTTGTGTCATTAAGTATTAAAGTGATGTCTTGAAATGCTTCTAAAAATTTGATACTCTTTGGCATGACTTTTTCTCCCTGTATTGCAACGTGAACTACACAGCAATTAAATGAGATCGTCCCTGATGATTGCAGCTAAAAGTTTCACGTCAAAACCTGACCTGTATTTTTTTTGAATCTGACACAAAAAAGAAAAAAATTTAAAACATTAAAAAAATACTCATACAACAAGTAAGGGACCAAAGGCAATGTTCAGCTGTTAAACAGCCGACTTGCACAAAAAGCCAGTGTGAAAACCAAGACTAATATCCCCATGCAACATACATTGTATTTTCAAAAGTCAAGTGCTCAGGTCTCTACACTGCTATGTGCATTAGAAGGAGTATTTGTAATGTGTTGTAAAGCTAACAAGCTTAGTTAAGCAGAGGTGTGTGGTCTTTCAAAGTGTATTCCCAGGGTATAACCACCCTCCTCAAGAAACTCATTTATCACTGTGATGGTTTCACCTCATTTGAAGCCAAGTTATTGTCACCCTTAAAATAATGTACCTTGACAGGAAAAAATGAAATTCATGTGAAAAGTTATACAGTCATCACACTCTGGAGTCAAAATATAGACTATCATATCAAAACATATAGCAGATGAAAATACTTTTTGTGAATATATTTAGGTGGTATTTGCTTTTACCACAGATCTTATCTTTTCTTTTCTTTTTCCTTTCCTTTCCTTTCCTTTCCTTTCCTTTCCTTTCCTTTCCTTTCCTTTCCTTTCCTTTCCTTTCCTTTCCTTTCCTTTCCTTTCCTTTCCTTTTCTTTTTCCTTTCCTTTCCTTTCCTTTCCTTTCCTTTCCTTTCCTTTCCTTTCCTTTCCTTTCCTTTCCTTTCCTTCTTTTTTAACTATATGTAAGTATTTAGGTCATGTGCATGTGGAATACATGTCCTGTGGTTCACTGTCATTAAAGGGAAGTGGACATGCTTCATAGCAGCCTCAGTATGGCAGCCCAAGCTTTTGAAAGTTTAAGGAAGGCTGAGACATGTGCAGATGTATTTAATAGGGAGTGACCTTTTAAATGATTTGTCACTCCCTAGTGCACAGTTATATTTCAGGTATTATGAGTGTGCTTAATCTTGTCCTGTCCTATTCCACAACTGATGTTTGCACTCTGGAGTCTCTTAAATCTTCCTCTTCAGTCCCCCATCCTCAAAAGTCATCGAGGAACCAGGGTGGACTGGACTAATGAAGTTCCACGTGGAGATGTTTCCAAGCTAAACCACAGTCTCTTTTAAGAAGAGCAGGTTTCAGATGTGCATTTTCAAAACAGTGCAACATACGTGGTGTGCTCTGAAGGAACTGTGTAGGAGCTTTTTTTTTGTTTTTGCTATTTTGCTGTCATCCTTTGGCCCCAGGGTCTGCGGAATTTATTTTGAACGTTTTGGATTGTTGTAATTTTCCTAGCTGGTTTGAATTCTTGCATTTATTATTTACTAAACAATTAAAATCAATTCCAGGGAAAAATGTGGTTTTATACAACTATTTTCACCCTTTACTATTTTTCAAAGCATTCTTGAAATTCATCTGACTTCGCTGGGAACATGCCATTAGGCATAAGCCATCTGTGGGGCTGCACCTGTCAGAGTCAGCAAGTATTTCCTAAACTCTACATGACTTCTGTGTTTCCCCTCATTGCAGTCTGTGTAGCTTAAAGACAAACCTTCATATCTGTATTTAGGCTTATGTTTAAGCAGCCTGAATATTATAACCCTGTAGATCTTAGTGGAGTCACAAGAAAAATCTGGCCATGTTAAGGGGACTGGAAATGAGCTTGGATAGGGTATGAAAGTGGCAGGTGACATCAATAATGAGAGGTGAGATAAACATAAACAAAGAGGAAAAGGCTCAGCTGGATATTAAAAAACACTAATAAACTTTTGCATAATAATGTTTCTCCTGCCTTCATAACCAAAATATTTCTTTTTTAAATGTCTTTATCTTACCCAGTCTGTTTTACTGAATTGTCAAGCACAGAGAAAAACAACTTGGTCATTTTTAAAATTTGTATACTAACACAATCAGAAGAAATAACAGGGATGAAATGGAGGATATTGTGTTTAGAGTCTGTCTCAAAAACTAAACCATTCTTCTTTGCCTAAGGTTGAATAAAAAATAAAGTTATATAAAAATTGCAAAGTTTATTAGCAAAATCTCTGCTGCAAATCCTGTATATATAATATGCAATTTTGACAGAAACAGTTTGTTTTGCTGGAATTTCATTCCAAGAAAGAGAACAGCACTTTTGACAATTTCAAAACATGCCTTGAGGCTATAGTCACAATTTAATATTTCAAATTTTATTCTGACATAACTTTTCATTTATTTTTTCTTAGTTTACATCATACTCATATGATCAAAATTCTGCCCACACAAACCATAAGAAAATTAAATGTTTCCATTCTGTCAAAGGAACAGCCATCAATCCAAAACTAGAAGACATTTGGGAAGCCTGGTTTCTAGAAAATGTTAAATGTTCCAGGTTTTGTGCCAGTTTAATACACAGCTGAATGTCAAACCCCTTTGCAAAACAAGATTCTGTTTCTGTGTAACAAAATTATCTAACTGAAGATCACAAAATCATAAGGCCTGGTTAGTAAAGAAATGATGTTTTTCTAAATATTGAGTTTAATAGTGATAAAGGAGTCCGTTTTCAAAACTGGGCACTATTCACATTTAAAGGCCCATCCTAAGCTGAATATGTGCATTTTTCTTCCTCCTTTAGTCCCATTGCTCCTCCAGCTTCTAAGACATACACTAAACTTCTGATGTCATTAAGGGAAAAGTCCAACAGAAAAAAATTAAGATAGTTCATTTGCTGTGTGATCAATTCTAATTTATTACTTTCCATGTAACAAGTAAAATGATCAAGACATATACATACTATGCTAGATAAATGTCTGTTATGATTTTCCACCTGCCTCCAACAAACAATCTTCTCTCACAGAGAAAATATTGTCCCCTTGTGACCAGTTCTGATATTTACTGAAGCAGATTCAAATTGGTCCCGAACTGTTAATCCATGCAAAATTTAATTACTGGAAGAAATTAAAGAACTGGAAGCAGCTGTAATGAGCAACCTCAGGTGTGTCTTGAAACTTCCCAACAAGGCTCTCATCAAACCTTGCATTTCCCCAGCTCCACACAAATTAAATCCTTTTTTTCAGATGCCTTTTCTCTAGCCCTGTATAGATCTCACCTGAAGCTATTTTCCTTTGCTAATCCTGTTACTTAAGAGCGAGAGATTAAAAAAGCTCTAAATATGTCGAAGGTGATTTCATACATTTGATTGCACAGCAAAAGTAATACCAGAGGGTATAGAAATATTCCATTCTGGAGAGTTGATGAAAACTCAAAATAAGCTGAAAACAGCATTGATAAGGTGAAGGTTATTTGTATAATATTTACTGACACTGAATTTTAATGTTAAGCCTACGATGTATGTCCTAAAATGAAGAACAGATGAACTAGTGAGCATACAAGAAAGCTATGAGACAGGAAGGGCTGCTTCTACCCTTGAGAAGAAGATTAATCAAATCTGGAATGAAAGGCAGGCACGGATAGAGGAGATTACTAGGCTGTTAAATAAACAGTAAATAACAAGAGGAGTGTTGACAAAAACAGTAGAAAGTATGTTCCCCAGTCACAGCCTGCAAAACACTGATCAGGGAAAGGATTTGGTGATGACTGTTGACAGACACTTAAAACCAGCAAACTGATGTCTGGTAGCAGTTTGGAAAGCAAGCAAACATGGGGAAGTGTAAACAGAGGAATAGAGCATAGATTTCAACAGATAACTGCATCCTGGTACAAAGGGCTGCTGTGCCCACAACAGAGCCCTGCCTGCTGCTCCAGGCAACACGTAACAGGAACCAAGGGGAGGTACAAATGAAGCAATCAAAACCATGAGCTTCAGAGCAGGCCCCTACGACTGAGAACATCACTGATTAGGGACAACCCACAGTAAAGAAAAGCTGCCTTGCACAAAGAAAATAAGGGAAAATACCAACTCAAATAGTTTCAAATTGAGGAAAAATTAAGGCAATTCAGCAGAGGCAACATGGTGTTGTCTGGTCATAACTTACAGAACATATACTGAAAATCCCTGCAGTGCTTTTCTACAGAGCTGGAGCTCTTCCTGTGGCTGGGAGCACAGCATAATTTCCTGAGAGCATTTTGGCATTACTGTGTGACTCATGGATATGGAATTATACAGTATGCCTAGGGGGCCACAGGGTGTACCTTTGCTCAGAGGTGTCCCCTGCTCTCGTGGAGCAGATTTGCCCTTGCTGAGCAAATTTGGATGCACTGTGTTTTTGAAGCCATGTCTTCTCAGCCATGCACCCCTAGCTGCAGAATGGAGATTTTAAAATTTGTGCATAGACTATTGAAATTGAAAAGCAGTATCTCGGGAGGGACCTCTGCTTCAGTTCTGTTACATGCTGGCTATGCTTATATTAATGTTGTGATTTAGATGAGGAAAATTTTCTTTTAAGAGACTCATCTAATGGCCTGGCCCCACTTACCACACATGAGTCACATTGTGGAGCAATCTCAGGGCACACAAACTGAATTCCTTTCAGATGAAATTAAACCTTGAGACCTCTATCAAACCTCTAACTGCTCACAGGCTTTTGTTCCAGGGGTCAGAGCCCTTACTGAAGTTGAAGGAAACCCCTGAAATGAGAACAGAATGGGTGTCAGGTCCTAGGCACTGATTCTTTTGCCCCTCAGATTTGCTCCTGCTGGGCTAAAGCTGCTATGGTAGCTGTAGCCTGTCTCTAGTTTGTAACATTAACTCCTCGCTGCAATTCCTGAGCACACTTTGGTGTTTTGCCCAGCAGTGTTTTTCTCCTGGAATGGCCCTAACTAGTTGGGTTGGTAGGTTGACCTATGAAACACATATTCAATGCACTGCAAGGGGACATTAGGGAAGAATTATTATCTTCATTATCATTTGTCTTCTGAAGAAAAAATAAAAAGCCACAAATGTGGATTGACAGGAAAATATCTACATACTAGCCACACAGGTCAAAGGAAACTGATAAGCCATGGAGCTTCTTTTCCTCCCAAAAATATTATTGCTGTGTAGGTACAAACCATGCAGATGGTTTGGCTGTTTGCCAGTTCCACTTGGGTGTGAAAAGCTGTCTTCATGGTTGAAAAGCTATTTTTCTGAACCGCAGATGCCCAAGGCCATGTGAGAAACATCTATTTAAGATCTGGCCTGAGTAGAACCAGACATAAAAAATGAAATGACTGGTGGGGTTCGGTGCCACCCTGAAGCTACCTTGTTTTTCAATAGTCCCTCATAGACGTGCCAGGAAACCCTCTGAGACAAGCTCAACCCCTTAGTTGGCAGCTACTGTCTGCCTACATAATATGATTACTCAAAGATGTATTTTATTATGATGCACTTTCATAACTTCCTGTGCTTAAAAGAGTTTATTTTCAGCAGACTTTTTAGAGAGGTCCTATCCATTAATCAAAAAGAAAAAATGCCCTGGAGTGGACTGTGTTCCTCCAAAGGAGCTGTAAGAGCAGGTTATTCAAGAACTCATTTGCGGTTATAAATACTCTGAAGTGCAGAGCAGGAGTATCGGCGGTGCAGAGCACATTAGCAGCTGATGGTGCAGCTGTGTGGATATATTTCCCTTGACTTGTGTGGCATGGGGCTTAGAAAGTATAAAGGGTAGGAAGTGAGGTGGAACTGGAATTCAGAGTGATTGGGGTCTCTCTGCACTCAGAGCACGTTGAAGAAACAGCTGAGTACATAATACCTCATAAAGAAAACCAAAACAATGATATTCCCTATTGTGACTGTTTAGTCTTTCTGTAGAGACTCATGAGGTCTGGGCTATCATCTATTTTTAATATCACTTGACCTGAAAATTTATGCTACCATCTGGAGAATGTGAGGATTTCTGTGTTTCAGACTTAATACTGTCAGGGAAAGAAAGAGGTGGGGTGGCAAAGGAAGTACATTACAAAAATGTTTACACATTATTCAGCAAATGCCACTCATTACCTTTTTTTCAAAAGAGAATTAAACAAAAATATATATCTTAAATTGCAAAACTTTATAATATAGGTTGAGATATTAATTCATTTGTATTATCTCAGAGAATATTTGTTTTACATTTCTTTATATTTCAATGCATTTATTGCCTTAGAAAACTAAATCAAACCTTCCAGAAGTCTGTTGTTAATTTTTCTTTTTCATAATGAATTGGAAATTCTAAATGCAAGAGGGAAAACAAAAGGCTATTTTAAAAATTTGTAATATTACTCGTGTTAGTACATTTCAAATGCTTTGTTTCTGGAGTCATCGTTGAATTGGGAGATTGGTTTTTAAATCATAGGATTTAAACATCAAAATAAATAAACTTCAATTTTTAGTTTTTCGTCTTTAAGAATTAAATGCTCATGCTTCAAAACTTCTCTGAAAACCTGACAGCTAAGAACCCTGTAATAATTTCAATTGCTGCAATATTAACAAAACAAACTATATCATTAGGTTTGCAACAAAAGCACAAAAATTAGCAGCTGTGTAGGATAGTGAAGCAGAGCCCCACACCTGAGCGTGCTTAGTGTGGGAGGGGAGGATGCTGGAACCTGTCCACTGTAAGGGCCTCTCCTGGTCCTGGGGTCACCTGCAGTGGTCACTGGCCTGTGAGTTATCCCTGTCTGGATATGCAGGGTGCCAAGGGAGTGATCCTCACCCACTGCCATGGGTGGCATGAGTGGCCCATGCCCACCTTGCTTAGTGCAAGATCCCTCCAGTGCTGGCCACAGCCTCGCATTAGTTGGTCCCTAGGTTCCTCTGGGCCCATATGGCCCTACACACTTACCTGATTTTTTTGTCAGGATGGTGAAGGAGGTGCTGTTTCAGTGCCCCTGAGATAATGTGAGCGTCAGGCTGCATCTCACCAGTGCAATGACGAATCTGAAGGTGTGTGCCATATCCTGAAGTATGAGGCTCTCCCAAGTACATAGCCTGCTGCTACTACCTTAAAACTGTGTGAGGTGGAGGAAAGTAACTGTGATGCACTGTTGTTGGTACTTCTGATTGGGAACTATCTTAAGGTGAAGTATCCCCTGAATCATTGTGAGGATTTTCCTTGGGGCTGCCTCACTAGAGCACCCCAGGAAAGAGTTGTCTGTAAAAACATAGTTCTAAAAAGGTTACAATAATAGCAATCTTAAATTAATGCATTGGGACACAACAATAATATTTTTTAAATCTGTCTGTTCTATATTAATGGAAGCTTGTGCTGAGCTTCCAACCGGAGAAAAGCATGTGATTTTAACAATGTGCATTTTTGCATGTTGTCTTTCATGATGTGTGAAACTGAAGAAAGGGATATAGATGAGCTCGCCTCCAGAATCAAGTCTAAATCAAAATTAATTCAGACTTTTTGATAGAAATTAGAAGAGAAGCATTAAGATCATGGGCAGGCATCAGAGAAGTACGTTTGATTCTCAACAGTCAGGTTGTTTAAATCCTCCTCTACACACATATCACTGAAAATTGGCTTGATTTTTAGAGCTCATGGTAGCACCCTGCAAAGATGCAAGAGATGTATTTCAGTACTTCTGGAAGTCAGAAAATGTATTTAAAGGTCTGGCATTTGGAGCTAATAATTGGAAGACCAACTAACTTGAATTCTTCAACACCAAACCTTAAAACAGTCATTAAATTATTCGGTTAAAACAGGGTTATTATACAGCTTTTAAAAACTGTTTCAAGATGCAAGTAAAATGATCATTGATATTTGAAAAATCTCAACTGAAGTTCAGCTCAGCACCTACAATTCAATTTCCTCCCCGTCTACAAACAGGCAGGTTTAAAAGTCCCATTTTCTCCATATACAGGTTTTAATTGGCCACAAACTAATCAGAAGCTGTATTGTTATCAGTGGAGCCCCATGGGGTACGAGAGAGGCATTTTGAAACCCAAAGTGATCTTTTCCTTGGTTCTCTTTCTCAGATTCCTCCCAACTGTGGCTGCTTCCTGCCTGTCTACTCCTGTTAACCTTCAGTCTCTCTTTCTTCACAGCAGCTGGTAAGACTTAGGTATATTTTCTCCCTTTTGCCATGCCCCTTTCACCCTGCCTTTGCTGCAGCTTTAACTCTTATACCTAGATTAAAGGGTGAGAGAGTAGTGGCGAAGTGCAGTAATTGAACAAGAGGCCATGCATTATGAAACTCTCTGCTGACACAATCTAACCATGAGAGTTAAACAGCTGATCCTCCTTATCTAAATAAATATGCTGGCTGGGAGAATGAGATCTTACTTGTTTGCAGACATTCAGTGCTCTGGAATTCTGGCAAATACAGTATTAAAACAATCCTGATGCCTGAATAGAAATAAGGTTTTTAATATTTTCTGTAATCTGGAGAAGCAAATCTGTTTTGCTCAGACTGCTCATCAGCTGCAAACACTGTAAACACTGCATCTGCCACCTTCCTGATAGTCCTAAGGTCATGCTTCATACACTGTAATTTTTAATATCATTATGTTGATCCACATCTGACTCATAAGCTGCACAGATTCTGAAAAATTGTAGGTAGATAGACCCAAAGAATTAAAAAAAATATATAGTGAAAATTCTTACTGCTCTTTTCAAAATAGGAAGATTTTTTTGCAACAGAATGTAACACTCCTCTTTATCATTTTCCCTATTTTCTATGTTTCCTATTGCAATGTGATGACACAGGACAGTACTATTTTGTTATTTCACTAGGTAGCAGAATGAAGTCAGTTTAGAGTAAAGCTAAAATATACACAACTGTATAGCAAGTTTGCATGTCTATTTATTTTTTTTCCCCTTAACTATACTCTTACAAAATATTGCAGACGAGTTGTCAGTATAGGACACGCAAACCAGGTCCTCCTATTGCCTACACCAAGGTCTCTGCCAGCATACACCAGAGGCATTATGTCTTATTTCCACTCATAAAAGGTGAGAAGAAAAGAATAACTTCATTATCTATAGACTGCACACACTATAGTGCGGTTGGAATATCAAGACACATTCCCAAGAGACTTTATTGGGAGTTATTAATGTGACTAATGTGTTTCTG
The DNA here is from genome assembly GCA_013397815.1 of Aleadryas rufinucha. NCBI lineage: Eukaryota > Metazoa > Chordata > Aves > Passeriformes > Aleadryas > Aleadryas rufinucha. Next base: position 361,838 of record VZTH01018232.1, read on the forward strand.
TATCAGCTGTTTGTTTAACTGAGCATTGCCATTGCGTTTTGCACTGGCTGCTCACTGCATACATAGATGTTCATTGTTCTGACTCCAGGCTTTGTTCCCTTCTTTCACACATTGAGAAAGTTTTCCACAAACTGAGTGTTTATGTGTTGAGTGCAGTACTCCATGGACTTTAGGGTCTAATGGAGTGTGAGACGGGGCCTGTGGTTTTTCATCTTGTTTTCAGCTGTACAAACATCATGTACTTTTCCCTTCCTTTTAGAGGCCAGTCTATGGCCTGCTAAAACACCAGCACACAGCAACGCAGTTGCTGAGACTTTACAAGTCAAACTGGGAGGACCTGATGCCATTCACCTTAACACCAAACATATTGACAATGTTTATTTTCTCTGCTCCAGCCTCAGCTCCCAAACAAACATATCAGTGGCTGATTTTCAGTGCTCCTCTGAAGAAAATCTTAAAAGAATATCTCTCGCATTGTCAATAACAAGTATGAACTGCTCTCTCACTAAAAGTAGGGGTGGGGGGAGAGGGGGCAGAGGCACATAGTGAAGGTATAAACAAAAGAAAAGATTAGTTCCTCTCTTATAAGCCTTTTTAAAAAACAGTATTCTTTTCAAGACAGTTTTTGATACAAGCAGGGTCCTTGCTTTGCTTTTATACTTTGTGAAATCCCCAAGGGACTTGAACTAGGTTGATTGGTACTTTGTATATTTTTTAGCATGCGCACCTTGCCTCTGGGGAAAGCCATTCATTAAATTGCTATTCAGGGTTGATGACATACAGATTTACTTTTCTCTTCATCACGGAAATTCTGTAGCTGTCTAGAAAAAATTCTCTCTTTAATACGACAACTCCTAGATGTGCTTAAACCTTTAAATTAGCAGGGGAAAATGACTACCAGAAGTCAGCATAGATGCAGCAATGCAGCAATGTACAATTCTAACTAGAAAAAGGAAAATCTAATCACAGGTCTATACTTTTGGCACAAAGACATGTCCCAAATCCATCATTGTTTTACAACACAAGCAGCAGGCAATTTCAAGCCTTTTTAAGTGGAAATTTTTACATAGGTGTTCAGAGATAGCTTAGTGAATGCAAAGGGAGTTCACATTCTTAATTGCTAGAGAACAAACATCCCTTTTAAGGAATGCTAATTTTAGTATTTGTCCACACCATTTTCTCTCTCCAGATTCCTTCAGCAGTATCTTTTCATCCTTTCAAACATATCCATATAGTTATCATGAATGGTTAATATGAATTACATACACAAGTCTTTTGACTGATTATGACACAGTTGTGTAATTACATGTGTAGATTGCAAATGACAAAATGCAAAACAAATGTCTGAAGTTTGCTATTTAATCATATTTTCTATATTCATGGTTCTCCTTTATATATATTTTTGGGAGTATGAGGTGGAAGCCGTTCAGCGCAATGACTGACTGTCACCACTATCCCTTCTGTCTTGATAAATATTTTCCCAAGTCTCACTAGACATATGTTATAGTTCTGTTATCCCTTTTGAAACCAATTCATTCTAAAATGAATTAATTTATTTTAAAATTTCAATCTCAGTGTTATTTCTACGTGGTTGTATTGGCCAAAAAAAATGTATTGAAGAAGCAGGATCACACCATACTAGATATCTGCACCAAGATAAGATTTTTTGTGCCCACAAAACCACTAAGGATTTGGACAATAGAGCTACCAGACACAGAGACAGATTTCATAGCACTGTACCACCCTATTTAGTCAGAATTAGAGTAACTCAGAAAGCCTGGTTCTGCAATTCAGAAATTTTAAAAATAACTACAGCAAGTTAAAAAACTACCTCTGTAAAAGAAGTTCCTTCCTTGCGTCATGTGTGGTGCATTTGTCATACTGCAGATTCAGTACTGAAAAACTATTTTAACCCTTGCTTGTGGTATTTTGTCTCTTAGGTGCTTTGCCTCACTAGTCATGAGAAAAATATTTTTGGGACTGGATTTGTGGCAAGTACTTTTCAAATGTTTCAGGAAGCCTGGCCTTCTTCTGCAGGGAAGACAAACTGAGAACAGGCAACCAGATGATAGGAGAAACCTAAATGAAAATGTAAAAAAATCATCACACAAGAGGTCATCTTCTCCTTCAGGCATTTATTTTTAAAAAGCATAAACATGTTCATCTCTCTTCCTTTTCCCATAATCTCTCTTTCTATTTTAGTGCCTTCCTCTTCCTTTTTTCCATTTTTAAAAATAGGAAAGCTAATAATAATAATTGTATTCAGACCAAAATCTTTCAAACTCACTGAGTATTGGCATGTTGGTAATTAAGGTCTCAGCTGTCCTGTTGTGACTTTTATTAAAGTCAATTTATATCTGTCAGATCTTGGCAGCCCATGAAAATTCCCAGTGGGAATACTAGGAGCAGATTTCTCCCATCATCATTAGTTGTGTGTCATTAATTTGATAATGTATCACAGAGCATTTGATAGCCCTAGAGACTGGCACTTTCAATCCAGGGCTTCTGTAATTAGCAGGAGCTATTTAAGAGCAAACACATTCATCTAGACCCCAGGTGCACACACAGCCCCACTGAGCTACAGCCTTGTTTGAGGATTTACTCTCATACCAGGTGCATGCTTTTACTGCGTCTGAACTCAGGTATGTTTTGAGGATTACCACGAAATTTGTCTGGAATTTCTGCTTGAATGTTTTGGGATATTTTAGGTAAGAATTCCAAAACTGTAGATGTACTGAAAAAGGTGTAGCTGTGATACTAATACACTTTAAAACAGCATTAGAAAGAAAAACTTTCCACAGATAAGTAAGGCAATGTTTTCCAAAAGCTCAGCTTTTTCCTGCTTCACAGAGGAACAGAGATGAGCCTCTGTAACACCCTTCAGTTGGCAGCAGTACTGTGAAAAACCATGAAATAGCTGTAAAGCTAAATTGTTTTAATCTTTCGTTGAATTGTTCATCCCTAATGTTCAAAGCTGAGTGACTAAATACAATGCTCGTATGCAGCAAAAATAGTTACTGATTAGCAGCACCACAAGGGCTTCTTAATTTCAGAAGGCACATACTCTGCCCTCTTCCCAGTTAAGCCCCATGCTGTGGGAAACTGATTTCACAAACTGGAACAGCTCTCAGCAAGACAAGTTGTAGGAGACAGATTAAGATCTTCCTCCACTACTGACCTTCAGTATAGTACGATACTATCTTGTAATGAAAGTATCTAATCTCAAAAGGAAGATGGCATAGGAAATGACTGTTTACTGAAGCTAAGAAGGAGGCAGAGAGTTTCAGTTTTCATACCCCTTTTAAATTCCTGTGTATGGTGTCCCTTAGACATATTTTACTGCGTCCTCATTTGCCTAGCTGGGAGTGAGGAGAGAAGAGAAACTGTTTCCCAGTGTTTCTTTCTCCAGTGCCTTCAAGGCCTCACAGCAACTCTGAGCTCAAGCTTATCCTCAGCTCAAGAGAATTAAAAAGCTGAGGCCCAGGCTGTAAAGGGCCACTATGCCCATTATAGGCAGAAATCAGACTTTATTACACTTCCTATTCCAAGAAATTAGCTACTAATTTCCATTAATAAATTAAAGGTGTGCCTGATGTAAAAGCTTCCTGAAGTACATCTGTCCCTGCATTAAACTTTCTGTGTCCTAACAAAATCAATGGCAAGTACCAGACAAAGTGTTTAGATAATTCACTTTTTCAGAAGGCAACTGTAGTACTAGCAGGGCTATTGACTTTAAAGTTAATTAGGGATTTTGAGTGTCCTTTTGATTCTTGAAAAGCTCCACTCACCAGCAACTTCCCACTCTTTTCCCCAAGGCCACTTAGAAAACAACTTTACTGGTTTCCTTCTCACTTGTTCTATGTTTTCTTACTGTGGACAGAATTAATTTTCAACTCCTCTGATGCCATTGTGAATTGGTCTGTAGCTGAAAGATTTTTGAACCTGGATGCAAAGGAAAGGACCAGTCCTACCAAAGGCAATATAACTCCTCAAAAGTAATTCTCCTTTGCCTTCAAATCCTGCTGTGAGGCACCAATCTGCAATGACAGCCATATACTATTTTTCCAAGATGTGGCTCATGTTTTTGGTCTGGGGTGAGTGGCAGCTGAGCAGGGAGAACTGTAGGCTGTGAGACTCTCTGGGCATCACCACCCTGCCCAGGGGCTTCTGCAACAGAAATCACATCTCTACCATGTGAGCAACGAAATCCCACCACTTCCCCAACCCAAGGACCCATGTAGCCACAGGACTGAGGCACAGGTGGCTTTCCCAGGTATATATGGAGTATTCTGCTGGGGAAAGACACAGAGACCATTTGGCAGCTTTCGCCCTTGTCTCACTCCACTGCCTGTATCTGACCTTTCACTGGTGACTGTCTGCCACATCTGGACTCCACCATGCAGCAGAGGGCCATTGTGCTGGCAGTCCTCTGCCCCACAGATGTTCTCTGTCTCATTAGCAACATGTCCTTATTCCGTCTCACACTTATTTTCTTCCCAGATCACAGAAGCTTAAACCAGCACATTTTATAGAAATTCAGTTGTTTTTACTAGTGATATTGAGGAGCAGCATGAGTTTCTGTTACAGTTAACTGATTTCAGAGATTTTAAATCATTCCTTAGGATGAAGAAAAGTGAAAAGATTTTCAATGTGAGAGCTAGCCTTCAGGCACTCAAAGAAAAACAATTTATTTTTGATTTGTGTAACACCATAATTGTGAACAACTTCATTGCAGGCAGAAAAAAATAGAGAGTTTCTTTTTTTCATGTGGTGATTTTCCTGCTCCTGCAGTTAATAGATACATTTGTTCAATAAAGGACAAGACTACTCTTTTTTTGAAAGGAAAAATGGTTGATAAGTTTTGCTGGAGCTATAAAAACAGCTATCATCCACAGGTACCTGCTACTATTTTGCTTTGAAGTGTTTAACATCCATTTACTACTAAGGATTGATAGTAGGACCTCCTAATGGATACTCTGACAGTTTCTTGACTACATTTCTGGCCAAGCATCTTTTTTTTATCTTGGCCTTAAATATAATGAATCATAATTCTTACACATTGAAATGCTGATCCACATCTAGAGGTTTGTTTTGGCCAGCTTATGGGCTTTTATAAGTACTGCAAAATCACACTGGGTATATAACTTTCACTGTGACAATAGGAGGCTTTAACTCTGGAGAGTGCAGATCCAGCGTTATTCCACCATACCCAGTAGAGTAGCCGGAGGTGAGGGCAGCAGATAATATTAAAATTTTGAGAGGCCACTACATTAATTTCTGATTTGGTAGACCCCCTAAGCTGAGTGTTGTTTTTGAAAGAAGTAGTCTGGGACATTATGAAAAATCTGTTATACAGCAGAGCAGTTACACTATATGGCTGTTATACTTTGCATTTCATGTGAGACCACTGGATATAGAAAGAAGTGAGCTGCATCATGTAGTTCAGTGAGAAATGATCTTATAAGATGCTTGTCTCATGTTCAGACCTATCTGAACAACTTGTTTTCTCTTATAAAGACACCGAGAGATTTAGTTGCAGCTTGAAATAATTCCTTGCTCTATAATATCCCTTCATCTCTGTTTTTCACAGACCTGAAAGTATATTTTTAAAATGCAAATTACATAGGTTTTGACTTTTACTCTCGTGTCTAATGCAGGGTCAAACATATCACTGGCACTAAAGTAAACATTCATAGTAATAACCAGACAGCAGGTAAAACACTAAATCTTCAGTGGGACAAACAGGCATACTTTCATCTCTTGTTATACAGGGGATGCTCTATTGCTATTCTTTAAGTCATGGCATCAAAGGAAGCCTGTAAGTCTTAGGAAGCTGCTTCATATTTCTAGATTATAATCCTCTTTGCTCCTTTGTGATTTGCTCAGAGCCCCCAAGAGAACTTCATAGGAAAACATGACTATTTTTTTAAGCTTTTTATTAGGATATTTTGCCTATCTCGTTTACATAGTCCCCTCTCATTTCTTGTCATTTGGATGTAGGATTTTCTCTATTCATCATTTCAACATGTAGAATTTCAAAGTAGGTTTCAAGAGCATAATTCACATCACTGATTACTATAAAGACCTGACTTTTTAACTTGCCTGTTACTTTCCACTGCCAAATATTTGCCAGTGTTTTTCAAAAGGTGTCGTTGCCTTTCTTCTTGCTATTTGCCAGAAATTAAACTTAGAGATTAAAGTTGTCTTCTCTTTACCAGAATAAAATCATTCTAATCCTGTGTGCAGTGAAAGACCTTTTCTTAAAAAATTCAATTTTCCTGCTTTTATTTTGAATTTTTAGGAGACAAAAAAAGCATAACTATCTCATTTTCAGCCCCTCTCAAACTGTACAAACTCCCAACAGATGATTTCCACTCTAAGGATAATGACCATGTATTGCAAGCTGATGTGCCAATATGCTTTGTAGTGCAAATGGCATAAATCTGTGTTGTAGCTGAAGCTCATGGTATAATTGTAGCTCTGTGGTTTCTTCTTCAAAAGAAAGTCTCAAACACCACAAACCTAGGAAATTAAAGGGAAAAAAACCCAACAAAACAAACAAACAAAAAACACCAGAAAACACACAAAAATTACCCACTGAGATGAAACCTATGTTAGAAGATGCAAAAATTTTAGCTGGAAAAATCAAGTACTACTTGAAAGTCAGGAAATGGCAGCTCACAGTTACCCTGTAGTCTATCAACATATGATCACAGACTGCTTCTCCAGGAGATCCCTCCACATTCTCTAGGAGGGACTGACACACAGCAGAGCGGAGTCAAAGCTCCTTGAATAATTATATTGAAGAGCTTGATTTTACAAACAAAATAGCATCCATATGTGTATGGTTTTTTGTTACTTTATTAGGTTTTACAAGATAAAAACCAAACCCAAATGTTGTTCAAGAACACACAGTTGATGATTTGTACTGCAGGACAAAATCTGAGATGAACATTTTACAAACGCAAGTTAGATGCCAAAGTATCAACCCATTCAGGATCTGTGTCTGACCACCCAGTGACAGCAGAGGAATGGGAATGGTGTTGCAGATGCGCATCCAGGAAGTAGGATCAAAAGAGATGTATAAAAATAAGGCTGCATGTGTGTTGCAGATGTTACTGGAGTTTTGGGTTCTCAATCCCCTTGTTTGTTTGCTTTTAAAATATCAATGACTTTTGTAAGGCATGAGCAAGGTGATGGTAGTGGACATACACACAACAATTGCATCAATTTTGCCAAAACCAGAAAAATCCTGAGGCTGCATTTCAGGTTAACAAAGAAAACTCACAAAGTATGAGCATGAAACAAGTTTAAGAGGGACAGAGATTTCTTGTTCCCTGTATAACTTCCTTAAGAAAACACTAGGCAGCCTTATCCTTTAGCTGCTGTATATCAGCAGTAGAAACCTGCAGGCAGAGAGTTATGTAGAAAAATTTTGACTGTAGGTGCTATAAATTTGGACATTTTGAGAGAGGTTTAACTTATATATGTTGAAAGGAAATTAAACCAGAACATTAAAAATTGGTTTTCTCATCTAGAAAAAATGTGCTTTTGGGTATAAGAGCATGGATGCAGCCATTTCAAAACACACTTTGCAGTATGCTGCTTCTACACATGGCTAGGAACAGAGAAAAAAGGAGAGTGTAATAAATGTGATTATAAATACAAATTATTGTTTCCCACCTGTATCCCTCAAATTCAGCATGTTTTTGGGTAATACATATCAAATAATTGTGTTTAATAGCCTAAAATAAAACTTTGCTGACCAAGCCAAACCGAAGACATGTTAGAAGACTTTCTTCATTCCTCATCTATACTCATTTTAAAGTCTGAAATCCTATTATATTATATTATTTACCTTGAAATATTATTTAACTTGAAATACTATTCCATTATTTTGATTCAGCATCTGTAAGAAATTGTCCTTGCTGGCAAACTTAAATCTGTTAGCATCATTAATTTATTTTTCTTAGCAATGTCATGTAGAACATGTATATTTGGTGGTGTGTGGTGGAATTGTATCTCCTCAAATGCCCTTTACAGCCTCATAACATTTGTGCAAGTCACACTAGTATATACATGACTACTTCAGCATTTACTGGCTCCTGAGTACATGCAACAAAACAGTTCTTGCTTCAAACTATAGTCATTATAAATGCAAATACAGTGGGTTTGTGCTCAAGTATGCAATCACTAGGCAGAAATGAAGTTTTTCTACTGTTGTATCATGCCAAAGAATAAGGGAATTGATATGCAAATCTAATGACTTGTCAGATTTGGTACCTGAGGTAGGCCATAGATGTATCAAAGGAAAGCACAAATCTCCCAAAAAAGAATTAAGTTATGATAGCAAACTATATTTCTGCCACAGCAGTGATTTTACTAATAAACCCTCTCCTTTCTACCTTATTCAAAGCTGTGTCAAGCATAAACAGGATCCACATTTACTTCACTTGTAGAGCTGTTTTGGGAGTGATGCTTAGTACTGCTGGCATTGATATCCCTGGTTTAGCAGTGCTGTTCCACTGCAGGGCTGTGGTGTGTGCTTTGTGCTCAGATCAGAAAGGGCACCTCTCTCACAGGATGTCACCTTCCGTGGCCAGACTCACCCCGCCTGGTACATGCCCATGGCTGACTGTACTGTAGTCAGTAAAAGACAAAACAAGTCATTGGAAATTTCCTGTTAAAGAGACTCTGGTGAGAAAAAAATTAGCAGGAGATATACAAATGCTTCCTTTTTGAACTTAGTGTTGTGGCTAAGCCTATTGATTCCTTAGCTTGTTTCTGTTCTTCTTCTGCTTCTAATACACATCTTCTGTGCAGTTGCAGTAAGTTTGACTGATAGTTTGTACATCCAGGAGGGTTTCCTAAATACCTTGTACATGGCAAATTTGTTTGGTGAGCTCAGTTAACATGAGTACAGAGTTTTCAGGAGGAAATATCAGCCTAGGACCCTGCAGCAGGCAAACACTTAATCATATCTTTAAATCTCATTCAGCAAAACACTAAGCCTATTTCTTTTGATGGAATGCAACCATATTTTTATAAGTTCATGGGACTTTTTTTCTGAATAGGTACATATTCTTTAAATTATGATAATTTAAATTTTGGAATTTCATGTTTAGATCCCCAAAATAAAAGGAGGGGGTGAGGGAAAGACAAGTCAATTTTTGTCTACTCTTTCTTTTTAGCTTGAATCAAGTAATTTAGCATCAGTCACTCCAGAAAAATCTCCCTCAGATCATTTCACAAGAAATCTACTAAATTGTGTCATGACCGAATTTTCATAGTAAAATTAAAACGGAAATCTTAGCAAAAATAAGAAAGAAACAGTATCAAGATGGTACATCTATTTGAATCAAAGCAAAATTTCTCAAGACAAGCTAAGGGGATTTATTTAGCTTGTCCAGCTTACAGACAAAAGTGCGGCACTGCAGCAATTCCTATGTATTTCTTTATTTTTGATTTACAATATAAATCACATAAATTATGCTTTGCCAGGTATCAAACATCATGTCATACAGACAACCCTTAGCTGAGGAAAACTGGCATCCGCTTGTCCGACTCCACAAGTAAGAGAAAGTATAAATAAAGCATAAATGATTAATTTAACCTTCCCTCCCTGCCTCCCGTTAACAGCTCAAGGACCCACAGCACACTGTGCTCCTGTGATGTACCAGTGCGGTAGAGCCTTCAGGACTGTGGCTAACCCCTTTCCAAGTACAAACACCTGTAAAAACAAAATTAGCCCTGCCAATATGTCTAAGAAGAAATGCTTTCCAGTAGGTTATAGATATAATATTCACCCCATTCAGGGGAATCCAAACAAAACACAAATGTCTTATTGGGGCAAGAGGATATTAAGAATAATAGACAGATTATATGATAGTTTATTGAAGGCAAAGGAAGAGACATTAGTCATAGTTTTGTTATAAAATGAGACTTAATCAAAGGGGAATGGGTTAGAGGTCATGTGTTCTATTTGTGCTATTATTATTTTTAAATCATCGAGACTTCCATGAGTGGCAAAAGAAATGATCCTGAACAGTAAAAAACAAGCCAGACCTCACTGGAGCACTTCAAGATGAGCCAAGAGAATCCACTGCACGAGCCCTGCTGGCTGTATGCTAATCTTCTTTTTATGTCTTTTTAACAAGGGGTGATTGGGATCTAAGATCACCTTTGCCAGAGAAGTTTGTCTCAACAAACCACTAAGCTGTCTGTGGTATTCTTAGTGACGTGCAGCTACCTGAGCAGGATATAACTTATCACAGAAACACCACCATTCTTTTATGCTACTTCTTTTCATTTCATTATAAATTTTTTAATTCAAACAAGATAACTCTAATACGTGGGTTCAATTTTTCTTCTAATGTGTTTTGCATATTAATTTCCAGATACCTGGTTTCATGCTGAATGGCCGGGGAGAGAAGCTGAAGCCATTCAGTAACACTGAACACTATGTGATTTACTGTAATAACTGTGCATTTACATGGACAATAAATTTTAAAAATTGCAACTAGAACTGCACCTACATATTTTGTATGCAGAACTAAAGTTTTGCATGTTTAATCCTTAGAGATATAGGTCAGGATAAAATTTTCAATATGTTTGTTTGTAGATGAAAAGTTGCTTCCTGCAATAACAGAATATTATTTTAAATCTAAGCCTATACATAAAGTTACAACAGAAAACTGTTTAGAGCATTCAGATGAACTTAGGATATAATGGTCTTAAAAATGGCATTAACACTTAGAAGAAAAAAGTCCCTTTTTTTCCTTTCACACTAATGAAGCCCCAATGATTTCAATGTAAGAATTGTACAAGGATCTCAAAATACCTGGTAGACATCAATTTTCATATCAAAACTAAATTTAAAGAGCAGATACTTCCTTGTATACAGTGAAAAAATATCTTGACATTTACCTTAACTCCTTGCCAATGTACCTTTTCCCTCTAACATTTAAAAAATATCTGCGTAATTTGCAATGTTTTTTACTTTACATAGACAACTTCCACAGCTAAATATCTTGAAAGGAAGTATGTTTCTTCTACTATGCAGTCTATATTTTTCCTTTTCTTGTTCTTATACAGTTATTCCAAACTACTTTCCAATGTAGCTGTAGCATACTTTTGTGTCAGTAATTTAAATTTACCCAGGCTCTTTTTGCTCCCCACACTTTTTCTACTGGCTAATAACTGTATCATGAAAAATAAGGATTATTTAGTTGAATCATTTTGAAGTCATATTCTTTGCTGCGTTACTTTTCTTTTTATTCAAGATCAAAGCTGTTCAAGCTGCCTGCTCTTATCTGACACAGACTAAAGTCATCAGGCAGCTGAGTGCCACAAGGCACAAACCACCTACAGAGGACCTCCCAGCCCACTTCACAGGCAGGAGGTGACTAGGCTCCTCCAGTCCATCCAGTCTTCTGTGGAGCACCACTCGTCTCAGTCCAGGTTTTCTTAGCCCACTGCACCAACTCAGCAGCGCTTAGAACTCCATTTTCTTCAGGACTCATCTGAGCCGGGGCCCTTCTCTGTGACAGCACAGTTGTATCGTGGTAGATTTTCTGTTTTGTTCACTGTTGCAAAAGTTTTGGCTTACAACTGAGGAGGCAAGAAGCAAATTCAAAATCCTGTCATGTTTGAGAGGATTTGACCTAACTTTGTTCCTTCTTTAATGATCCCAATCTATAGTCATAGAATCATTTAGGCTGGAAAAGACCTTGAAAATCATCGGGTCCAACAATTAACCTGACACGGCCAAATCCACCACTAAACCATGTCCCTAAGCACCACATCTAGACAAAATGGTCTAGCTAAAATGATAAGAAATATACTTATGAAATATCTTTGTTTCAAGAACTTGAAGTTAAATAGTGTCTCGTAAAGTAATAAAATGGAGTACCATCGATACAGTTTTTTTAAATGTTCACAATAATCCTGCAACTGCAGAGGCATATACATACATTTTTATACACCTATATACACCATAAGTATTTATAAGAAAAAGATGAAAATAGTGTAGAATCAGAAAAGAGAAAAAAGAAAAGGAGAAGGGATTTTGAGGCAGGCAGGGACAGAAGATGTTCATAAGGACTAATGGGGTTCATAATGACTAATGTGGTTCATAAGGACTTTGCCTTTTGGAAGGACTGACATTAAAAGCAAAACCAAACAAACTACTCAGCAACAGTATTTTGCCTTGGCATCGTCTTTTTAAACTGTTATGTGTGTACAGTATTTTATTTGTGGTTTAATGAATATGTACATTACTTAATAGACCATATGTGGCAGTCTGGGTACCAATATCTCAGAACATTTACTGGTGATGTGTGGGTAATACTGCTGAAGGCCTGTTGACCTCTTCTGTGAGGTCTACATGAGTTCACAGTTGTGACAATCTAAAACTGGGAAAACCTTCAGGAAACCTTTGCATTCATATGGGCAGCATCTCCCATTCTCTTATTTCTGTAATTTCTTCCCTACCACTCAAATGAATCTAAGGAATTAGAGTTCAAAGAGTTATGTAGTTACAAATGCTTTTTCTCAACCCTCCAGGTATGTGTTTTGTCCTTCTCATGGCCTATCAACCTTTAGAAATTGGTTTTCCAGTTTGAGGGTAAGGCTCTTTAAACTACCTCTGCAGCTCTGATAAGCATTAGCAGAAGCGCTCATGATCCACATCAAGCACAAGGTTTGTACCTGCACTGCTGTGCTGTCCTTTTCCTGCTTTCATCAGCTGCAGTCAGATTATCCCTGCACCGTGTGCGTTTTTTATGCTCTTCAATTCATCATGACTTCAATATTTTTAAAAATTTATTCCCTCAATTTGTACCTTAACTTGCCCTTCATACAGGGGATGTTAGTGAGGCAAGAAAGCCTCTGACAGATATTTATTTCCCCAAGCCACAGATTATCAGGAGGGGACAGGAACCATTTAGCCTGTTACTGGGGGGAAGAGCATTTGGAAGCAGCTAGAAGTTTCCTTTGGTTTGTCACCAGCTCCAGCTTTTGAAGATGTAACACACCTCTGAGTGTATTCACCTCTGTCCTGTGGGGACCAGCTGAAGTGTTTCCTGTCAGGGTCCAGTATCAATAGCACTCTGAGGGGTCTCAGTGACCCCTATAGCCTGTGCTCAAGTGGACAAGCAGCCAGATGGTCACACGTTTCTGCATTCTTTCACTGTGTTTTTCCAGCATTAGATATACATGGTATCATCTTTGTCTTGCAGATCTAAAGGGAACAAAGCCCTTGAAGAGCAACTTACATGGCAGGAATCAACATGGTAAATCTGAAAAAATTAAATTGATTATCAAGGAGGAGAAAAATCTGGAAAGGTTTCAGGGATTTTTCTGGGTTTTAAACTCTTGTACACAATAAACACATAAACTGCTTAAAACCATTAGATTCACAGGGATAGAAGCATTCACATTTATATGATATGCACTCAAAATAATCATCTTAGAGTAAGCAATCAGTATAATCCTAATAATTTGCAAAAAAAATGAGTGCTATATTCTGCAGATCTTCAACATAACCAATATTTGTTAAACAAGCTTGAATTTTGAGGACAAACTGTGAACTCCATTTAGTGACTCATAGGGAGAGGAGAGGAGAGGAGAGGAGAGGAGAGGAGAGGAGAGGAGCTCAGACCAGAGACACTGTCTACAGGCCAAATCTTTGCTTTATGGACTGCAGGCTACCATGATTAACCCTTCAAAATATACAGTAGATTTCCCAGTGCTTACAGAGAGCAGACTGGGCATGCTCTGGTGCTGGTCTGAAGTTAATCTCATAACCTCAGCCCCATCATAGTGCTGTTCAAAAATATGGAAAAGCATATGTGGCTCTAAGTGCTACAAGTTCTGACTGCATGGAAGATGACAGATTTATGGTGTCTTACATTTGAGTAAGAGGAATAGATGGAGAAAAACAGTTTAGGATCCTCAGACTAGCCAATGCTCTATGAAACAAATATATAGCAGTATTTAACAGAAGGTAGTTTTTAATTATAGTGTCTAAGAGAAAGTATATAAAAATGTCAGCATGCATTGCTGAGAAAGAAAATCATAGTTATCTGCTCTCTCCCATGACCAATTGTATATACAAAATCCACCTAAAACCCAGTGATGGCTAGATCCACTGATGAATTTCACAGAGACCCCACCTGGCTTAGCTCTAGAACTGGCTAAACCAACTCCCCTATAGGATCTGCAACTGGCTTTTGAGGCTAGGATTTTTCTATCTGAGACCTGCAGATATTTAAGAAATAATTCATCACATTTAATTTTCAATTTTTCAAGAAAGGTTGCTTGTTTCTTTCCAGGAAGGACTCAGTTTAATTACATATTGCTTAACTTCTCCTAATGACCACACATACTATTTCCAGTGCCAAGGTCTACAACAAGAGGAGAGATTGTAGTCTGACTTGTTCACTCTCATCTAACTCTTCATTAATAAATAGTCAAAAGTCTGAAAAAATATTTGTAAAGCTATGTCTGATAAAATGTATTTGCAATTTCTCCTTTTCTCATGTCATGTTACACTCAGCCTTTGCTCACAACTGCTGTATGTATTTTATTAGCTGGAGGTGTGTCTGCGTATCAGTTTTGGAGAGTCTGAAAGGCTTCACTAAAACCCTGGCACAGCACATTTGCCAAATATTGTAGATCCATTACAAAGCTGAACATATCCCAAGCTTGAGACATTCCTCTCTTTTTTTCTATCATCATCTATGGGCTCCTTTCATCTCCTTCCTCCTCCTCTGTGCTCCTCTACTCCTTTAATCTCTCCCCTGCTCTTCCTTTCCCCATCAGAACAGGAATGTGTGAACATTTATCTGTGTCTTTGCTAACATGAACATTCTTCCACTCTCTCTCCAAGCATTTCCTACCTCTTAATGAACAAAAGAGACCCTCAGAAATGAGCACATCTCATTTTCACTCAAAAGCTTCTCAGCATAAAATTCAGAGTTGAATAAAACTCAGCATTCTGAACACTGTATAGAGCCCAAGGTTCAGAAGTGTAACAATTTTCTAAATGAAATAGAGAACTGGAGAGAAAAAAATTAAAAGAACACAAGAAACCTCCCTACTTTGGCACAGCCCCTCCTTGACCTGCCTGTCTGGTATTTGTAAATGTTTTCAATCAATTCCGCTTTTTATCATGACCGCCCACATTACCTAGCTTCAATTTTGCTCTGAGCAGCAGTACATCTGTGCACCACAGCATGCTGAGGCCTGAATATCTCTAATTAGGAACTTAACACCTCTAAAATGTTCCATATGGGCTCATCACAATTAGAACTTGCTGCTATTTCCACCATGGCTGCGTTGGGTTGAGATGGCTTCATTGCGTGACCTGTGACTTCCAGGTGCCTGTCTTGGTTTTCAGCTTCCTCACGCTCCTGAGTGCTTCTTATACCATGATTATGTCCTTCTCTGCCCCTTCTAGTCTATTCAGAAGTGTTTCAAAGCAGAATATTTTCTCTTCAATGGCTTGAACACAAATTAAAATAGAAAAAATATTATTTTGATCATGGAGAGATAGATAGATAGATAGATAGATAGATAGATAGATAGATAGATAGGTAGGTATAATGAAAAATAGAGACAGGATATATCCGCTCCTGGGCTCTCCCATCCTGAGGTGCTGCTAAGCCGCCAAGCAGGGCTGCCTGCAGGTCTCTGGGAAAACCGGCTGTACATCTTAATTCTGGGATAGAAACTTGGGAAAACTTGACTGCGTTTGGGTGACCACTAGAGGGAAATGTTGCTCTGTTAACGAGACCACTTTGGAGGAATTTTACTGCATTTTTATCTTTTTTTTTTTTTTAAGAGGAAATATGTAAAACCTATACCCTACCTTTTAGTAATTTGTTCACTGATTTTTAAAAGAGAACAATTTGGACTTGAATATTAATTTTCTTAAAACAGATTTATATATTTAACACAGTCCAATTAGAGCAGAACGAGTTAAGCTTACCATCCTAAGTGCATGAATCTGTCCCTTCCCTAACTGAACACCTTTTGCTATCTGATTCGTTTTTCTTGCTGAAGGTTTAAAAAAGGAATATAGATTGAGTTTCCACTCTCTTCTGAATGCAAAGGTTGAAACCTATGAAATACCTTCTCATTTTCACAGGTAAAAGTGCTGCCGTCCAAGACTGAGAAAATTTCCATTAATTAAGTTACAGGTTTTTTTGATTAAGCATTACAGCCCTTGTCTCTAAGTCATTAAGTAATTCATTGAATCATACTGCAATGATAAATCATACTGTGATGTTCCAGTGTATACAGTCATTAAGCACTTTGGAGTGCGTGACTTCCTGATATGATGTGTCTGTATTTTTAAATAAACACATGCCTATATTCTCCTGTTGCTTGTGCACTGCAAGCACCTCCTGTTTGAGTACCCAGCACAGTGAGATGAATTGGCTAAACTCTAATAAACAGCATGGTCAGCAATAAAATGTCCAGAGAAAAGCAATAAAATCAGGGATCCCCAAAAAAGTTGAAGATGTTAACAAAAGAGTTTCTTCACATGAAACATGAAACGCAATCAGGAGATTGCATTGCAGTGTCTATATATATTTTTTTTTTAAGTGCAAATGCTAAGAGTCAAATGGACTTTTTGAAAAGTATGATTTGAAAATTATTCAAGGTGTTTCATAATGAGAAGTAGTTTTTAAAAACAAATTAGTGTTCTTAAAACAACATGTTCACATGTATTGAATTGTTTGAATCATGACAAAAAACAAGTAAATATAATTCAAGGGTGGATAATTTCAAAGCACATGGTTTGTTGGAGGAGTTAATTTTATTAACATTAATTTTATTTTTTTTAGCTTGATCTTAAAAATAAGAATTTCTGTTTATTATTTTTTTGAGATTTTTTCCCAATCTGTAAATGATTCATGTATTTTCTGATCTCACTCAGACAGCAACCCTAAATCATCCTTCCACAAACTATTTCTGAGCTTGCCTAATGCTACAATAAAGCCATCATAGTTATGTTATGCCAAGCTACTGCCAGGTATAATGAGAAGTTTTGGATGAAACATCCACAACTTATGAAAGCCCAGATTTTGTTTGTTGCAGTTTTTTGTGCCAGATTCATCCAAGATGCAAGTGAATAAAATTTATGAAACTTGATGTTTACCATCACTAAGTAAATATTATAACAGACAGTAGTAAGTGTTGATCACTCAGTAACAACTAATGCTAGATGATGGAAACTGTTAATTATTGGTTGTAATGAAAGAAGGTGGAGGAATTTTTTTTTCATATGATGAATAGTTCATCTTTGTTTTTGGCTGAATACACATGCAAAGCAACAAGCACATAAAATTTCCATCGCTTCTCACCTTGAAAATATTACTCCTGATGTCTATGATAAATACTTCCGTTTTAAGAATATGCAGGATTAGCCAGTGTTCTAGGAGAGATGGAGTGAAAAGGTAAATGCTAGCACAGGAATTCACCCCATTGATCAAAACTGCTTTTTGGATGGTGCCTCCTCTACTACCCTGTGTGAGCCCCTGCCTTGCTTCCATCAGGCTGCCAGGTCCAGGGGACAGTCAGACCACACTGGTCCTTTTAAAAAGACGAAATAAATCTCTTCAGCAGCATATTTGAGAAGTGTCAATACCTTGATTTTCATAGGCTTATTATTCACATTGCAGGTAGTTTCTGGAGAAAATCATACCAAAATAAGTGGCTCCATCACAGTGGGGGAGTTTGGTCTTTCATTTCCTGAGTTTGGATCTTAAATGCTTTTAGGCACTTATGTACCCTGGAGACACTTTTTACACTGTTCTGATGGGCACAGTACAAACACTAAAACCAACAGATTAAAAAGCAGTACTCCTAGTGTGTGTTATTTAAACTGCTATAAGGATAAAAACTTCAATTTTTTACACAACAAAACTATACTGTTGCTAATCTTTTCTTCTAATCAGTGTCGTTTATTGCTTGTATTGATCTGGTGCATTAACATCTCTGTTAAAAAGAAAGCACAATTTTCAGTACAAATTTGGTAAAGATTGTTTCTGATCTAAAGCTCAGCTATAGAGAGTGTACTTTTTGTAGCATGAAATCTAAATGTAGAAATTGAGATTCAACAATTTCTGTGAATAAAGTCATCTAACAATCTTTATATATCTTTATACAGCTGGGAACTCTGGACCACAGGATGAATTTTGCTTATTCTTGGAACAGAAATAAGTCAATAAAATATTGCTTGTTGCACAAGTAAAATCTGATAAACCACAAAATAGCAATGATAGTGGGGAGGGAAGTGACTCTTGCAGTTCATACAGGTAGTATGACACAATATGCATCATCAGAAGCTGATGTGTTCAAATGTGTTCAAGCATTCAGCTAGGCTGTTCCTTCCTACACATAATTCAGGTTAATATTTCAAAATGTTTATGTTAACACTCTAATTCAAAAGGACCTTTCTATGACAGGTTGACCCAGACAGTCCATCAAGCCACTTATGGTTTGGTCTCCATTAAGTCCATACCTGCATAAGCAGAAGAGATCACATTTTAATTATTGTTGCAAATTAAGTTAAACAACGGAATATAGGTTGAAAATAGGTTCTGTCTACAAAAAAAAATATTTAAAACTTGAGCAGGGGAGGTTTTTTTCTAACTTGATATATTTCAGATAACAAAAATGCACTACGCACAGCATTAAATTATGCTATCTCTTTCCTACTGAAGATTTTCAAATTAAGTTTGATTCATTCAATTATTTTCCTGCAAGACAGCCATCTAAATGATGTTAGACAACTGGAAATAAACTGAAAAGTGATATTATCAAAAGGAATATTTGGCTATGTTTTCAGTGGGCTGTTCATATTAGAAAAACTCCACATTTTTCATTTTAGCTATAAAACAAGCTACTCCCAGCTCTTTTCCCTGGGCATTGCAAAGCAGCCATCTAGAACATGCTCTGAGACTGACAACTTTCTTCCATATATGGGTAACATTTTAATTTTCCCTAGACCGTATTTGAAGTCTTGTTATAAAATGTGTAGGGATCAAAATCCCTCCTTCTGAGCCAAAACATTAAAAGCCAAGTGTTTTAAAACTTAAGATGACCGAATGCCGGGCAGATTACGCACCTAAAGTTCCATGCAGATGTACTCCACAGGCAACATTTAAACTCTGTTTGGGTATGTCTGAGAGGTCGGAAGGAAATCTTTTGCCTGGAAGGAGAAACATACAGAGTGCACCCACCTTCTGTATATCCATTCATAAGCTCTGTGCCTGGATATAAAGAAATAGGAATACATAAATCAATTATAGAGTCTAGTGGAAAAAAAAAAAAAATGAAAAACCTGCCTTGATTTCTCAAACCAAGGAGAAAAGTTAACATCTCATGTTATTTCCATCTTCTCCAATGAAAACCACTGTAGTGTAAATTACATAGGTACTAAAGTATAGTTTATACATAGGAGTAGCTGAAAAATTCAGCAATTGCACAAATTACTTCAAAAGAGGCCTTCTTTTCATAACAACACAAAATAGTATTAATTCACATCAAGTTAGAGAGCTCACCTTCAAGTTAAGTCAGTTTGTGTGGCAGATGGTATATTCATGAAGATCTAATCATGGTGTATTCATGGGCGTGAAAGACATACCCAATTCACAATGAGTTGTAATGCTCTATGATGGCTGGACTTCATTCAAAATAGACATTTCTCAAACACATATTCTTTAAACATTGTGTAAGTGTAATGTACAACAGTTTCCAGAAGATTTGTCTCAAATATACTGAACAGATGCCCTTAATGGACTAAATGCACACCCATAAAGGAACTCAAGGCTGGCATAATGTGATCCTAGTGCTTCAAGAATGGACTTCCCATGCCTCTACAAACAGGAAGAGCTGTTGGGATGGAGAAACTCATCTAAAATCTCTGAAAAGAGCGGAATTATGATCAACAAATATCATGGTCCTTGGGCAGAAGACTGCTCCAACTCATCTAGGAAGCATTGAAAGTGACATCAGCATTCTCCACTCAAAAGCCTCCAGCTCCAAGTTTCTTCATTTCACTAGGATTGAAAGACTAGATTGAAACATTCCTCCTAATGTCAGTCCCTACATGAAATTTTTTTCAGGTAATTTGTTTCAGGAATTAAGAACAGGATCAGAGGAGGTGACTATTGTGCCCTAGCTCCTGAGTGAACACTCCTAAGGACGTTATCTAATAATGCTATAAATAAATCTTATGTATTGCATTGGAAATCGAACGTTTCTTTTTCCTTGCATCCAAAATGTTGTAGTGATAACTGAATACCATTAATGTAACAAAAAGATGTCTCTCCCATAGCATGGCAGCTGATCAAGAAACACAGCTGCTGGAAAGACTGGTTAAAGAAAAAAAAAAAAGGTCTATAGCTTCAGGAAACCCTCATTATTATGGAGGCTCTGGAGCTGTCAGCTGAAGGACAATTCAACTTACAAACAACTTGACGGAGAGAAGAAGAAATTTCCTCTGTGTCATGGTGAGCTTGGGACAATGCAGCCACACTACAGTGAAACTTAGGAACATACCTTTCATAGAAATGTCAGGTTACTTCTTCCTGTTCCCATGGACCAAGAGCTCCTAAAGGAGACGTGTCCGACCTTTCTGCTCTCAAAGAAATTGATAATACTAGAATCCTAAATAACCTTTACTTTCCTCAGTATTTATGAATGAGAAGTGTATGTTTGCATTTCTCCACTTCTGTTACACTTAAATATCTATGGAACAATAAGTATTCAGTTAAGGACTACCATACTGCATCTGATCTCTCCATTTTAACCATTCACAGAGTGAGAGAGAAGTATTAAGATCTTGTTTGTGTAAGTCAGTCCTCTCCACCATTTCTTTTCCTGGTTCCCAACAAACCATAGCTCTGGATCTGACAGAATCCCCGAATCACAGAATCACCAGGTTGGAAGAGACCTTCAAGATCCTTGAGTCCAACCCAATTACTGGGCACCAGTTTCTGGATGGTTCAATGCATACACCAGTAACAAATAATCCCCCTCTACCATAATTCTCTAACCTCTTATACTCTTGACAACTATAATGTCACGTGGCTGGCTATACTCCTGTGTGAAAAGGACACTTTTTCCTGATTTTGGGTTTATAAATGGTACTTCTCCTGCAATTCTGCTGAACTCTGTCATATCCCTCCATTGCTGAACCTTACAGATGAGAGATGTGGAAATTATTCCATGTGGATGCTATCTTGAATTGACCATACTTTACCATCATCAAAACCATTACTTTATGACATATGCACTTTTTTAGTGGTGACTGAGCCAAAGCAAACTTATTGAATTTCAGATTTCTGCATGAGCTTCTAGGACCCACAATTTAAAAAGACCTCTTTGAACATATTCAATAAGTAGAATCAAGAGAAAACAAGTGTGACACCATAATCTCAGTTTTACAAAGTATACACTACAGTTTAATCTTAAATATAGAGTTCGATTTATTGCAATTTTTTTAAAAATGCAAAAGCATTTTAGGAGCAAAACTCCCAGTGACTTTCAGTGAATGTATGATCCAAAATCACCCAGACACCTTTTAATAACTCACGCATAGGCCCTCAAACTTGTATTGTAAAAAATTTAGGACCTTTTCTGCTGGAGGAAATTCTTCAGCTCTTCTCCTAAAAATGGACTTGGCCTTGTGCAGGAGGAACTTTGCTCCAGTAGAGTCTTCTGAAACATATCTAAAGTTAACATATATTTGTAAGACTGTTCAGAGAATCAAGAGGTATACTTCATATGTGTTCCATTATTTGCATATTACTGTTAACTGGCAATGAACATTATATTAATCTCTTTCTCTGTGTATATATAGATATGTACATGAAATACATAATTCATATGAATGTTCCATAAAATCTGCAGTTTTTCAATTTTATCAAAATATTCCTCTCAGGGATTTATGGCCATTGAGAATACAAGCATATCCCTAACACTGTCCATCTGTCCTTGTAAAACAGCACAGGCAGAGTGCCAAATATGGTTTTTGGAGCAAGGAGTTGTTCTCCTCAAAGTGTTTCTGGAGACCCATTGTAACTATGAACCCTCAAAATTAAATCTGCCCTTGAAGCTCCAGGGAGTGACACAGCTGCTAGCACACTTTACACTGCCTGAGCCCCCTCACCAGAGTGTGGCCCAGCAATTTGCTGGTCTGCAGTAGTGAGGACAGGCATGTGGGACTTCATGATGCTCACAGAGAATTTGCCTTGCTTGATCGAACACTACACTTCTTGATCAGTATAAAGAACATCACTGAAGTTTCTGTTAGTTATGACTATTGAAAAAATGCAATTAAAACAAAGAAATCCAGCAATCCACATAACTGACTTTAAGTTGATGTGTGGACTATACAAGGAATGCAAGAATACTGACATCATTTCATGGGATACCTCGTCTGGGCTGTCAAGGGAGAAGTCACGTGAAAAAACAAGCCTTTTTAATTTTGGACAGAACCAAGCTTGGCATGACCCAGAAAAGTCATCAAGTTGCTTTCTTTCAAAAGGTACCTCTGGGCTTTTATGAGATGACATTTAAATTCCACTGCCATCCTAGAAGAAGCACTCAAATTTTTACAAAGTGCTGAGTGGCAGCGATTGTGGTGACCACTCACTGCTTTGTGTTCCCAGGACAGTTTGCACTAAGGTGGCTGTGCAGCACAAGCAGCAATGGGTAATGCTCTGTGTCTCAGAGCAGGCACAGACTGAAGACCCTGCATTGTCATTTGATCTCAAGGAATGAAGACTATTCCAGGAGAGGAACTCATGAATACTCCATAAAATGGTGCCACAACTGGCCAAAATGCTGGATAGCTCTGAAGCAGACTCTCTTGTGACACTGCTTTCATACTATCTCACAGCCGCACCCTGTCAGCAATGAGATCTCCTGCATGTTTCAAATCATAACACTTAACCATTGTGAAAGTGTAAGCTAGCTGCAGACATCTGACTATCAGCTCAGACAAACAAAATAGCACTTCAGTGATCTGCTGAGCTGTGCTGATTCGTTGTAAACCTTTTTTTTTAACCTCACAAATAATTCGTCTACAAACTACTGTGAGCAACTTCCTCTCAAATCATGTTTTCAACACATCACTCCAATGGCATTCACCCACATCAATAAAATTATCTTCTCTGCAGTAACCAAGGATATTAAGAATTAAGAAGAGAGAGAAAAATGCAAGAACTAGACAGATGTATATGGAACAAAATGTTCCTACCCACCCATCTTTCCAGCAAAAAATAAAGATATTTACTTCGGGTGAAATCTCACTGGGGACCATCACATACCACTCACACCTACCTTTTGCTATGTCTACTCTTCAGGAAGATGCCTCAGTGCCACAAGACACACAACAGCCCAACCCACAGTACTTACTGGTAAATGAGTTGGGACTGGAATTAAAAGTAGAGTCATAAGGTATGATTAGCCTGGAGAAAAGGAGACTCAGAGGTGACCTTACCATCCTCTACAACTTCCTGAAGGGTGGTTGTAGTCAGGTGGGGGTTGGCCTCTTTTTCCAGGCAACAACTGACAGAACAAGAGGACACAGTCTTAAGCTGTGCCAGGGAAAATATAGGTTGGATATTAGGAAAAATTTTTTTACAGAAAGAGTGATAAAATATTAGAATGATCTACCTGGGGAGGTGGTGGAATCACCATCCTTGGATGTGTTTAAAGAGAGATTGGATGTGGCGCTCAGTGCCATGGTTTAGTTTAGTTGAGGTGTTGGGGCATTGGTTGGACTCGATGATCTTGAAGGTCTCTTCCAACCTGGTGATTCTGTGATTCTGTGATTAATGTGCTCTAGCCTCAATTATTGATGAAAATGCAATGTAGAAGCTGCAGAGGAAAATGCTGATGCCTTCCACACTGTTCTGAAACTACATCTTGCTGGTAGCTGACACTAGGCAAAATGTCCCCCGAAGAACCAGGGCCTGGGAAACAGTACCTGAACATGCTCATACCAGTAAATGGGAACTTCCATCTGCCTGCCTAGAATCCATAGCAGAAATATGTGATAGATAACTTTTCTTCAATGCTTTCAAACATACAGGAGGTTCTGCAAAGGTAAAAATCTCCAGAGGAAATATTGATCCTAGAAGTGTGAATCCTTATGTTCACTAAGAAACGTGAAATTGTTCCAAATGTTCCTGTACCTTGAATGGACACAATCCATGTACTTCAGGCATGTACTTTCTACTTAAGGCTGCAGTTCTGCAAGTTAGTGAAAAGAGTCTGCAATTCAAGCATGTTGGTGGCTCTACAGAAGTCAATGGGCCACACAGTTACACTGAGTTAGATGTACCTTGTTAAACAGGCTGCTGAAT
The DNA here is from genome assembly GCA_013397815.1 of Aleadryas rufinucha. NCBI lineage: Eukaryota > Metazoa > Chordata > Aves > Passeriformes > Aleadryas > Aleadryas rufinucha. The sequence continues at coordinate 386,227 of VZTH01018232.1, forward strand.
GGGCTGAGGACATGAATAATAACCTATCTTTCAGAGTCATTTCAGTGCAACAATCAGCTTGAGCAGCAGCCATGGTCCCTGGCTCTACAGCAATACAAACAGAAACAGTGAACAAGAAATGAGCCCCAAATATCTGGGTCAGCATTGAACAATGTAGTTTCAGATACTCTAACAGGGACTTTCATTTTCATTGTTACTGTCGTATTTTGTGATATTTAATTATTTTGGTTTCCTAAACATATGAGGTATATGTGGTATTGCTGCTGCTGGGCTACATCTATCAACATTTGAATGCAACAGCCATATAAATACATCAGAGGGGTTCTCTTCTCCAAGCTCTCCAGTTCCTGAAAGTTTTGTTAAAACAAGCTTCTGAGTAGAAGAGAGAGCATATTGATCCCACTCACACAGCGCAATGTTATCCTCGCCATTTGCTAGACACCAGTGAATCCGCATGGGATCTCAGCCTTCAGCATGAACTCTGCAGGAAACCAGGCTTCATTGCCCCTGCCACTCACACAACTATTTATACTTCAGCTCTTTCATTCACACGTTGCAATAAACAGTTTTGCCATGACTCCTTCTTTCACATGGCTGTACTTGACCCTGTTCAAAGACACGCACACATAAACACACACAGTTTGTGTGGAGAGTCCAGATCCCTTTTTCAATAAATAAATAGCTATATAGATGTGTAGATGAAAACAACAAAAGAATTAGTGATAGAGGACAAGAGCTGAAGATCTGCACTGTGCTGATGTCTCAGCACACACCTCGTGGTGAACTATGCTGAAAACTGACTTCTTGCAAGCTGTTCCCACAAAAGTTACTGAGATTTAAATCCCTCAGTCTGATATGGCTTACTGTACTTGTGTTTATTTGTGCAGAGAGAAGTCTACAGTAGTATAAAGAGTTGTCAGCTTCATGGAATACTTTAAGTTGTAGCCCTCTTAAAAAGCACATTCCTACCTGGACTGCTGCCCCAGAGCCAGCATCCCTGGAGGCCCCTTCTATTGTTGCAGTGTTAGTGTCATCACTCCATTAGGAGCCCACCGGAGGCTGTGTGCCTAATTCAGAGAGTGCACCTGTACAAGCATAGGAAGAATGACAATTCCTGACTCTGCTTTGGTGTGAAGTGCTTTTTTGTAAAACAAAACAAACTATTCATGCCACGATGAAAAATAGCTTCTGCTGTACCTGTCAAAGGATCAGTGGGTCTTTTCTAGTGAGTGAATGAGCATTGGCTGGTCTTTCTTAAGCCAGTGGAAAAAAGAAAACAGTTCATGCAAGTAAATAGATATAACACAGGACTATACCTTGCTGTCCTTATGCCAGCTAAACAGTATTTTACAGAAGATATAAGCCATGGTGCTTCTATGGAATACTTACAGAGAACAAGCTGCAGATACCATGAAATTATGTGTGCACAAAGAACTGAAGGCACTTTTGCACCTTTCCATCTCCATGGAGCTGAACTCCCCACAGCTACTCAGGTCTCAAGGGATTTTGCACTAGCCTTTCATGGCTTAGGGGCCACACACATGCCACTGTCTTGCTTTGTTTTAGATAATAAGCAATGTGTTAGAAATTGTCTGAATTACATTTCAGTTCCTGGTGTCCTACAGGCAAGGGCAGCTCCATGTTCCCTTGAGAACGCTTAGTAGGAAGGTGATGCTACTGAGAACAGAGTCCAGGCTAGTCAGTCCATTGGAGTTATCTGTCAATAGGGCTGATAACATTTCTAATCCTAGTGCTCAGCCAAATGTACAAGGTGATTCAGTTTGTTTCCTGTTATGAAAAAAAAATAGGAGGCAATGAAATCAGGCATCTCTTTAATGCAATTTTATTTACAAAGATGTTATATCCTTTCTTCTCCAGGCTTTCCTCCTTGCTCTGTGTACTTGTGCTGGATAGGCATGGTATTCTCCTTATGCCCTCTTCAGCTTCTCTCACAGATTCACAAAAAAATATATATTAAAATGCCATTCATCTGCATATCTGTTATATGAGCCTTTGTTCTGAAAAATGGGGTGTTGTGAATGGATATTGCTAATTCAGCAGTATTGGGGGGGGGTGTCTCTATTTCAAGAAAAAAAGTCTTTTTAATTCTGTCTATGAAGTCATCCATAGTTTCAGATTGAATTCTCAACCAGATAACACCTTAGACACTCAAGTTAATGTTGAGCAGACACTAAAATCTGGATTTCCTTGTAGATACCACCTCTTATGGGGACATCCAGAGTGTTATCCCATTCATTACAATATGGTTACAATATGAATAGCAAAAGTCTTCTTCTAATAATTAGGATAACTTGTTTGACTGTATTTTAGATGCAGTGCTATACAATCTCCTTATTTCCATACAGTAGGAAACCAAAGTAAAATGTAGGAATTCTAACTTATGGTCGAAGATCTTGCAGCAGCTTCTCAAAAGGTGCAAATATTTGCCTAGATTATTGTATTTACAATTCCAAAAATATTTCTTCTGTTGAAGGTCTGTGTACAAGACACTACTCCAAACCATTTTTAAGGGAGTTTTGACATAAATGGAACTATGCTGGCATGGCAAATGAAGTACTTGATTAATAAAGAGTTTCACTGTTTTCAAACACATATTCCATGCAGGCTCATTTGAAGAAAACCGCAAGTGGAGAATGCTTTACTGCTTCCAGTCACAAGGGGGTTGTGTATTTCAATCCTGCTTACACAGTCAGCTTACTTTGGAACTCTGGTAGGAAAGAAACATGACCAGGAGAAATAATGCTACATTCAGTGACCCTGCCCCTAGAATCAATTGGCCTGATGGGAGAAATTTTTTTCTCTCTTTTGCTACTGTTTTCTTAGTTTTTAACCTTTTAATACTTAATATTTCTTGAAAGACCATCTTTAGAGAAATGTCTACTGTTCACAGACTAGAAGTACTGACCGAAATGGCCTTCCGACACTGTGAATGGGAGCATGAGACATATTAATAGTTGATGTTTCAGTAATGTACATGTTCATAGTCTTTTAGAGATGTTTGGGGGTGATTTATTATTTTCTGATTTAAATATTGGTGTTTAGGTATACAGTTGAGATATCTATGTTACAAAGGGATTGGTCTTCAACCACTGTAAAAAGTGAAACAAGAGAATAAACAGGTCTAATGAAATTTGCAGAGAATTTGAAAAGTCTTGAATATGTAGAAAACTAAATTATAGTAATTTCTAATAGGCTGTGGAGTAGCCACCCACTAGGCTTGGATTTCTGGTTGTAGCCCTATCTCTAGGATATTTCAAAATCTGATTGAACAAAGCAGTAGAACACACTCTGCGGTTAAAATGAAATGCAAAGTAAAGATCATTACTTATTTTTTCTCTATCCCATAAACCCTTACTGTCAGGCAAGGAAGGAGTGGGACTGCTTCAGTCATCGGTGCTGCTTCCTGGCTGGCTGGCAGGTAGACAAGATGGATTAGCTGGTGATGATCACTGATTGCTGGTGAAACTGCCATTACATATAGGGTATATTTAAAATGACAATTTGGAACAGCGTTGTAAAAACCAGCTTTTAACTTTGTACACACACAGTAGCACTGATAACCTTTTTGTCCAAAGACAAACATTGAGCATAGTTTATTATGGCAAGGTAAGCAACTCGCTGCCTATCCAAGCTTCACGTACAAAATGAGTCTGCACTTACAAGTGCTCCTGCTTTTGCTTCAGCCTCCCAGCCACATGCTGAAAGTCTGGGCAACTGTGCTCTTTGCCTACATACATGAAAACAGAACAGATGAACACAATCGTGTCTCATCCTGTCATACAGCTGCTTCACCCTTCTTTCAGCAAGGGCTAAATCTCTTAAGATTCAAAAGTAGAGCCTTCCCCTCTTAAACTAAGCAACCACTTGATATGTCTGAATCACAGTAAGTATACTGAAGCAAACTGGTTACAAGCAATGACTAATTTCTGCTTTCAACTTCCTCTCTTTCTCAGTGTTCTCAAGTATTTACTGTTCCCCACAGTGATAACTTGTTTCTTTAGAAATGAATCATTACCACTGAAATTGTCTCAAAAGACCATACTTAGAATGCACATTCTTTCCACTTTCAGGTGTTCCTCTGAACCACAGCACTCCAGAGACAGGTCCATTATAAAATAAAAAGTAAAAAGAAAAAGAAAAAAAAAGATGGGTTTTGTGTCTGAATACACAGATATATTTTCACAATTTCTGTGATTTAAGTTCTAAAATAAAAATGTCTGACCAAGTACAGGATAAATTTTGCTATTTCATGTTTTGGGGTACTCACTTACTAGAACTTTAACTGATTGGTTCTTGGAAATGGTTCAAGACTTCTAGCTAAAATACATGCCAGTAACATCAGTTTTTACTTCAAACACCCCTTCTAACCTCCACATGGCAGTACTTCAGAAGACAAGGTATTATCACCATCATTAAAACATACCAGCTAAATGAAAGAAACAGCCCATATCCAGCCTGTCAAAAAGCAAATCAAACTTGCAGTGGGATGTTTCTCTACTCTTATTTTGCTTGAACACACACCATTACCTCACCTAGTCAGTGGTAGGTGCTTTATTTCAATGACAAAAGATTTTTCTTCCTATTTTGTCTACCTGTTACCACTACTGGGTTTACCCTGTCAAAAATCTTTTCACTCAGCACTCGTGGGGTTGCATCTGGATGCTGCATGCAGTTTTGAGCCTCCTCATACGAGACAGGAGTTATAGCCTAGGAAACATTCAGCAGAGGAGAGCCGTGATGGTGGACACTTGCTCCAGGAGGAGAGGCTGGGGAGAAAAGGTTGTTTGGCCTGGAGAAGGGGCAGTATTAGAGAGTCCCAGCAGCAGCCCCTACCAGTGCCATAGGGAGGCTTCAAGGAGATGGCGCTGTCTGGGGAACAAGCAGAGGTCACAAACTGAAAGAGGACAGGTTCACACTTGATGAAGGGAAAAAGAGTTCTACATGAGTGCAGCAAGGTAGTGGAGAAGGTTGCTCAGAGAAGCTGTGTAGTCCCTATCTTTAGGGGCTTTCAAGGCCCATCTGATGCAGCCCTGAGCAGTCTGCCTGAGCGTGAGCTGACCCTACGTTGAGCAGAAGGTCGGACTGAACACCTGCCAAAGTCCCTTCCTTTGACTCTGTGTGTCCAAGTCAGCCCTGAAGATTTAACTCTCTGGTTTGAGGCTAAATTCACAGTTATCTGCCAAGTGAAACTCAGCACATTTGATAGAGAAAGCATGAGAATGGAATAAACACAGACTGTCATCATGCTCTTGTTACTGAGATGCTCTTCAGACTACTATCATTTTTGAAATGTGGACTTCGGAAAATCTGAATATTTCTGAAATAATATGCATGAAGTCATATATATTCTTATTTAAGGGACAGTTCTTTCTTTGAAGTTTTCCCATGAAAATAACATTTCATTCTAGTATTTTACATACATGAAGTTCCCTCTTTATAAGAAAAAATATTCAGGATAGAACAGGAAAATGCCTATCTTCCTTTTTGTCCTCTTTCTGGTGCCATCAAAATACTTCTCAATTGTAGTCTCCTGTAAATATTGGGAAAAACAAAGTGAATGTCTTTCAAAAGATTAGGGATGTTAGGGTTGTAATCAGCTTGCGTGACTTTGCATGCCCTGAGATGGATTGTTTTGTGGTCACTTTGTTTTGCATGAATACATTAAATCCAGATGTGAGTTGCTGAGTCACCTTCGATACAGTAGCAGAATTATGCTTTCCAGGAAACAAATGATCAGCATCCATAATTATATTTTCTAAAACCTAAGATAAGCAGCTGAAACCAGAAAAGGAAAACTTGTGTAGCTTCTGCTACACATAGGAGGTTAGCCTCATGCTTGATTCAAGCATATAACTCTCAGCTTAGCAAAGCACTGGCTCTTATAAAAGCAAAAGAATCAGCTGAGGTCACATAGCCAATATTAACTGTGTAATCTGAAACCATAAAATATAAAATTTATGTCATTGCAGACAATGTAAACATACCCTGGTTTCCTTTAGTTTGTTCTTGTTTGTGTGAATTTTCGTCTAAGAGAACAGGGATAGCAAATAATTTTTACATTTAATACAAAGTATAGATACATATGTGTATGTATATAGTATTGAATATATATATACATATATATATATTTATGTATTTATCTAGTGATGAATAAGAAACTGTTGAGGAAGGAGAAAAATTAAGGCTGAGAAGAACAAAATAGGTGAATTGACAAGTTTATGAAGTCAGGTCTTCATTTTTTCACAGATCAGGTGTCAACTCAGACCAGGATTTAACCAAAAATAATTCCCAAGCATAACTCCACCTCTTCAGAAGCAGAGTTGTGCAAATAATTACTACTGACCTGCTGATATTTCAGCTATGGAGTCCTAACTAAAGTTTTGACTTAAAAGCTAAATGCTACATCAATATCCAAGTGGACATATGACATTTTCTATACCTTCCTCCAGACCACCCAGGTATAGCTAGAGTGATGAATAAAGCATGCATAGCTCATAGATGGACAGAAACAACCCCCTCAGAATAATCATTATGTCACAGATTAAGGCTCAACTCAGGGAGTAATTCCACTTTTAAAATTTGGCATTTCAAATGAGTGGATAGAGGCTTGTTCCTAAGGCATTTGTTCTATCATGGGTGCCGCGCACAGGTATGAGGAAGAAATGTTTTGCTGGCTAACCGGGAGAAATATTTGGAGGCAGAGGCTCCTCAGTCAGGACAACAGTCACCATTCATGAACATGCATTTTCCACTGGAAATTGTTTAGTTTGAGTTGTCTGAGATAGAACCACCACCATGTCACTTCCTTGAACCTGGGAGACATTATTAAGGAGGGTAAGTATGCCTGCACAAAATAAACCACTTGTTTCTCAATTTACGGCAAGATTTAGCCTCCAATCACAAAGCAGCAGGGCAATTGCTAGAATGGCCACAGAATTTTCCTCATCTTAGGAAAGGAAACCTTTTAAAACACATAGTATCTTCTCCAAGCAGATGTATTTCCTCCTTTGTCATTCTGATTCTCCATTTTTAATTGTCTGTAAGAAGATGGGTTGAACCAGGGTTTCTGGATGACCGCAGTTCCACAGCTGGTGAACAAACAGATGTTCTTCATCAAACAGAACGTCCTTCCCTAACAGCTTGGAAACTACTCCTACTGCTTAAATTATGCCACATACAATAAAAATCTCTTAAACCATACATACCTCAAGTATTCAGTAAATATTAAGTAGAAAAACAAAAACAAGAGGTCTACCATATGTGGACCATTCGACATTTATTACTAGATAACTTGTAGCAGGATTTAAAAGTCATTTATGAAAGCAAGGGCAAAGGAAAGCTTTAGGTTGAGAACAGGGACTTAGACAGAGGGATACTGAGCTTTGTAACAAGGCCTCAGGCACCTTCTCACCAAACAGACATATTTAAACTCCTTCACACAACACATGTGGAGAACAAAGTGCCTCAGGAGCCACCAGACTCAGAAGCCATTCTCATACGCCTGTTAAACTGGGGACTGTGGCAAGCAAGGTGAGAGAAAAAAAGCTGTTAATGCAGTATACACTTAAATTGACACTGAGCAACTCTTGGCTTTCCAAAGTGATAGTGCAAGATTCCTTCAGAAATTCAGGACTCGGGGCTTCCTATTAATAGATACTTCAGGTTGTGTAAAGTAAGAGGGAGCTACATGAAGGGTCTTCACAAGGATGGCACCTGAAAGTTGAATAGCAATACATAAAGGAACCCCTAGTGTCCTATGTATGTTGTCTACAAGATTCACTTGTAATTTTAGTCCTTAATTTATAAATTTTGTGTTCAAGTGCTAATTTTTCCTGTCTGACTTCAGCTATGAATCGTTATTTTTAGCTGATTGTTTCACGGGACATTTGTTTTCTGTGTTTTGTGACATGTTTTGTATTGAATCGCATAGCAGATTTCAGTCCCCTGGTTGGACATAGCTGTTATAACCTGGTCTGATATAAATGTCATTAAAATTAAACCCTTTATTCTGTGTGATTTTAAGTGTTGCTGAGGTATGAATCTCCTTTCCAATGCATAGTGAATTTCACCTGGCCTGACTTCAGCTGTTGCACAAAGTCTGAATGACAAATTCAAGCTACCACAATAAAAACCTGGTTTTGAATTCAGAAAATTAATTGTGAACAGGTTTGACATGCTCCCAATAGTTCAAATCTTATTTTTACTTTGAGTTTTAAGAAAAATGACTATAGGAGTGTGTAATATATAAAGTGAAACTGGGGAAAAAAAATGGTCAAAAACTCCAATAACATTATGTGCCCAGGAAGTAATCCTGAGCACTATAAAGAAGACAACACTGCAACTTAATCCAACAGGAAAAAAGGAAAAAAAGGGAAAAAAAAAAGTGAAATAAAAGAACTATTTAATTCGTTATCACACCAAGATTTGTCCCAGAGCTGGCTGTCAGATTATCCAGAGTGAGAATCAAGTACTGCAGCCTGTGGTATATTGAACTAATCTTATAAATACTATAAATAACCAAAAATGAATAACCAACCATGAATAACCATAAATTACTGAGAGTTTGCAAAGAGTCACCTCATGAACTGCAAAGAGATCTTTTAATTTCATTTTGGTTTTGTGTTTAAACTTCATTCCTTTCACATCCTGTTTTGTTTTACTTTGTTTTAATCTGTGCAAAAGAAAAAAGGCAGAATTATAACTTCTGTACTTCACAAAGCCTGTGACCCTGTCATACCTGGCCTGAGAATAACGCAGCATCACAGGAGAAGGGCTGCCAAATACAGCAATACTTTGTTGTTTGAAAAGATTAGTTTATGACAGATCTAATAGATTTAGGTGAACACAGTATCCTGCAAGCCAGAAGAATGTCACAAACTTTTTTTTGTCTCAGAAGTAAATTAGCTTTGTTTATCCTGATACTTGCAGCCAGCATACTACACAGTTCTGCTGAATGTGGGGTTTTAGAAGCTTCTCACATCAAACATAACTTTATACAATTTCAGGATATAGTTGTTTTTTGAACATATTTTATCTAAAATATCTTAAAAGTAGTTACCTGGTTCCAGTCCCTCAACTACAGTGTGGACAGTGCTCTCTGCCTTATCCTCTCCACCACCGAATCTGAATGTTGATGAGTAGGAGGAGGCTGAATGTGCCCCAGACATCAGCAGATGGAGGTGTGAGCAGGCAATACACTCAGAGGCAGTGCTGCTACTCAGAGGGACTCAGCCAGGCTAGAAGAATGGCTTCAAGACAAGAACTTCATAAAATTCAATCAGAACAAACACAACATCCTGCATGTAAGAGGGACTGGCACCCCTGCACCAGGATAGGCTGAGGTGTGACTGGCTGGGGAGCAGTCCTGCTAAAAAATACCTGGGAGTCCTGGAGGGCAGCAGATGTACAACAGCAGCAATGCCAAAAATGTACAGGACTCTATCAACAGGGTCACAGTGAGCAAAAGGATTATCCCTGCTCAGTCAGTGCTCATCAGGTGTGTGCCTCAGTGCTGCTTCCAGTAATGGCTTCCCTAAGGAATCCCTAGGATGTGTTCAAGAAAAGACAACCACAATGGGAGGGGGCTGGAACAGGAGCACTTGACCTGAGAGTTGGGCTTGTTCAGCCTGGGGGATCCAAGAGCAGCACACAGTACCTGAGATGGCACCAGGAAAAAGGAGTCAGGCTCTATATGGAGGTGCAAAGCTAAGGAACAACAGACAGAGGTCATAAGTAATGTTGGTCTTAGTCTTTCCTTTCATAAACTTTTGTGGCTTAGTGTCAAGGGTCTTCAAGTCTAATCCACTCTCCTTTGTTTTACTAAGACTGTCCAAGCTCCTGACATTTTCCTAGTCCTTATGTCCCTTTGATCAGATACTGGTTCTTACAAACCTTAAGTCTTTAGCCGTCATCCTACCTTCCCATAGCTTGGTTCCCTTTGGCTAAAACCCAAGCTAAATTTCCAAATCACTCTTTGCAGCTTATTGGCCCCCATTAATTGCCTGCTAAAGATGTATTCATGTTCTGCATGAGGTGGTGTTGCACATGTGACTGCATTTGAAAGCCTCTTTTTCCTTAAATGCCTCCTCTTCAGACCCACGGAAGGATTTTCCCACAACAGATAATAAAAAGTCAATCAGCCTTTAAAATAAGCCTCCTTTCTTTCTCCCAACACAAATTCCACATTCATGTTTTGCTTAGTTACTTAACCTCCTCTCCTCTGAGTTTGTTTACCACTCTTACAGCTTTTCCTGTTTATTCCTCAGGCTCTTAGCAGTTAAGAAAAAACTTCCTAGTTATTTAATTTGCCTTCTTCTCAGGTTAGATTTGGCATTCTCATATTATGCCTTGAAATCACTTGGAAAGAAAAAGCATAAAATCAATTTCAAATTTTAAACTAATTGCTTATTCTTTGCGACAAAATCTTGCATGAGGTTGGGGTTTTGGTTGGGGTTTTTTTCTAATTAATCGGCATAGATCTAGCCCTAGTTTAAAAATAAAACAATCCAAGTAGTGATAAAAAGAAAGATGTTGTGTGAAACTAGTGTGCATTAGTGGGTCCTAAACCTATACTAAGTTTTGAGAAAAGCCACCGAAAGGTTTAGAGACAAGTAAAAGCAGTGCCACAACTCAATCAATTTGAATTTAAGTCTTAAATCTACTGCTTTTAATAGCAGCAGCCATAAGGGAGAAGGCTAAGCTATTATAAAATACACATCTGGAGATTAAACTACTCACTAACGTCTCCATGTTAATTATACAAATAGCTCAATAGAAGTCCTTTTGGTCAGGTACATTCAGTGCTGCGGAGGTAAAACCACTTAGGTATTATTGCAGCAGGCTTTATAGCCATTGTAATGTAATGGAAGCTTGCTCCCTTCATTAATTCGAGATATGACTTTTTCTAGATGGCTTGCAGGTAAGTGGTGATATAAGTGTGGTTATGCCACAAGTATATGCACTTCAGGAATTAGGAAAAATTATCGCCATTCACCCCTTGCTAATTTTGCAATTTCCTTTTAGGCTGTTGTACTGCAACCCCATAGCAGCATGTGCTCCTTTTTTTGTCCAGTTCAATTTTCTGTCTGGGTTGTGAGATCTTGGCTGAGTAGAAGAAAGGTGACCACTTCTGCATGAAAATGAGTGGGTTTTGCTGATCACTGAAATGTCGACTTTGCTCAGGAACGCGAGAGTTTACATTTCCTAGGTAATGGGCAACAAAACCCCTGAAAACTGGGATGAAATTATATGCAACTTTTATGGTGCAGGCCTATGAAGCCATTTATAAAAATAAGCTGGGTTTTATATGATTGGTAACAAAAATACATAAAAATGTTGTTTGCCCCATATATTGGGAAATATCCTGTCTTGGCACTCTGCAGCTGGTGAGTCATAATTTTACAGTTTTTACTAAAATAAAAATGAAATTAAAAAGTCCACATTTTCAAAGAAGTACAGAAACATAATATTTATAGAAGATCATAAACAAGTACTCTGTTAATAGCTGTTGAACTTTGTTTAAAGAATAACAGACTAACATTTCCAAAGTACTCTTTGCTGAGATTGAACAGGATTTTATTCAAACTGTTGCGGTAACTAATGAAAAACAAATGAGATTTCCAAACAGTTTTGACTGTTAGGGGTGTGATGGCAATATCATTGCTTTTTGCACTTACAGCTGCTGCTTACACTGAAACTACCTATTTAAAACATAGTGTCATTTTATACTTGAACTCTTGATCTGCAGTACTGAAGGGCCAGGCATATTGAAGCCAGACTGGAATCAGTCTGATGCAACCCCAATTTTGTCCCTGTGCATGAAGGCTCTTTGGCTTCCAAATTTACTCAAAACTACTGCCAGCTCTTGCATAAAAAATATCATGATGTTCTTGAGACACTGATGCTCACAGCAAATATAGCCAGAGTGCTTCTTGTGCTTGTCTTGAGGTGGATGAGGAGCTGGGCACAGACTGTGCAACTTCTCGTCTCAAAAGCTGTTGGTGTCTCATGGAAGTTCAGCAGAAGAGCCCTGATTCATCAGCGAGAAAAAGATACCAGCAGCTGAAATAAACCTCTTGTACAGCATTTCACTAATATACCTGAACAGAAATTAAAATGAAACTGAAAGGTTTTTAAAGGCCAGAATTTTAATTTTGCTATCAAAGTCAGAAATTTCCACACAACCTCCACATTCTGTCTATTTTTAACATCAGTGTTATTCAGAATTCTTAAATTCAAACAGATTTTAGCATTTTCCACATATAAATATATTTTATGTCACTCAATATTAAAAAAAAATAGCGAATACATTTGCAAACACTAAAAAAGTTCAGGTGGAAAAGCATCAATAGCTGATGCCACATCATCTATATTATGAAAGGTATACAGAAAAAAGTGTAAATATTAATAAGCTGAAGAAACTGATCTCATCTTGTTACCTCTGTATTATTAAATTCCTTATTAAAGTTTATTTTTCATGCAGACAGATCTGCTAAGTGTCCAGATTTTTTACTCAAACGGATATAACAGAAAATGGCCTCATGAACTGTTGTAATTGTTGGTCTCCATTTTACAGCGCAGACAGCATTTAGAATTCAAATTATTCTGAATCCTGAATTTCAGACCCTTCAGATCCACTATTCAAAAGTGGACCAGCCTCTGCTTTAGAAGAGTTAAATTCTTTGATATTGAATTCAGTAGAAGTTTACCACTCAACAGTAATGAAGTCAAATTTCACCTATGAGTTTTGTCTTTTTTAAAAAAGAACAATCAACCCACCACCACCAAAAAAAGGTTAAAACAAACAAACACACATGCAACAAAAAAAAAAGAGCAGAAGTGGAAAACGAATATCAAATTCAACTCATCTAAGACACTTTAAATGTTTTAGATAGAGGTCAGGAGGCAAACATCAAAGGCTGTTGGAAAGACAGTGATCACTGAGATTAGCAGAGCTAATGCATTCTGGCTGTGTCCATTAAAGCTGCAGTAGGGAATTGCCAAGCTCGTACAATATTTTTGCATATTATTCTGCAAATCAGGGCACATTCAGATTTCGTTAGTTCCATTGCAGATGTCACTCGATCCTTCCAGATTCTCAAGTCCATTCCTGCCTCGATTTATATTTGCCATAAATATTTTGAAGTAGGGCAGATGTGACCACACAGACCCTCACTACTATTTAGATGGGGGCTGCATCTACTGCTGGAGACAGATGTGCTCAATAGGAAAATAATCTCAGTCATCTTACTGTACTAAACCTTGACATACTCCAAAGCTTTTTAAAACACCTGTTCTGCATAGCTCTGAGCTAACCCATATTAAAAAAAAAAAACAAACCCCAAACAGAAATCACAGAGAGGAAAGGCTAAAAGACAGTAACTTTATTCTTCCTTGGGTACAAACAGTGAGGAGAGTGTTTAGAAGAACATGAAGTGTATTCACAGCTCAAGTTTTTAAGTATGTTTTTCCTCCATGTTGCATCGGAATTTCCATTTAACTATTCAGAATGAAGAAATAATGATAACTTAGAAGAATTAGAGGATGCAATTAGCCTGTCCTGCTACAGCCTACTGAATATTTTGATGATAGAGTGTTAATACCAATTGAACAGCGTATTTGTATGTAAGGGAGCAAAACTCAAAGTCTAATCCAAATTATAGCCAGGCTTATTACTTGAGTTATACTTGTGGACATGCTGCATACAGAAAAGACTCTGTGAAACACCCAAGGCAAAGAAATCCTGCTTTATAGTGCATATAATCGGAAAAGTAAGGAAAGAAAATTTAAACTGTTATTTAAACAACTCTCATTCCAATTACTACTTTCCTCTCTGTCAGGGCCAATTATTCTCACTTGAGACATGACTAGCATTTCTAGAGGGTTTTTTTTTACAATGTATAGAGTGCCACACAGTCGCTTTGAAAAGCCTGAAAAATAAATTAAAGTACACAGGAAAAGGAGACTTACTAAACTTAAAGATATCCTCTTATTTTGTCATACCGAGGCACATTAAAATATAGAAGGACTTTACAAGCAGTAAAGTGTTTTGGACATGCATTTACTTTGCCCCTTAAAGTAACAGAGAGAAAACTGAAAACCAAACAATTTCTTCCCTAGCATGTATGCCAGACAAGAAAGCAAGTCCAGGAATAGTTCCTTTCTTGTTCAGAACAAAAAAGAGTTTAAAATAGAGGTACTGGTTATGAAATGAATATGACATGTTAATTATAATGTCGGAGTATTGATAGTCTAGAAGGCTCCATTACTCTTGCCATGAACAAATATAAGTAAAACAAACAAAAGAGGCGAGTAGTCAAAACATGAGATTCTATTTTTTACCTTATTTATGTGAGAGCAGTTTAATTTTTTCTTAACCTGACATAAAACAACTAGAAATTTGCATTGATTTAAGACTTACCAGAGAAGAGGGGTTTTGCTTATTGGATAACAGACAAGGAACTGCATGCTGGTTATCCATAGCTTTCTCATTTGCTTGGTACTCATTCTAACCAAGGAGAATAGAAAATTTCCAAAGCCATATGTACCTGGAGACCTTGTTTTGCTGTAAGTCTCCCACTTGTCTGACTCACACAGACCAGGGCTGCATAAATGAACCTGTGTTCCAGAGGACTCCATCACACTCCATCCTGCAGGCAAGAAACACAGCAGGAAGGGAGATTTACTATGTTTTATTTTAATGAATAAAAAGCACTGACTTGATACTTGTTACTGCAGGTTTTTGCCTGAAGGCCTCCAAAATATTTTGATCACAGCTTATTCATTTGCATTATTAATGGAAGCACTGTCACGCATGAATTGTATGTCTGCTTTTACATCTGCCCTTCTGGATATAGAAAAGCTGTACAATCGATAGAATTTCATGCAAAATACTGATTTTACTTCTTAAATAGCCTTTTCCTTCTTTTTCTTAGGTATTCCCATCTCCTTTACTACTTTCTTAACTATCTGTGCCAATACAAGTCGAGGTGCCAGCACTGTTGATTAGTCAGGTCAGGCAAAACCCTCCTGGGGGCTTCAGAAAAACTCTGGCTGTGGAAAGCCAACAGCTTGGAGGTGACTTTCCCTGCAAGATGTACCCACATTCATACACTTCAGCCTTTGTATCTTTATCATACTAGCTCAGGAAAATTACAACTCTTTACCACCATACTTTGTCAAGTTAAGCTCAGTGCATGTGCCTCAGAGTCCTGACTATGTAATATTCACCTTAATGCTCTGTGCGTTTGTTGCCTCAATTTAACTACAAGCCTAAATTTCTAATTTTCCTAAATTTCTCATGCATAACACCAGCACTGCTTTCATAGACCTTCTTCCATAGAGCTAGTCAGAAATATGAAATCAAGTGTAAGACTTAAAAAAAAAGTTTTCTTCTGAAATTCATCCTAGACTGAAATTTTTAAAAATAAATAAAACACAGAAAAAAATAATACAAAAATGTGGGGTAAGCTAAGGGATTGAAAAGTTACTCTTCATTTAGACATTAAAATTGGTTGGTTTAGAAAGCCAAACTACCCCATGAGAAAAAGAAGTTGTAGGATTATTTCACAAGCAAAGAAATGCGCAGCAATTCTGCATTGCTGACCTTTTACAAAACCTTTTACACAGGGCTAATGTATTTGACCTCATGGCAACAGAGTTCCTTCCTGAGGTGGCTGCTTGCCTATGTACAATTGACCTGAAGTGGTAATTCATGACTTTGTCTTAAATTCCTTTCTTCAGCTGATTTCACCAGTGTATCAGTTTCATGTAAGGGATTCTCACTCATGCCAGGTGACACTCTTCTTTATTCACCTGATTTCAAAAGCCAGCTCATATATATGCTGTTATTACCTTTCACTGAGGTCCAGATCTGAATGTATTAGTCATTTTCCTCCTCGCTTTTCATATCTACAGAGCTTCAGATTCCTTTCAGACTCCACACACTGGGAGAAAGATTTTGTCGTTTCCAAAAGAATGCTCACAGGAAAGGCTCAGCTCTCTCAGCTCATCTTGGCTCCTGCAGAACCCGTGGTTTGGCATTCCTCCCATTTCTCAGTCTGGCAGGTATTGGGATTCCAGATCTAAAACTAATGACAGCTTTATTGCCGTGACAGAGGTGAGGAAAGCAGGGTGTACAAGCACATACTTTAATTTCTAGAAAGAATTGCATCAAAATTGCAATAAATACAGTTCTGACCATCTTCACTGCAACATAACAGAGAAGACATTGGTAAGTGCCCTTTGTTAATCTTGCAGCTATTTTTGGAAGGGAGGATATACGTGAAGAGACAAGTGAGTTCAGTTCTCTCTCAGTTTGCTGTCTATTGGACCACATAAATTATCATTCTTCTGTCACTCCTGTCTTTGTCTTGATTATGTGGTTTTTCCTCAGTAGAAAATAAAACTGAATAAAATGAAGCAAGAATAAAAGTATATATTCTGGTCTCTTTGTACCTCAGAATGGCCACAAAACCAGGAATTAATAACTAGGTATTAAAGAAAAATCCGTCAGCAACAGCAAAAGGTAGAGATAGGGTAAACTCAAGGTCACATCCCTAAGAAGAACCCGGCTGTGGTATGATGGCTTGATCTGCAGTGTGCACATACACATGCACACACAGCAACCTGCAAGGCACAATTTAGATTTGTGCAGAATATAGTAGGAAAAAAAGGGAAAATATAAGAGAGCCAGGACCTTCTTTTTTTTAAGGTAATAGTTGCAGATGAAGCACAAGGCATTCTAACAGGAGTTTCCTTAAACAATAAGGACTTTATTGACACTTTAACAAGGGGAAGCATTTCTCTGGATTACAGCCTTATTTAAACATTACCCGACAGACAGTGTAAAGTGGGTAAGAGGGTTCCTTATTGTTCTTATAGGACTATCAAGGTCTAAAGTCAATTAGAGCACTTCTTCCAATTGAAGTAATGAAATCATATTTTTGCCGCCTTGTAGAGTGTGTCCTGCTTTTACAACAAATGTTTATAGGATAAATCATTCTGTTAGGAAAAGGCGTGATCCATTCTGCCCTAGGCAGACATCAGTGTAATTGTAAATGTGAAATTCATAGTTACTAGCACTGGTAAATATTTGCATAGAACCATTTCCTGTTCCCTGAATACAAAAGTCAAGTTTAGCTCAAGACTCAGTTAGTGCTGAAGCCAAAACTTTCTCACAATAACCCTGCTGATATAGCTGCTGAAGTTTGGGGGGCAATTTGCTTGACTGAGATGAGCAGAATTTGACTGGTGATTAGAAAAACAAGAGCTGTTCTACAACACGTCCTCGATAGCCAGGACTTTGCAAACCAGCAAATCCAGGACATTCAGACAAAAGGTCAGATGTCATACCCTGCATTTAATGGATTCACACACAGGTCTTGTGGCTTGTTCTATTCTGATTCACCTTCTTCAAGAATGTTGTGCCAGCTGCACAATAATGCAGTTGCTGACCCTTTTTTGCCTTTTTTTACAGGATAATGGTAAAATGCTCATATCTGTGTTTATCTTTCTGTCAAGCGCAGTATCTGCAGGGTTATAGGATTTACAACCAAGTTGAGAAATAGAGAAAAAGAGATAATACTTTTATTTTAAGTACCATCTGACTTACTCATTCCTGTTTATTTCTTGCTGATGGAACTGACAGCAAGGGATTTATATTGTTATTTCTTACGCTGATTACTGAGGGAACAGGCTGACTGTGCCCTGAGTTCTCCCCCAAGCTTCCTTTCTATGTCCTTGTTTCCTGGTAGTTTCTCCAATTTAAGAAACTGAAGGAAGCAGGATTTGGGCCCAAATGTTCTCCTACATTTTCTGTTTATTTAAGTGTTTTTTTGGTACAGCTGAGTATAATTGTTTAGGAATAGATTCTCAGTGTAAACTGGCAGAGAGTCTCCAAGTGCTGCATACCCATGCCAATTTACATGGCAGAGAATTTGATACGATCTCAGTGAAGGGAGCATAATGCTACATGCAACAGAAATTCAAAAGTCAGAGTCAGGCAGACTGGCAAAAAGCTCAAGAGAATGAGAGGGAAAAAAAAAACATATCAGAAAATCTTGTTTAATAGCTCTGTAAGGGGCCAGCTGCAGGTAGTGGGGAAAAGACAGTGTAGTGTAACAGACTGAGTTATTCTGCCCCTTTGTGTATGTGCAGTTGGAGAGCGTACATATGATTCAGCTTCCTTGCTAAGGCTGTGAGACAATTAAACAAGGTATCAGTCATTGTCTCATGTACTGTGAATATAAAAATGTTCCTGCCAAGCATTTCTGTTATGCAAGTCTGAATTTATTTTACAGTATAAGTAGGAAAATAGTGCAATGAAAGACTCAGCATGCCATGACTACACATAAATTCAAAGGCACCATGAACCACATTCAGTAACACTTAGATTAGCAGACCATTACCAACCTGGAGATCACTTGAATCTGGTTTATACCTGCCATGTGTCCACACAGTCTATACTTAAATATTTACAGAGCAAAGCCAGTGTGGCCTTTTTTGCTTTGCTTTATTTCTATAAGCAAAGCTAATAAAACTGTGGCATCAGAAAAAAAAGTAGGAAACTCCCACTATGGTAGCTGGTTGGGATCACTCAAATATCTGTGAAGAAGGGAAAATCCTCATTAACAAGCCAGGCATCTCTATCCTCACCATCAAACTGCAGTCTGGAACACCACTGTTTAATTCCAGAAGCTCTTATTTGGAGGTTGTCAGGCAAGCCAAACTATAAGCACAAAACCTGGCAGCTCTCAAAGATCAGAGATGGGGGGCATGGAAGAGAAATAAAAATTGTTTTGTCCACTTGGAAAGCTTGCCACTACAGAAGCTGAGCCAGAAGCAGAAGGAAGACTGTGCCAGTCAGAAGAATCTGAGCACCCCATAATAATTAAACAATTCCTGATCACCCTAATTTGCAGAAGTAAGGTTCTGGGGAAAAGATGAACTATTCAAGGTATTTTTAAAACACAACTTATTATATACTTCAATGCAAAGCAACATTCTAATCTTGAGTTTTCACTAGGACTTACTAAACAAAGAACATCTGGTCAGTCAATAAATACTAAAGATCCAGTCACACATGTAGGAGCAGATAGAAATGGATCCTCCCCCCTGCCCAGGTTCTGCCCTGCCTGCAAATATGACATTTCCATCCATGAAATACCAAGTAACCATTGTACAAACATTATCAGTAATGACTTTCCGCTATATTGTGCAAGACAATAGTAAGTTACATGCCTATCCCTGTCACTTCTCTTGTCTGATACTGACTGCACCACAAAAAACTGACATTTGTTGGATGCACCAGTCACACCTTCATAAATACATTAGCGATGCAGCATAGGACAGATGAATAATTCGATAAAATTTTGCAGAGGAAGCCACGTTTATCATATTTGTGTGCTTTTGAGAACAGACCATACAAATTAATCTTTCACGTACAGATGCAATATGGAAATTGGAAATTTCCCAAGAAACGTCATCTACATTATTTGGACCAGAGCCCATATCAGTATATAAATATATTGATGTATCTGTAGAAAGATATGCATACCTCTGAATGTAGCCCCTATTTTCCCAGTTTTGAGGAAAGCAGGCTTTCAATAATAATGTGTTTTACCTCTCTGATGGCTGAGGTATTTATAAAATAAGCATCCACTACCAAAGGCCAGAGAAATCCCTCCTAAACTTCTATCAGAAAGGAGTGATAATGTTCCTCATATTCCAAGTACGGAAAACCATACAAAACATTGGTTCATACCACGAGATCTCTCTTCCATGGCTGAACACCACTTCATATCAAAGAGACTTCTGAGCCATAAACAGGATTACCAGGGAATAAATGATAAACTATCATAGAAAGAAAAATGTGAAACTAAGTTTCTGTTACATTTAATTATCAGGGTGTTTATACTAGCACAAGGGGAACTTTAGAAAAGCTCACCAATTTAATTTGAAAATCATTGGTATAATGGCACTGGAATTATGTCCACACGTTGGAAAATCCCAAGAGCTCATTCCTCTGGTAGTAAATGAAGCACTGTGACCAGTATTACACAGTCTACACTGTTTGCCACGACAGTCCAATTTAATTTTAATTCTAGAAAAATAGATTTAAAACACATTACAGTGTTGAACCTACTGTTTGGTGTTTTGCCTCATATCTAGAAATGATAAAATTCAACCATTGAAGTATCCAAATAACACCCTAATTGTGACCCTAAATAATGGAGTACATACAAAACTTCCCTGAAGAAAATGGGCTACACCCTCCCCTAGACACATAATCCCTGCTATTCCTGACTGCAGTCAATCAACCATCTCTTTGCTGACATGTTGGATGCCAGAGGCTGAAGGAATGGCATCAGACAAAGAATAGCAGAAATATCAAGGCCAAGTTGGATGAGGACATGGGCAGCCTGATCTAGTGGGTGGCAGGGGGATTGGAATTAGATGATCTTCCAGGTCCTTTCCAACACAAATCTTTCTATAATTCTATGACTCCATTATTATTCATGTAAGAAATAATAAGAAATTAATAGTTACACTGTCTGGACACAGGTCTATGCAATCTTCTACTAGGAAACATGCCACAGGCCTGCGATTTTTTGCTTCTAATGGTAAAGCTCTACCTAATTTCTTGCAGCCATCCTACAAGTGCTCTTTGTGTTCATCCCCATAAACCCTGGGCTGCCTTAGCCAAGAGCAGGGGGAAACAGGCAAGTGGTGAGCAACAGGACAAACCTGCGTGAAAAGATAAACTCACCTGGAGCTTTGTGTGTTTACAGAAAATAAGCTTGAGATTCATTTAATTTCTCTTAGAAGATAGCACAGGTTCAGAGCAAGAGGTTTCCTATAGGCCCCATGCTCTACTACCAATCATGGAAGTATATTTACTAAAATAAATGTATCAGCCTTTTAGAACGGTTTAGCTTTTAGTATTCAAAAACATTTTATCAAATATAAGTATGTTGGTAGAATTTTTTTTGAAAATGCTCATTTTGATAAAAGAGGGCATTTTTTAAATTTAGAAATTAAATAAATAATTCTCATACTTTCAGAATGCATGCCTTTTACAAACTTCTATCATGTGAAAAACAAATGGCATTGATGTATCTTCATTTAGTGTGGAAAAATACTACTGTATTTATGTTAACATTTTGAGTGGACAATGAAACATTTGAAAATGAACAGTAGCTTTCTTTTTTGAGCAGGACTTGAAATCATTTGGAGGGCAGAATTTTTATATTAATAAGTGTCAATAAAGAGTTACTGCTGTAAAACAAAACAAAATGTATATATTTTAAATTATCACCAGTACTGGAACATCAAACACTGTTAAAATGCAGCCTTTATTGCTCTTTAAATTTGCCTAAATAAAAAAATAAATTCCCTCCCAAAGATATTTGAGGATTAACTAGAGCTTTCCTGCAAGAAATAGTTTTGTGGGTTTATCTGAAATTATGATGGTTAAAATGCAGGACCTTTATGACCTGCTCAATGGCAGGTTTACATTGAAACTGTTATAAATTATTACAGAGGTGAAGCCAATCTAAACAGTCCAACATAAATATATCTGCAGACATACTGGCTACTACATATTCTAAACACTGTCTGTATATGAATAAACAGAGCTTTCTAAATCATTTAAGAAAATGTATTTATTCATAAAATCAATAATATTTATTTTTATGTTTGACAAAAAAGGTCTATTATACCTAACTTATTGGAGCTTGAAAACTTTTTTATGGATTCTTATGTGGTTTTCCTACATCTGATAATGGCTGAGAATTTTATTTTTTAATTATGTGAATGTTTCTAATAGTTTTTGTATTTGACTAATCCTTATCTGTTTAAATTGTTATTTTATTAAATTTCACAAGTTAAATATTTAAGTAAACATGCTCTACAGAGCTACATTTATTCAGTGCTCTGTCAACCAAAACTTTTATCAGACTGTAAAACAGACATAGGCAATATTGGGAAACAAACTCATATTTGTGTGTTTCTACTTTCATAACAGCAATAAAAATACATATTTCAGTTCATACTATTATAGTAAGCAGCATTTGTGGCAGGAAAGGAAATGTGAGCTGTTAACACATGACCAGACCCAGGGTATTCCATTTATATGCATGAAACCATACAGGAAAAATTGTAGACTCAAATAAAGTTATGTATAATGACACTGTTTGTGTTGCTTCCTAATTTCATACAATATTTAAAATATTATATCACATTAAAATTCCTCCTGCCAACTTCCCAAGAAGACTCCCAAAGTACTTTGCAAGAGGCAAACTCTGTGCTGCATTAAAGAAAAAAAAACCAACATGTAATTACATATGCAAAATAGACTCCTGAAAAACTACAAAAATATAGAAAATGGGAAGAGAGAAAAGCACTCCTAAGATCTGCTACACTTTGTCTTGCAATTTGTTTTAGAGGAACCTGACAGAAATACAAAGGCAGCTGTGAAATAATCTAGTGTCAATTTATTCCCTTTTACAAACAGTTAAATCCAGAAGCCTGAGATTTTGTATGGTCTCTGAAACTCCTGTTGTTTATTTCTTAATTATTGAAATAGATGAACAAAAAGAATATAAAGCAACCTTTTTATTCTGAAAATAACACAATTGTGGATTTCAATCCTTCATGTCCCATATATTTCCAAGTTCTCAGCTATACTCATCTGCTTTACCATGAGGTGCTTATGACAGCCACACATTTTCAGAGCACTAACAGGAAGTGGAAGCTCTATTCATGCAGCTTCCACATATTGCCTTTGCTTGCTCCCACTGGGGAACTCCCCACTGATGTTGTTGAATGTTTGAGGGGAAAAGAGTTTGATTCAGTCTCAAAAGAATTAACTAGGGAGTTTTCCATATTCTGCTGCATAGCCAGGAAAGGTCTGAGGAAGGTAATAGCTCTTTTGGGTCAAAGCTGCAATCCCTGAAGAACCGCTGGATAAAGTTTGGAGTCAGATTTCCTTTGATAAAGTAGAGCAGTTACAGGTGAGCTGTAAGACTGAGAGAGCAGGAAAGAAGTGTTTTATACAGGAAAGGATCCCTCCCCTCCAGCCTCACGCTGCAGAGCCTGGATCCTGGTCTGAACATCCTCCCTGCAGAAGTTTCGTGTTTCTACCCAGGTCCCTCAGCCGGGGTGGTCGGTCTGGGAGAGCCCCAAAACACAGACACAGAGGCAGAGCTGGCACCACCTCTTCCCAAACTTCCTGCTCTACCTGGAACTGCCACATGCGGCCCTTGAATTTGATAAAATGATTAAATAAAATTGTGATTATTGTGGATCTTTGCCAGCCCACAATCTCTGGAAGCATCAGCAAACCAGGACACTCAGCTATTTCACACGTTTAACAGGAGGCAGCTCGTTCTGGCTTCAGACAAAACCTCTGTGACGGGAAGCGGCCGCTTTCCACACGCAGGCCGGCAGCAAGGGAGGGATGGTCCCGCTTTCGGCAGGTTTGATAAGTGGGGTGCTGAGCCATGAGCCACTGCTGCCTTCCCTCGCTACTGTAAGCACGGCTTCTCCAGGAAGCTGCCTTCTGAGATAGCACTGGCCATAGAGTAAACAACTGACAGCATTCCTGCAGCTCTCACTCACTACTTCATCCCCACTGACGGGAAAGGAGTGCAACTGGCGCTGTCGGGGAAATAAAGACTCATTTTAATCCAAGCTAACACAAGAAAAGAGTAAAGAAGGTGAACGATGGGAAACATAAAGCTGATAAGTAGATGCTCGTACTGAAGACCTTAAATTTAAATATAAAACGTGTTTAATTAAAAGAAAGAAAAGTAATCAAAGTTGATTGAAATAAGAAGAAAGCAATATTAAAAGAATAGAATTACCAAGTAAACATTCTCCAATTGTTTAATGAATTTATTTTGTGGACGTAAAATATAAAAATGCCCCCTCAAGGGAGGAAGAAATTATTTTATAGAAGAGAAATAGTGAGAAAAGCAAACAAAAAGAAGCAAAATTTTTAAAAATTCAGAGGGAATAAATAATCTTTTTTAAAGAAAGAAGAGATAAATAAAAAAAAATTAAGCAAAAATAAAAGTCTGGTTTTATCTGGCTCTAAGGTTTTAAAAAGAGTACATTGCAAATAGCATTTGTTCTTAAATTGCCTGTGATGTTAATTTAGGGACTAGTTTCCTTCTCATAGGCCACAGATACTCTGAGTGTGTTCTCCATTCCGTGGCAAAAGCTGTGGTGTTCCCACAGCTGCACAACTGTAATTTTATCATATTTCCAAGAACCAATTATGTGTGTAATATAAACAGCTGCTGTTGGTGTTGAATTATGCAAATTATAAGACAGGCAGGAAATCATATGTGTTGTAAGTGATAGAAAAGGTTTTGTACGGATTTCTGTAGCTGCTGTGCTGGTTGGTACTTTTTGCCTTCTGCTGTCCTTTAAAATCAGCTCAGAGATCAGCCATCAGCTACAAAAATACATTAACAAACCTCAAATGTGTGTCCACAGCTACAGTGGCAGGAGCAGGATTTCAACAAGCCCCACTTTTCACTGATTGAAAATTTTTTTCCTCTGAGTGAAATGTTGCGTAATTTAAACGTTCTCTGATAGGGAAAAAAAATTGTGCAAAAAATAAGTCTGAATGTGAGCCAAGTGAAGGCTGGCAGGGAGCTGTCTGACAGAGTAAATGCTCATTTGTCATTTCAGGGGAGTGTTAACTCCAGCACCTGCTTACAGCAATTTAAATGTCATCAAGGTAGTTCTGTCATAGATGACATAAGGCTAATTTAAATCAATTGTTAATCATTTTAGGTTTCATTTTGTACTGGAAATTTCTCAAAATACAGATATTTCTGTAAGGTTTAGTTGCCATGGGATTTTTGGTTTAATGTTTTTGTAAAATAAAACACTTCCAAGTTTTGGTCACTGTATCACTTTTTCTCTTTTGTTCTCCCTTTCTTTTCGCTATATCTGTCACTTTCTCTGCAATGACTAATGTGGTTGGATTTTTAAAATCATCACTACAGAGACCAACATTATATCACTGCACATATAGAGTGTTTCTTGTTTAACAAACGTGCAAAAAAGAGAAATCTAGAACACCTTTTTTTTTTTCTTTTAAATGTGGTCCGGAAAAAAATTACACATTAATGAAAAAAATCCCTAAAGTAGCAGGAACAATAATAATTTTTTGAAGCAATTTCTCTGTTGATACAGCCATAAGACCAGTTGAAGGCAAAAGGAATAATATTTCTGACACCTGGAATATTAGCAGGAATTATTCTATTTAAATAGATCACAACTATGTTTCGGTTACCTAACTAACAGTTAACCAACACAGGTGTTGAATGCACATCCTTTTCTCCTCCAAACATCTGCCATGATAATATTTAATCGCTCTACACAAACAGAAATTAGATTATTTATTAACAAAAACTCTGCCAGTTTCATCAGTGAACAGACCTCCTTCCTGTAACACTTGAGCAGGTTATTTCAAAGGACCCTAAGGTTACATTTCCAAATAAAAGGTAAGCACTAACTCAGCAAACCATCAGTGTCAGCTAATGTGATACATCTCTATATCAAATGATACTTACAGGTGTTGCTTGTGTGACTTTAGACTAGACTGCCTGATTGCAGCTTTACTGCATCATGAAGAACTTGAAAACAGAATAAAATTTGGCCATCCAAGAATTATAATGCAACCAGGCTGCATTTATTCTTTGTTGGGAGGAGAAACCAAGTAGGTGGTCCCAGCAACAAGGGATAGATCTCCGCTTTCCTTGGCTAGAGAATTTGGCAATTTGAAGTCTACAATATCTAATTTGCTTTATGGAAAAACAAAGTTATAGTTCTTCTGGAATGAGTGAGATTATACTGGCTCTGGGCTTTCTCATTTTATAGGTTTTTTTATGTAACCAAGAGTAACAGACAACACTGCACCTGCTGTATATGTGCACATTCCCATCAAGGGCCAATAATATCCTATATTCCTTACAGTCAATCTATAGACCTCATTTCCAGTTTGACTTTTTCAAATCAGAATTCCAGTTTACTTAATTTTTTGCCCACAGCCATGCAGTTAAAAGTATAAATGAATGATGGAAGAGACCAACCCATCTACACTTCTAAAAGTGTTCCTGAGACAATAGTCATGTCAAATGAAGCATGGAAACTTTACCCTCAGTTTTCTATATAATATTACTATTTGAACTTTCAGTCAGTAGTTAACAAAAGAACTGAACTTGCAAAAAAAAAAAAAAAAAAAGGAGCAGAAACTTTGATATTTTTTTTTCTTTCCAGAATGACCTGAAAATCAGAAGAATTAATCTTCATAAGCTCTTCAGTTAAAGGTGAGGTCTAAAAATCATAGTGTCCAAAGGGTTGAGAGGTTTGTCTAACTGAGCTAACAAAATCACCTTGGGTCATGGTGTATTCAGCTGACTAAGTCTAGATTTACAAAGGTTCCTTCTTACCTGAGCTGGTCAAAAGGTTGTGTCAGATTTCTAACATAAAATGTGTATACTATCTGTTTCATGGTAATAAATCTGACATCACCAGTCAACTTTCTGTTTCTTCAAACACCAATAAATTATTTTGTCTAATTCACTATTAATCTGTACCAATAAGTTAATGACAAAGAAGTTATGCTGGAACTATCAGGATGCACCACCACCTTTGCTTTAATATCAAAGGGATTGCCACAAATTTCTATGTATACTAATATAAAATCAATATTGTTGTTTTATGAAGAAACAGCAAATAAACTAGAGAAAGTAGAAATAATAAAGAGGTAGAAATAATTTGGAAAGCTCATCAGTAATCAAACTCTATGACAATGGGAAGGCAATCTTTAAACCACGAGCATGAATATTGGCAGACAGTGCCATGGAGGCAGATGCTGATGTGGAAAATACTACATTTTTCCATAATGTAGTATCTGAGGACTATAATTATCATCCAAAGGAGTGGTCTGGTTCTGAGAAGTAAATGACATCCAGCTAGACAAACCTGTCTAGCATTTCTGATTAATTAATTTTAAAAATTTTTCAAAAAGTAAGTCTATCCACATGTACATGCACTCAAACACACAGAGACTAGCAATGAATTAAAGGTGAGACAGACTTTCCAAATAAAAATGCATAAAACCAAACTTTTCAATTGAAGTGTAGATTAATATGCTAAAAAATTGTTTTATTTATATAAAAAATGTCAGAAAGTAGAAATCACTAGCGGGTATGCTAACACCATTTAGTAATAATCTAGCACGGAAAACAGCAAAAGAAGCTACACCTTGGAACAGGCAAAAGAAAATGGCCATGGGGGTCACGGCTGTGGGCTCTGCACTCTGCTTCTCTAGAATCTCAGGGCAGACAGTTAGGGTCCAGTGTTGGGGTTCAAACTTCTAACAGGAGGGTTTGGCTTCTGATGTGTCCATATATGGAGCAGAGTGTAAAGGAATCTCACTTCAGCCGTACCTATCGCTATCTGATTACTGCCTCTTTTTCTTTATCATGTTGGATCACAGCGCTTGTCGCACAGTGCCCGACCATACCCTTTGCCCACAGCATCTTCTCACATAGTGGCAGGGCCAAACATGCATGAGACATGCTCATCCTCAAGCATGCAAAGTTCCATCTACTTCAGGTGCTTCTTTTCTTCAAAAAAAATCAGTGTGCACTGACTTAAATGCTTTGCTGACCTGTGAGAAAGAATTAAACCTCATCCAAGAGTGAAGTCTAAAAGAGACAAGTTTTAAGAAAGACATCTGCTACACAAAAATGCTCAGTGTTATACAGGAATTTTAGTGAACATATTGCAAGGAATAAAACATAATGGGAACCATATAGCCAAAGAAATTACCATTCTTCCAACATACAAGGTATTTATTTCAAAACCGCTAAATCTTCCATCACTGAGGCAGCTAAGTTGTATTTACTGTAGCCTTAGCCATGTTTTCATTGTTTCCTTTTTTTAATTACATAAAGACCTGTGGAAAAATCAGAAATTCAAAAAGAAAATCAATATTTATAATCAAAGGATGTTTCTTTCTTGTGAAGCAAGTATTTTCACAATGCATGTATGTACATTCCTTTTAAGATTTGTAGGGTATGAAGGATTGTCCAACTCAATCCTGTCATGGCAAACTGTTCTGTTTACAGTCTTTATTAGAGGAAGTTACATTCAATGCCTGGGATCTCTAGGAAGAGTTGAAGTGACTACAACAATCTTAGTTCAGTGTTTTGATTGAAGTATATGCTGATGCTTAACTAAATAGGTTTTGTATTATCTCTTTGATGGAACAGATAGTATTTACCTGAACATTGTTTTCTCCTGTCTGTACACTATGATATATATTTATATACATATGACATATATGCTTGTAAATAAATCTTATACTATATATACCATGTATTATATATAAATAGGAAGTTATTGATATATTTTTAGTCTTGATATTCTAGTGCTGCTTTCATGGACCTGTAATGAAAACCCTATATTTCAGCTGAAGAACTTAATTCACACCATCTGGGAAATTTTTGACCCTTACCCACCAGTTCTTATTGATGAGGCCAGATCTTTAATTTAGTGGAGGTATTAAGAAAAGGAAAGTAAGTTGGCTTAACGTTTGTCCTTCTAAAAGCTTTTACAGGACTCAATTTATATCAGGTTGTAACCAGTTCTATGATGGATTCCTCTCATTTTCCCATACTGCAGTTCTACTCTTTCAGGACTTCATTCTGGATGGGAGAGAACAGAGAAAATCAGACCATGATGGCCAAAAGATCACTGAAGAGCAGAAATGCATTTTCCTTCTATTTCAGTAGATTTCTAAGCATATGTAATTATGACTCAGTACAATAAATAGGGGATGGGAAATATGTAAAAACCACTCATGCAGGGGAGACCTAGGATTACCTGATATCCAACCCCACACTGAAATTTCTGATGTACATCTTCCTTAGAGACCACACCCCATATTACCCTGTCACTTCAGTATCCATTCAACCAGAATTTTAGAAAGGCCACCTCTGGCCCATTT
Organism: Aleadryas rufinucha; assembly: GCA_013397815.1. Lineage (NCBI taxonomy): Eukaryota > Metazoa > Chordata > Aves > Passeriformes > Aleadryas > Aleadryas rufinucha. Next base: position 415,283 of record VZTH01018232.1, read on the forward strand.
TCATCACCACAGCTGTACTAAAATGGCATTTTAATCTGGTCCACCATCTGAGGCGCTTTACTGAGTTCATGTGCAGTTACTCCTGAGATGCGTTTTTACATGTTCTGCAGCTCCATTGGAAAAACTGGTGTCAATATCTATTATTGCAAAGTATTTTGCAGATTTGTTCTGAAGTTCTAATCAAATTATTGTATTAGCATAGTAAAATTTACATTTTATTCCATAATCAAGGATATTGAGACACATTAAAATATTAATTTAGATCAGCAAGATATTTGGTTTTAACAATGGGGTTTTGGATGTTATATATATCTATAAGTAAACAATGCAGTTTTCCTATACAGACCTGAGAGTTAATGGTGGTCTTCAGAGATAACACTTTTGTTTAAAGTAATGTTGCATTTGGGGGTCTTTTTCAAAAAATCATTTTTCTACTTAATCTACAAAGTTTTTGTGATGGTCAAAACATGTGCATACTTGGAGCAGAAACAATTGTCAGGTTTACACTGGATAAAAGTCTGACCAATATCCCAAAGCAACATTCTGGGAAATATGCAAATGATTTTTCAAGTTATTTTAGAAATAATGGCATTTGACTCAGGAAGTTTATATTAAATACAATCTACAGTGGAGTTACAGTGAGAACTTCACTTTGGCTGATGGATGATAAGAATAAAGTGCTCCTCAGATGAATTGAGCTTTGTGTATATATCCACAAGCTATGCAAGACAGCTTATTTCACATAAAATTCCTACATAATGCATGGTTTCATCTAACATCGATCCCAGTCCAGCTGGATCCTAGATTATCAGGTCGGATTTTTCAGCTGGAAAAATACAGTGGTAATATTTGGAAATATTGACTTCAGTTCAGGTTCTTGGAGTTTAAATATGTGACACGGTACACAGAGATAATGTGGGAGGTAGAGCTTCTTTCTGGGAAGTTCAGAGTTTGGTATTTCTGCAGAGCATTTGATTTTTTTTTAATTCTATTTTGTGTCAGAATGGGAGAATGCTGTTCACAAAGTGAGCATTGATATTTATGAAACAGAAAACACCTAAAAAAAGTTATCCTCCAGAGTGAGAAAACCCAAATGTGGTGGTGTCAAAGCTAAAGTATTTCACTTCAGGTCTCAAAGCACCCCTGAGTGAGGGATACTTTCACCCAAAAAAGGTTTCAAATTATCAAAATTCTTCTTATGTGAATTTTAATTATTTAAATTAATGTTGTAGTGAAGTTACTGTGAAACCTGACACAAAGGCATACAAAGAATAAAACATGTTGAAACAGAGAAAAAAGTTTTAAGTATTTTTGAATTACATGCTTGCTTTGAGTTTCTTCATCAGAGGAACATGACTTTTTCTCCTAAGCTCTGCTGTAATATAAGTGACAAAAATACTGCTATAGGAAGTGATATTGTCCTTTTCCTGTGCTATGAATCCATGTATATTCTTCCACTGAATTCTGTATATTCTTCCACTGAAACCTTGTCCATGATTATATCAAAAAAAATGTATATCTTCAATTTGAAAGATTTTTCATGCTTTTCCCTATATGATTTTCCATAGCTATTTGTTAAGTTTTCCAGCAAATACATTCACACTATCTCCTTTGGCATACCGTACTTTTCATAAACATAAATACAGCTACTGAAGTACTCTTTCACCAAATGAAGCTTGAAAGAACTTGGCAATGTTCTGATTTGCATGCACTGAAGCTGCTGTGATGCTAACCATTATTGTTTCACTGTTGCCTTGCACATCTTCCTTCCTCCACCAGTCTTTGCTCTTGGACAATGTTACCAGAATGGACAGTGATTAATAAATTGTCACATTTGAGTGACAGAGTACTGACCCACCATTCATAGGTATCAGTAAAAAATAATATATTAATGCTAACAATAATATGATGACTTCTAACTACAGCTATTAGAATTCATTTTGCTGGATTTTGCCAGAGCATTCTATTTTTTGTGATTAATCTATGTTATCAATTTCCAAAACTAGGTTTTTAAAGTGCTGTATAACTAATTTGTAATGCTTCTTATAAGAGAAAAATATTTAAAAACTATTGCTCTTAAAATGTAAAAACATGAGAGAATTTTAGTTCTTAAAAGCTTCTTATTCATTGCAAGCTTATAATTTTTAAAAAATCAAATATGCATGCATTCATATTAAATAACTCTAACGTACATTTTTGCTTTGCTGTTCATTTTTTTATCCCTTAAGAACCGAAATACATGTTCTATTTTGAGAAAAAGGGACAGCAATGACTGCTTTCATGGATATAGCTTTCTCTAGCACTGTGATAGAAGGAGCTAGTAGACAAAAAAATAAGCATGATGGATTGGAAGAGCAACCACAGACAATTTCTTGTTCTTCTTAAAGCATGAAATTCTTAAAATTCAAATTGTAGTGATTGAAAAAGGGTCTTGGATTCCCCAAAATACCACTTAGCATCATGTGAATACCTGTGGTCTTTTGTTGGTTTGTCAGCTTTGTAGTCAGCCACAAAAATGGCTGGCAGGGGAAGGGGAAGTGCAAGCAGGGACATTCACTTCGGATAAACCCCAAGCAAAATACTGCTTTAAGAAATGAATTTTAAGCTTAAAATTTTGTCTTGTTTGGGTCAAGATAGAATCTTATCTGCGTTTTCTCCTCAGTTTCTGGAGGAGATAACTGGGGCCCCACACTATCTCCCACTCCAGGGTTCTGGCTGTGGCAATGGTTGTGACCTCAGAAGGGAAGAGCCAGTCCTGCCCCACTCCCTTGCTGGACCTGTGGGACAAGGCTTGCTTGGCTCCTGGCTTCATTAAAAAATAAAAAGCATTTATAGTTCTTTCGGTTCAGAGGTGAAAACACTAACTTTTTAGACTTTTGTAAGAAATTCTTTTCAGCTATCCACTGAACCACCTTGCTGATGTGAATGTGTTCACAAATGTGTTTTCTGAGCCAGTGTCAGTTTAAACAAGTCCTTCTCCATGTGTCCATTTTTCTTTCCTGCTTCATTTGAGACAGCGTAACTGTTCACATGGTGATGCAGCAAAAATATTTGAAACTCTGAACTGGGTAGTAAGTCTCCAAAATAAAATTCTCTCAAGCCAATGACTCAGTCGGAATGGTCACATAGAGCATTTACTCCAGCCCAAGCACCAGGGTGTTGTGGGAACTGAGCCACTTCCTACAGCAGTGGAATCTTTTTTTTTTAATTCTTATAAAAAGTTTTCTAAACTTGGGGCATTCATTTAGATCCAGAAATAAGGACTTTCACCTTTTAATTTGAGGCATGCTTTTTGAAACCTTGGCCATAATGCAAAGTCAGTGAATAATTTAGAGTAATGCCAAACCACTCATTTTCTAGAACCATTTAATTAAACAATAGAGTAAAGAGGGACATGAAGAGCATTTCTTGTAAGATACTTTACATTTTAATTAATTCTGTGTGTGGGAGAGTGCTTTATATATTAATTTATTATATTTGTTAGCAGCTACATGTTGTCTTAAAAAACAAACTGTAGCATAGAATTTCAAAAGCAAGGTCTGCAGCTGGAATTTCTACTTAGTGGTTCTGAGTTGTTGAGTATAATTTTAAAAGGATAAGTTATACCAAAATATTTTGTTAAAGGGGACCATTATACAAAAAAAATGTTACCTGTGAAGGAGCCCCAGGACCACGGCTACCAGGCTTGCTGCTCAGCTGGTGAGCTTTATACCTTGGCTGTGAGGGATGGAAGAGCTCGAGTCATCCAGGCATGTTCACAGAAGAGTTTTTTAAATAACAGTTGTTGCCTTTCTAAATAACACATCTGGGCCTAGACATGAATGCTTTTTGTCACTGCAGGAATAGACCTTAAGCAGTTTTTTTCTCCTCATTCCGTTTAGAAGGTTGGCTTAATTGAACATTCAAATGTACATTTCCTTCTCCCATGAGGCCTGAGGGCTGGGATCTTGTGGGGTTTGTTCAATTTTTCAGTTGACAGTGACATTTTTTTATTAAGACAAACATAAGGAACTCTTCTACAATTTATGATCACATAATGGAACCTGTGAATGACTCTCTTGCCTCTTAGTAAATGGAATATGTGGTACAAATACAGTCTTCATTTCTCCCATCTCTACAGTGTTTACTTAGAGTTGAGTGAGGACAGGAAAAAGTCATTCAGACTTCGTTTTTTATTCTTTTTATGTTTGTTTGTTTGTTTGTTTTAATTTATTTCTTTTATTTAAAAACAGTATTTCTACTTAACTGCATTTTGTCAGGGAATAGAGAATGTCCTTAAAGAGAAAGTGTCAGCTTATTTCTCTGGGGGTACCTGCTTACAGAGCAGTTGTTTCTGATTTTCTACAGCAGGGAGGGAACTTAAACTGAAAGAGCTACAGGGAAGCAACATGATGACATGGTATTGAGGGATGATTCTCTTTTTACTGCTTCCCTGTATGAGTGGGTTGCATACAGTGTTGTCAGGCAGAAATAGAATGCATGCAGTTATTAGTGTACTCACATTCCCTTGCCCCCTCCTTGGCCTTTTCACAGTTCTATTTATCTCATTTTCTCTTTGCTAGGTGCAACTGTCCATCAATTTCCACATCCTCTGTCTTCGGCCATCACCTTTCTTTATTTTTCAAATATCCCGCATTGCAAAAATCAGGCGTGGTCTCACCCCAGAAACAGTCCCTCCATCATACTGGCTGTAAATGCAGTGTGAACTTCCAAGGAATTTAAGAAATGGGGAAAAAAAGAAAGTTTCAAGGCATAGGAATGCTTCCATTTTACAAGAGAAAAAAAAAAAGAGATGTGAGGATAAGAAGAGATAGTCTGACAAAGCAGAACACTGAATGGGGCAGAAATTGCAGGGCAACTGCTGGGTTGGGTTTTCTTTCTAAATTAAATGCAGAATGGCAGTTGAAAAAAACGGAACAAACCACACAGAATAACAGAAATTCCTTTTCAAGAAATCCACAGTTGTATAATTTGATTGCCAGAAAATATCACTGAGGACACTGGCTTACCAAGGTTAAAATATACGAATAATAAGAATATTAAATTATAGTATTCAACTGGAAACAAGAACAAATATCCATTGAAACCTCCACAGAAATTTCCTGAAGAAAATAACAGAAGTGTCTTCTTTCCAAAATTTTCAATTTTTTCTGAAGAAAATTTAAAACCTCTAAGCTGAAAAAGGTTAACGGACATTTTCAGAGTATTTTTAGTATTATTATTATTTTAACAGAGGTGGACATTTCATTGCAGAAAACACATTCCATCTGCAGAATACCAAGTTTTCCATTGTAAAGCAGAAGTCAGGCACTATGTGACAGCAGGACAGATTTTATGTCTGTCTGTTACACCCTCCTCCCCGGCAGCTGAACACTATCAGAAGTGAGACCATGTGGGTCACTAACCCACTTCAGTGCAGTGTAGTTCCCATGCTCTGGAGGTAGAAAGTTTCCTATTATTCAAATATACTCTGACTACTATGCACAACGTCCAATATATTGCACATATTGTTCTAACACACACATTTTGTTTTACAATCAAGCAAATTTTAACTCTCTAGCTAAATATCTGTCTTCTGTTACCATTTAGAGGATCAGACATTCACTTCCACCAGTATGTACATAAATGAAGCTGAAAAAACTCTATACAGAGACTGTGAAATATTATAACTTCGTTTCCTCCATTGCTCATCCATTCCTTTACGTATTTCCTAATCGGTGCATAATAGGATTTTTCTCAGTTTAGTGACCAAAACTCATTTCACACACATTTAAAGCAATGATTTGAAGAAAAATTTAGGTTTTTTCTGCAAAAATGTAAAGTTATAAGGTTTTGCAGCTGAGCTTACTATGCTCATGAGGGTTAGAAAATAATTTTATACAAGAGAAAAAAACCTAAGGTTTGGGGAGAGCAATATTTTCCATATTATTGGGTACAGTGGGACTAGCAAAATCAGGAAATTCATGTTTTATGAGTTTAAACAAAAATCAAAGTTACATAGTGATACTAAACATCACTCTCTGTTTAGTGGGGTACTTCTAGTAAAAGAGTCTAAAATGTTTAACAACTATAACTTTGAACTTTTAAACTGTTATAAACTAAGCACCTGATTCGGGGAGAATAACTGGTAACAACTTCGTGCGAGCTCCTTTAATTTGCTTTTCTTTAAGACTTTTTATAGTCAAGCACTTTATATACTGGGGAAAAAATTGTGTGCCCTTTGTATTTACTGATTATTCTGCAAGCTAAGATCTAGTTCAGTGAACAAGGGAAACTCAAGCCCTAATATCTCAGATTCCTCAGAAAAAGAAATATTAATCTGCTCTTAAAATCTCTGATCTATGTTTTTACTCCAGAAGAAATGTGCATTTTCCTGAATAAATTTTCTTAGATGAACTGCAGATCAGAATGCACAGGAGATATAACTTGTCATTTTTTGGTGACAATCAGTTCTGGCACCATTTGATTAATAGCCAATATTTAATAATTCACAGTGTACCTTAGCAATGTACAGAAATTCTAGCCTTGACTAGTAGTGGCTTGAGAGAACATAAGAAATTGAAAAGCTATTTCTTGTTTAATTAAAATATAGTTCTGATGTTTTTTATATTTCTACAAATCAGAGCTGTCCATATTTAGCTGGAATACTCCCTTCTCACATACACTATTGATGAAAGCTTTGGAAAAAAATCCTTACTTGATCTTTCAGAGTTAATATATGCTTGTTTATTTTTTTGCTTATATTTTATTAAAAATTTACCTTTGGATCTCAAGAAATCTCTATTAAAATAAAACCAACCACTTTAATAAGTCAATTAATGATTCAGAAGTCACAAAAAGCACTGGCAGAATTTTAGCAAGTATTTTGATGTCACTTAAAATAGTAAAGGAGGAGAATATTTATTTTTGTCTACAAGGAAAAATAAAAGTGATGTATAGCAATAAATATCTTAAAACATTAAAATAATGCAAAGTTTCTGGAGGAAAACTCTATTGCAAACTGACATTCAACTCCACTAAAATTACCAGGCACAGGTTTGTTTGGTGAGTTTAGACTAAATATACTAGGGAACAAATTAGAGCTAAAAAAGTATTAAGTATACATGTTCTTGTATTTCTTTAAATCCTTTAGTACAGCTGGTCTCAAGATGACCTAACCTAACAAATTAGAAACAAAATATTGTGACACTTAGACATAAATGGAAAAAGAGCACAATCCATTTGGGGCTGGGAAGGAGCCTCGAACTTCATATGAACATCCTCATTAAATAGGCCCAGTGTGGTTGTCAACTTCAGCTCCAGAGAAAAGCTGCACAGATGAAGGATACACGTTCTCCCCCTTCTACTGATCAATTATTACATATGCAAAAATGAAGAGTCATGACAGCCATTAAGATAAAAGTTTCAATTTTTTCAGCCAGTATTTCTCTAGCTGCTTGACTTGAACTTTTTTTTATTATGACATACCACATGCTAGAGGGCACAAGAGACCATTTTGATTGTGCAGTTAAAGGAACCTATTAGAAATATGAAATCATTATTTCTGGAGTATTTGAGGCTTTTTTTATTTTCCTGTGGACAGCTGCTGGCTATAGAACTGAGGGAAATTTAATTCAGGAAAATATCCTAAGTAATGGAGCCAGAGAGGCTAAATCAGAGTGGTAAATATTGCTAAGCCATCATTACTTGCTAAATAGATATTAGTCATCCCTATTTTTTTACTGCACGCTGGAAGTTCTAAAGAGTCATTGCTTGTGATACCTTCTTAAATAAAACTGAAAAATCCATCCTCTAAAACCAGAGAAGTCCGCCAAGGTAGCCTTGAGGGTCTAGTTTAAACCCCTGAAGCAAAGAATTCCACATTTCAAGGGCTTAAGTGGAAATAAAATAAAATCCAGGCTCAGATTTTCCTCCAAGACTACACTGGTGGAGAAACAGATAAATACAAAGAGAGAGGGAAGTGCTCGTTGTAGAGAAGATAGCATGAGAAAAATATTTACAAACAGTGTGTAAAAACTCAATTAAAAATCTAAGCATCCAGTCATAAATGATTCATGACTGAGGACTTTCTACACATTGTAGAGTTTATATCTGCGTAGAATTTAGTCCAGGGCATGGCTGTCTGTCTGTACATGTCTTGCTACATATGAGATATTCTGACAATCATACTTTACACTGGTCTTTCTTTTTTTTCCAGAAAGAGGAAGCATAGTCTTGTTTGAAATATTTGTCTTTAGAGAAGTGCAATTTGATTAAAATTGCCCAAATATAAATAGAAGAATCCTGGTAATCAATCTTAAGTAGGCAGTAAAACTAAAAGCACTATTAAAGAAAAAGTAGTTCATGTCCCTAAATTTCACTAGTTTCTGCCTTTTTGTTAATAGTCTGAGACAGGAATCCATCAGACCCAAAAGCAATGAGTGTTTGGGAAGAAACAAGTTGACTCTGGGTGGAAGACGGAGCAAGAAGTCTAAGAAAGATGTTTGCCATCAAAAGGGGTCTCAGACTGAAACACTAGGAGAAAAATCTCTCCTGTTACCAAAATAGTGACTTCTGGCAGATGGCAAAATGCACATTGAGTTCAGATATGTCTTTATCATTGATTACAGCACAGTGTGTGTCTCTTTTCACTTAATTATGGCAGCCAAGGGGGTAAAGCACCAAATCCACAGGGCAGAACCAAGGCACAGTGGCAAAGATGAGCCTCAAATGCATAGTACCTTCAAATGCATATCAGTCAAAAATGATAACTGGGCAGATAAATTTCTGTTTATTCTAAGTCCATTTCAAATGAGAATGAGGAATTGCTAATTAGGAGGCCAAACTGAAGGTGCAAACCAAGGATTCAGAAAGTTTGAGTAAGCACAAATTATTCAAGCTGACTTGTAAGGAATCAATCCAGTGTCTTAAAAGGATTATTCAGGTAGAACAAAAGATGTACAAAGCATGATTCTTGTTGTAATTGTGACAATTAAAAACCAGAGGTTTGTCAGCCATCAGTTCTGAAAAAATCCAGATGATATATACAGTGTGCTGCAGACTAAGAAATGAGTTCTCAGGAAAGACCAGGAGCAAAAATTATTGGAATTTATATGCAAGCATATGAGCTAGAGTATAACAAATAGGTAATAGAAGAACGTTTTCTTTCATATATATGTGTATGAATAAGAACAGAAGTAGAAATTTGATGGATTTACATGTACTGATGAGTTTTATAATTTTTAATATTTCAGATCCAGTTCAGAGTACATACATCTATTAAAGAAATATTTGTTAGCAGTGCACTGGTATGGTATTCTCTATGTGGAGCTGAATGGTGCTAATAAATCTGCAAACCTTTAAAAACTATAATTTAGATTTACCCTGTGTAGTGTTTTTTGGGTAAAAGTTTTTTTCATCTTAAAGAAAGCACATTTCTAAATATATGCTACCACATGCATTATTGCACCTGGTCAGGAAGTGCTCAAAAAAGAACACTGCAATGTCCCTGAAGGCTCAGACTGGCATCTCTGTTACCTGAACTTGGGAGAGGTAGAGTAACCCCACTTAGATGAGAATCCAGGCTGCAAGCTCATAACCAATCTGACATATTGTAGAAATCCAGTAACACAGAAACAATGTGTTGTAATGACCTATTTATTTAGAGTTCATTATTCAGCTGCCAGACCTCCCTGCACTGTCTTGATAGAGCTCCAGATGGAATGTGTATCCCAGCCAAGAGGCAAACTGAGCTGTAACTTCAGCTGTTAACACGATGTTTTTGTTTGTGAAAGAATTGTTTTTCTCTGTCATTAAAAAGCACCTAAACAAAGAGGCTGTGATTCCGTAAGTGGTGATGTAATGTGGTGTGAGAAGTACTTCTGACATAGTGACTTTTCTGATTATAATGACATGCTGAATTGCTACTTCATCATCTTTTGTCTTTAACCAATCAAATAAAAAAAAAAAAGCTGAAAAGTATTTTTTAAAACTCTCTTCTTTTTTGTTGTTTTTAGCAACCTATTCATAAAAAAAGGAAGGTACCACCATAAAATTCCTTTGGTTTATGCCAGGAACAAAGATGAAGAACTTGTGTTAGTAACCAATCACAGAGAAATTACTTTGTAGTAAAGAAATTAGTTCATTTTGCTTTGATATATTTTAAGCATGGAAGGGCTGCTTATAGTACTTGTGGCCTGAAATCATTATATCAAATAATACCTTGGGCAAGTTCAAGCTCTGTCATCTTTCTGGGAAGAGCACCCTGAAGCTACAATTTCTAGAGTCACTTCTAGGCAGAGCAGAATGCACATTTCAAACTGTACCTGATCACGAAGAAGACAGCTGGGATGACACAACACTCAAAAACCAAACGAACAGTTAACAGTCTGCAGCAACATTTGAGAGAATCATTAAAAAATTGCAACCCATGAAAGAAAGGAACAGAACAAACCAACAGAGCGAGGAGAACAAAGTAAGAGCTGTTCATTCTTGTATGAATGTCTCACTACAAACACAAATATTTTGCAATAATCTGACCAAACACAGGTGGATGGCTTTTTCTGTGGACCTAAAGAGACTCTTTCTCCAGTGTATCTATTTTCTGACTGTATCTGAATAGACATTCTCTTCCTACTTCTTTCTCTTGCAACATATTTCTAAGCAAGGAACTTACGACTCTTCTCTCAATATTCTTCAAGCAGGCAATCTACACTGGTGCGCCATGGTGAACTGGTATTTCTTAGTCCAAAAGATGTAAACACCAAAGCAGGTGAAGAACTGCTATGAGTAAATACCATCCAATGGGGGGGAAAAAAAGTTATTAACCAACTCATTTAAGCTTGGAAATAAAAGTCAAGACTCTACATGTCAGCAGAGGATCTGGATGAGTGTTAAAACACAGACAGCATTTGCAGTAAAAAGTTCTCTTTTTTAAGATGTTTAACCAATTCAGAAGTGGGACTTTTATGGTTACTTAGCATATAGGGGACTGGATGCTTGATGTCCAAGTCAGCCTTCTGTTTTGTAAGTCTATGTTGTACTTCACATTTTTTTTCTCAGCCTTGAAATTGTTTTCCTCTTAAAGATGGAAATATCCAGCAGAAGTCTCATAACATTTATAATGAGCTGCTATGTATCAAAAGGTCTGGAAATCCTAAACAGACTCAAACTTGAAATGTAATTTGAAATAAAATGCAGCTCAATTTTATTAGCCAACATGTTAAACTACTCATTTGAAGTAATGTATGATTCTCAGCTAAGCAAAGTTTGGGCATTTCTCTTTTAAAGGTCAGAAGAAGGTTACATGGTCTCTTCAAAGAGACCCTTATTAATGTGGTTGGATTGACATTGAGGATAACCATATACCCTAGGTATTTGTACTCTTTATTTATCTGTTTACACTTTTTTCCCTACTGGTGCCTTTCCCATTCTCTCAGCATATTAAACCCATTAAAAGTATATATTTGAAACAAAACACATCAAAAGGATCACAAAAAAGACAGGCATCTTAAAAAAAATCTCCTAAAACACATTGGACATTGTAAAAAGTGTGAAAGAAAATTATATGAGGCCAGGAAAAATATTTTATTTCCCTGGGAAAATGAAATCGTCAATTACCTGTTGCTCACGTTGCTGAAGCATTGAACAGTATTCTCAATTTTAATTATGATAAATAACATTATTATGCATTTACACTGGTCTTATCTTCTTTCCAGGGTTCTAATGGCACTGATTATGCTTATGGAAAATTTTCAGGTGACTTCAGAGGGACCAGGATAAAAACCAATGGTCACTGGCACCTCCTTCGTTTGTACATGAACATCGGGAAGATTGTAATGCTCTAATGTCAGTGTGACATGAAAGTGTACAACCCCATATCTAATAACCATGTTCAGGAGTCTGGGATCATATTTTGGAATGTCTATGGGGGGGTG
>VZTH01018232.1:427277-658694 GCA_013397815.1 Aleadryas rufinucha
GAAGGTCTAGGGGGGGGTGGGGGCGGGGGGGTGGGGTATGTCTGCAGAGGGTGAGGAATCACTTGCCTATCACAATGCTCAGTGAAAATTAAACCAGCTTCATTTAAACTCAGACTTTTCAGCCAGGTCCTTCATGTTTAATAATACTTTTTTCACAAGTTGATAGCAGTGGAACTTCAGGGGAGAATTAGTTCAAGCAATGTATAATGAGAGTAAGAAACATACAAGAGTTTGTTAAGTAAAGCCCAAGTGGGATATTAGCCTGGACTTCATAGCCACAAATGGGAACCCATACCAAATAGAATACGAAATCATATTTGAATATCATGTTTAAAAATCCCGGACTGGACTGTCTTTCAGTTACTGAGTCTGTGGGGAAATATACAGTTACACTTCATTACAATGCTAGTCAGTAGGGCTATGTCTCCAAAAAAGGATTAAGCCCTCTCTCCCTCTCACACACCGATTCATGGCTAATGAACACATAAAGTGAGTCATTACAAGATGTTACTGTTATTCTGTGGCCTGGCTACCTCAAGACTTTCATGGGTTTTTCTGTTCATGGTAATGGGTGAAATTCTCTAACCCAAAAAAGAGTATAGAATTTTTTCTTCACTGAGGCCGTTTCATCCACAGATACAAATACTTGCAATGTTTCCACATATAGCTCTGATCATCCCTATTCCTTTTCCCAAGGCAAAACAAGTCCAGACTTTGCTAGCTTAAGAGCAAATCTAAAACATTCCTCTGTACAAAAATTTTCCCATGTAGGGAATATGCCGGGATAAAAAAAGAAGTGGTACTACTGAAAATTTGGAAACCATCATAACAAGGGAAACAGAAATATGAGAATTGTAATCATATTGATGTTTATGCTTGGAAGAAATCCTATAAAATGAGAAAAAAAGTCACTCAGAATATTATATACTCAATCAAAAGTCTCTATATCACTAGTGGAAGTCGAAGGAGTTACAGGTTTTGTGAGTACCCTGCAATTTTAAAGTGCATAAATTAAGACAGGATGGACTAAAGAAATAGGAGTTTGTTTCGGTATTGTTGAAATAGAAAAAAACCCATGTTTGTTCCTCATTGTCCTTGTCTTTTTTCCTTGCATATTACAGTATCTAAAATCTTTAAGGTTGAACTAAAGCAAAATCCTTCCACTAGATCAACAAATGTGCAGCTACTGTATAATTAAATCTTTCTGCTTCCCCTTTTGATGCTCTGATTTCCCTGTAAATGATAGTTTGCTTTTCTTACTTAAGCAATAAAGGAATCCTGCATACTTAATGCATTCTGTGGAACCTCCCATGTGGATCTGTGTTTTTGTGGCTAGACGATGAAAAGGTAGCCTGGGATATATTATGAATTTATCAGGAACCTAGAGGGGTAATACGAAAACAAAAGGGTGGAATCCAAGGCAGGTGCAAGTGCAATGAACACTGGTTTGCTTTCCACACTGTTACTTGTTCTTTGTTTAAAATCACAGAACTTGGAAAGGAGTCAAACAAGATCAGGAGATGTATTATGGAAAGTTGAAAATAATCTTGACTTCAGTTTGCTTTTTAATCATCAGCAAGAAAGTGAAGAGGTACTTCAGATCTTCTCCTTATCTTGCCTACATTTGCAATGATCTTTTCTGAAAACTAAACCCTTTATTTCTCCAGAACCTACTGTATCCATTACAAAACCATGGACAACTACAAATGTTTCCATAAAGCACATTAGCACTGGGCCAGATTACTGGCAGTAAGCGCTCAGCTGACAGAGAGAATAAACACCTTTAGGGCATCATTCGACTTTGTTTGAGCTGTGATTCTGGCTGTCGTCAGAAGGGCAAGCTCTGCACTTCTAGTGATGCAGGATGATGTGGGACAGATTGCTTGTCAGTAAATCAGCCCTGAATCCATACCCATCTTAGTGCCTAAACAGAACAAAATCATTGCCTGTGATAAACCTGCTTATTTCCCCATCACCAAAAAGCCATTTCACTCAAAATTTGTCCTTCTGTCTGCTCCTGACCATGCCCACCCTCTCTCAGGCACATTGAAGTACTGTTCAGTGCGTGAATAAATAGAAGGCATACTGATTTGCAATTTCCCTCCTTGTCAGAAGAGCCTGGACAATAACTTACAGACAGACACAAGGCAAGACCATTAACAAGATGTAGTACTCAGTAATACCCAAATCCAGTGTGTAGCATTAAAACTAATTTTTGTATCATTTTCATTTAGGTGTATCATTTTCTGACACACCTAAGCAATGGCAATGAATTCTACCATAAAATTACACCCAAAAAAATTAATTTAAATTATTCCTTCCCTGTTTATTTTGAACCTGATGTAAGATTTTTATGTGATAATGTTTATTTCACTTATTCTGGGAGTGCCTTGATGATATGCTCAACTGACATTGTCTGCAATCATTATACTTCAGTTGCCTCTCTTCTAGGATAAGGGGTCCTAGTCTACTTAATTATTCTTCACATGGAAGCTATTCCTTATTTTTCAATATCCCTTTTGTCATTCTCCCTATCTTTAGCCTTTTTTCTACATCCTCACTGGGGAGACCAGGGATGCACATGGACAAAAAGAGAGTTAGTTCCTCTTTGCTTCTCTACCTTTTCTTTTCTAATTCTTAGTAATTTGTTTATTCTCCCTATTACTGCTGAATATGGAGCTGACTTTCTCATACACTAATAACTCCATAATATTTTTCTTCTTTTCAAGACTTAATTCAAATCCCTCCCTGATAAATGTAGAATGAAGACTGTTTCTTCACATGCCACTCTTACCATTGTTAGTGTTAAGTTCCTTTTCTGAGTTTACTACACCAGTACTCAGTATCAAGAGAGCTTCTCTCACCCCAGGGTCAACTTTTGCTTTTAATTCTTATGTTTAGCTCCATCAGCAAACTTTGCCATAACCCTACACTACCTCTGTTCACTAGCTCTTTAGCTCAGCCTGTTTCAGCCATAAATCCTCAAACTATAACTGCATCCTGGGGGGAAGAAAAACTGAAGAGGAAGACCTTAAGAACCACCATGGATAACAGTGAAAGAATTTAATATATTAAGTTTGGGAAAGAAAGGAGATGGGAGTCAGCCAAAGCACTTGAGAAAGAGTAACACCTGGTCACTGACAGTAACTAGGAATTAAAAAGCTACAAAATGCAACTACATTTTAACTCTAGGATTCCTTGTATAAGAATATATATATATAGTATTATATTATATTATATTTACATATATATATATATATGTATGTATGTATGTATAAGTTATTTATAAATGAAGCCACTAATCCTCAGAGGAATTCTCCACCCAGCTATCAAATGGTGACAGTTTTTACAATTGCCTTAAAATTATTCTCTTACGACACTGATTTTGTCACTATTAAAAATATAGCACTGCAGTTTAATTGCTTTTCTTATGCAAACATCTTTTGAAATAGAGGCAGAGATGTAAAACTTAAACGCTTTCTTATAAAAGTGTTGAAATGCATTTTGAATTTACCTTCTAACATTATATTAATGTAAGCATTCTGAAGAAAAAAAACAGACTGTTGCTTTGGAAACCAACATAGACTTATCACTGGGTGTTCAATTCAATACCTATTAGTGCTTATACATATGGTATTAATTCTGCATTAATTCTGTCAAAAATGATATCATACTCCAAACGTCCAAATTATGACATCACTAAAACAACTTTGCTCTTCGTGGGTTTGGAGCATGACTGTGCCAGAGTTGACTAGAATTTATTCATGCAGCTGATTCTGACAAGCTCTTTTTAATTAGTTCATGCCCTCATAATGAACAAGAGTCTGTGTTTTTGAAGATTTGCCAGAATAGTTTCTATTCTCTTCGACTTAAGTGCCAAATGCATGCACCTCTTTATACTATTTATACCTTTGCCTATAATTACTGTTCCCTAAGGTGTGATTGTCCTATTTCATAAGAGTTTGTGCAGCTGCCAACATGAAGATGTAAATAAATTGTAATACCGTTGCTATGAGGTGTAAAAATCCCACAGCTCATATCCAGACCCTTGTATAATAAACTCAAATAAACATTCCATTTCCTGTAAGCGATTGTGGTTTGTGACTAGATTTTAAAAAGCAGTGCCGTAAGTCATCACTCTTTTAATGATTTGCTGAAAATAAAGTCATGAAAGCATGAAACAAAAAAACAGCTATGTGTAAACATCTATTTTTACAAAGGAGAAATATCTGCATGCAAAGCCAAATGCTTTGCTGTTATTTGATAGTTTAAGGAAGCTGGTCTCATTTCCATTTGTTAAGAAAAAATTTGAGATGCTGCTGATACGCCAAAAACAGAGGCCAAAGACTTCTGCATAAAGGTGTTCTGACTGTCACTTCTTCACTATTTTGAACTTGCTGCAAACTTTGCAGAGATGCTGTCAACTCCCTGTGTTTTTTAAGGTGCAGTAGTTTTGTGCATTAGGAGTTGGACACCATGGCCAGAGGTGACCACAGCAAAAATTTGTTCGGATCCATCTTTCCAAAGCAGTGAAAGGTCATAGAGCAGGAGGCCTTCCTTTCATCACCATTCACACCTATGATATGTGGAGGATCCACAAAGGATCCTCTCAAAGGCCAAGCAAGCTGTTTTCTCCCTTGCTTTAATGAGGAAAATATCCATGCTGTACTGAGGAATATGGTTTGATAGTTTTTCCCCAACTCAGAGTGATTAAACAACCATTTTACTCCTCTTTTCCTGTGATGGGTTATGTCCTGCTCTCTGTCCTCTAAAGCACTTCGTACCTAAAGTGTTGACATATCATTAGGTATGAGAGTATTTACACCATGGCAGGCACATCTCAGTAGGACGCACCAATTAAATACTGGTGACAGGCACACTGTGAAGATTAAATGAAAAAACAGACCAGTACTGACATCTTTTCAATAGAGAGGTTTCACATATGTTAGCAGAGAAAATAAATGAAATATTGGGTGCTGGTGGGAATAAGATGAGCACACGAGTCACATATGTCTGATTTCATGAGTTAAGCTGACCATGGAGCAGCAATAAAATCTTCAGGCCACTTTACACCAGCAGGTGTTTTACATCGTGAAACAAATAAGCTGGTTTACCTATGCTGCAGAATTTTTAAGCTCTTTGCTGGAGTCACTTTTCTCAGTGCCTATAAAGCCATATTGCCTAAAGATCACAAATTCACATACCCCAGCTTCAACTGGAAAATGCAGTTAAAACTACTGTTTTCAGCTGGGGAGTTGAGGCTTTCATGAGGCTTGGACAGTAGATCAGGAGCTCGGTCATGACATTGAATTGCAGCTTGGTACTAACCTTTTTCAGGACTGCAGTTGACTCATTTCACCAACTCCCTTCTGTTCTTTCCCTCTTTTGAGAATGAAGTGCCCATGGTGAGAACTGTCTGTGACCACACGCTTCTGCAAGAGCTCTTCACTGGGGCCTCAGTTGTCATTGCAGCTGTAGGCAGCAGCCCAATACAAAATATTTTAAAACATTAACCAGCACCTACATAACCTTAACTTTTAAACTCTGGTATTTTATATTCTAGCAAGACTAGCAGAGATAAAAAAAGGCCATATCCTGTTAGAAAAGGGGGAATCCCATCTCTACCATGGTATAATATATTTCTGGTCCTAATGAACTGTGGGTTATTGAAATTTAAACCAGTCATTAGCCCAGGACTGAACATTACATGTCCTGGGAATCAGTCCAATGTAATTTGGGGGTGGGAGGGTGGCTCAGAATTCCAGGTTTGTGAGGAAAGCAAGAAATATTTTCCTGGCAGGTTTGTTTAAAAAAAATGGCAGCTGTTCTTAATTGCTGGGAGGGTCAGATTGTTAAAAACAGTCCCAGTGGAAATGGATTAGTGTATGGGAGAATGTCAAGGTGCAAGATAAATGAATTTAGTCTCTAGTCTGATGGTTTATTATCTGGATAGGAACTCCATGTACTGCGTGTATGCACATGCAAAACACCCGATGTTATGGATTGGTGTGAAGGCATTATTGTTGACATGACTTTGGAATGACAGCATTATTCATGAAAACTAAAGCTGTAAGTGAGTTATGCAAGTTACAGAAACTGAGTGCAAGTAAGCTCTTTCCGTCAACACCACAGGCTGTAAGTTTCCTTTAGGACATAATATTTTTCATGAAAATTATTCTAGAAATGCATAAGCTATTTAAAATGGCCATGTGTTTTCTCTCTAGTTTATGGTCCTCTCTCTGGAAAGTTAGATTTTCTCTCGAAATGTATCATGAATCTGTATCCTTCAGAAGACAGAATGATATAAGACTCATTCTTACATATTAGCTATCTCAAAAACCAGCACATAAAACACATGACCTGGAGTTTTTTCACACTGGAATATCATTATATCCTTCCAGAAGACACACTTCAATTAATGTTGTTTTCCATTATCAGACTTGTTGAACAAGGCCTGGGTGTACATCACATCCAAGCCTTTAATTCAGATTTCAGTATCAGTTCTGTTGAAAGAGGTCAGGCTACTGCAGTGCAGAAATCTGACTGAAGAAAAAGATTGTATTTATTTAGAAACAGGAACAGTATTTACCCAATGTAACTGAGGTCTTACCATGATGACATTCAGCTTTTGGTTAATCTTATGCATAAGGACCATCAGGCACAATTAGAGGAGTTGTCTCTGTCACACAGTGATAGTCCTGTTTTAAATGGTCAGTGCTACCAGGAGGTTGATAAATGTGACCAGTGTAATGTCTGCATTTGGAGCCAAAACCAGAGCCTGCTGGTAAGATCCTGATACATTCAAGTACATGCTGAATCACTCATCAACCTAGCTGGGGTGAGGGGAAAGGGAAAATCTTCAGCTCCATACTGCTAGACCTGCTCTTCATCCAGAGCCAGGTAGCAGCTCCTCCCTCTTTTGCCACTTTCTGCTCTGTTTCTTCTCTGTGTTCATGCCATGTTGGCCCTTAGCCAGGGCTTCCTCATTTTCCCAGAAGCCTCTCATGAGTGGTTTATTTCTGCTTAAAGTAAAGCAAAAAAATTAGGAAAGCAACTTTATCATTTTTCCTACTGATTATTCTAATGAATTCTTCCACTTAAGGCCACCTGCAATTCTCTAAGTGACTCAAGTATTTTTTAAACTTTTACTGCTGTTCCACATTTCGGCTTAGAATCACAGATCACATTAAATTGTACTTTCCTACTAACAGTTCCACTACCCGCTTTTTTCTGTCTGAGTTCTTACAGGGCCTTGTGTACTGATGCTTTCCAGTTTATCACTTCATTGACAGTGGATTCCTTTGATTTTTTTTTTCAGATAGCCCAGCCTCATTGACGACTCCTAACACAAACACAGTTTACAATTTTTCTCTAATATCTATACTATCCATAACTTCTCAAGAATGACAAAATGAATCATCCAATTTTCTGACACAGTTCCCAAATGAGACACATACAAATATCCTGTTAGTATTTTCAGTTGTATTTATGACTCATCATCTTATACCTTATCTTCTACCTCCATAATTCCCAAATTCCTTAATATCTGGCCCTTTCCTTGCATTGGACTCTATTTCAGTTTTCTGAAAGCTACCATACTGTCTTAAATAACATCTTGAACTTTGCAATCTAACTGCACTAGCTTCTAAATGGCTTTCTATTTTATATTTTGTTAAGATGCATTCATTCCTCTGTGACTCCTGGGATGCCTAAGAAGCCTCCATGCTGAGTGTAAGGATTTTAATTTCCTCATTTTTGACTTCAGGGGTTTTTAACTAACTTTCCCCTTGAAAAAAAATTTCATTATCAAAAGTTTAGTGTCACAGTCCCACGTTTGATTCAATCACTCCCTTGAGAATGTTGAACTTAATTATGCTGTGGTCACCATTAATTAGTGGCTCAGCGATAGTTACTTTATGAACCAACACTTGTATATTACATAGGACCAAGTAACATTCCCTCATGTGTGCTGTAGAACCAACTGCTATAAAAATTATAGTCTGAGAGGTCAAGAAGTTCTCTCTCTAAATCGTCCATTGGAAAGGATAAATTTCTATGCAGATAATTGAAATGCCCCATTACAACCATTTCTCAGTCTTGGTTGCCCTACTTGCGCCTGCTGACACTTCACACCTCAACATTAATAAAATGTTTTTGAAAAGTAGGAAATTCTGTCATAGGTTATTAAAACTGTAACATGTGCTTCGTACTGAATTGAACTCCAATATCAGAATTCTCTTCAGGGCAAAAGGTTTGACAATGTTGGAAAAAAGTGCAATATTACTGTGAAGTTCTCAAGCAACATTGCTCAATATTATTTTAATTACTGGACCGTTAATAGCTAAAAAAATGCACTAGTATTCTAATAAAAAGAAATATTTTGCTGCATCTATTCTATTAAGTCCCCCTGTACTGACGTCTGTATTCACTGAATTCTTTGCATTATTATGATATAGTGCTATTTCTTCATCTTTATAAGGTATTACTCTCCCTACAGTTGACAGGTATCCTCGTACTCTGTAAGAACTTGTCATCCTGTACTAATATGAAAAGAAACCTCATTCACAGATATTCAAAATACAGACATCTTATATTAACCTTTTCAGATAGTCTTTTTAATTTCGTGCTCTGTTTATTGAAAATACGTCTACTTTTTCTAACTATTATCTCAGATGATTGTGTTGGCAGGGAAAAAAAAGAAAACCTATTAGTTTTTTACTGTACATTTGCAACATAACTGTAATTACATTTTAATTGTTTCCTGGAATTAATGAGATTAAATTGTTTAGAATTATTTCTGTACTTGTTTTTGGTTTTTTGAATTTTTGTTTTGAAGTACTCTTCTGATGCATCTGATTTCAGTGGGTTTAAATACTGGTATATCCAGTGAGACTGTGGCCATCATCCCACTAGGAAGCTGCCAGATGCTCGCAAAAACAGCAGACACCATTTTCAAAAGAGATGGCTGAAAGATCAAACAGTTAGGGGACCTAGACTTCAACCAGATATGTCCAACGTGCTGATACACCACCACTTGTAATTTAGAGGACTCTCCTGATTCTGGTACATGGTGTCTTTCCCCTCGAATTTAGCTCTGCGACTTCACAAAGCCCTGCAGATGTCTTAAATCAGGGCCTTTCACCCCTCAGATGTAATTAACATATTCTATGGCCTAGTAAAATCTGTTTAAATAGAGGAAATCAGGACAATGTGACAAAAATGGCCCCAGTGATATCAGAAGAACCTGGCTGACTTATATTCTTATCTCTAGTGGTCTGCAGTGTTCTGTGTGGTATATTTTTCTACTTTCTCTAAAATTCTTCACATATGACAAGTCATATATGTAAAATTATTAGCATAAAACCTTATAGTGAGATTAAAATGCAGGAATTTGTCTCTTTATGGCTACTGTTTGATATCTGGTCAGTGAGAATGTACAGTGCTGCCTTCTAGATTCTGATAACAAATGCTCTGGTTTGGGAATGTTTATATCTAAAAGGCTCATCCAGCCCAGGATATAGATAGCTATGATTTAAATTTCAGACTGTGAAATTCCTTCCCAGAGTAAAATATACACACACCTCCCAAAAATGAAAAAAAGAAAAGAGCAGAGGCTTGTATATTAACATTGGATTTTAACAAGATATCTTCCAAAGACAGAAAAGGGAAATAAGTCCAGTGATGGTGGAAATTCCAGTGTCTCAGGTGAAAAAATGCTAATACAGCTTTTGGATATGGTTTTAAGCTTTGCCAAGGAGGAAATGGAAAATTAAGAGGTTCTTGGAAAACGAAGAGGTTTTGACTGAAGATCAAGACACTGACTCCAAAGAGCCTGAAATTCTACAAAGGCTATTGCCAGCTTGCGTCAGTGAGAACAAGTGGAAACAAACCAAAGAAATCTATCTAGTTACATTGGCAGCTAAACTTAACAGAGAAAGAAGAATGTGTTTATTCTTAAATTTTGTAATTATGATGCCTCTGCAGCTTTTCTCTTTCACTGTGGCCCTGATTTTCCATTCCCTTAAAATACTTTTATTCTGTTTTTATTTTCTTTCCCTTCGTTTTTGCATTATCGAAGGAGTCCAAAAGTGTCTTTGTTTTAATTTATGTAACAAAGGGGTTAATATTCCTGATGTTTTCTCTGCTGAGATGCCAAACAGGGTCACCAGATGTGATTCATAAGTTGTTCTTGCACGCGGCTTAGCAAAAGCACAGCTGTGGTTACACACTGGGGGTGGAGGGAAAGGGGAAGAGATCCTGACCCCGTTGGAGTCAACGGGAGTTTTACTATTTACTTCCACGAGACCAGAATTTCACCCCAAGTACAACGTGGGTCTTGTTGTTTGCTTTTCTTTTTTCAAAAGGATCCTTACTGTCACCATTGCTAGATTTCATAGAGATTAGACGTGAATCAATAATGGATTTAATTATTATTATAACCACCAATCTACAATATTGGATGACAACTAAAATATGACTAAAAGCTTTGCCTCATGATGAAACCTTGTTTTGTTAGAGAAAATGGGGAGGTTCATCCTTTTTTTTCCTCAAAAGTATTTATTTTCCTGAAAAAATATTTGCATCTGAATATGAGCATGAGAGACAAATAATTTACTCTAGTTTAAGTCTTCGCACACTCCCAACCATTCTGTTTTCTGCTTCACAATTTTACAGTGTTTTGAAAAATAATCTAACTTTTTGATTGGCAGGAGCAAAGATTTAGTTGCCTCTAACACTATATGTAGGACCTTCACTGAACTTGGTTCCATGTCTGTTTCTTAAATATGAAAAACTCAAAGTTTAACACAACCAAAGACTTAACAGAATCTACTTTTACCAGTGCTTTCACGCTAAGCTGATTCTACGTACATTTTTATTAGCTAAACACAAAAAATTTAACTTAGATAGAACTGCAGCTAAAGTAGCTTCAGAAAAATCTTATAAATGCATGCATATATGAGTAACAATTTCAGATGAGAAAATCAGAACTAACGCCATGTTAAGAAGGAACTCAGATTTTGAAAAGGATCTTTCCTACATCAATTTCTACCACTTTCTACTTATGTGTAAACTACTCCAAGATGGTCATTTCCTGTGGTCTTCGCTCTTCCTATTCTTCTATCTACAAAAGGTAAGGCTTTGATATGAGATCTTCTAATTCCTCAGTGGAAGTGGGTGCTCCACGATCTCTGTAAGTATTGAAGAGGCACATACATGAGACTGGAAATGTGATTGCATAGGGACATAGTCAGCCTGGATTACTAGTTGTCTTCTTGTAACTGAATTCAACTATGAGATTGTAGACTGCAAAGCAGATAGATATGTTCATCTGCTTTACAAAGCTTTATAAACTACAGTGACATTTCTTCTGCTTCCAATTTTTTGGCTTTAACAAGAATGAACAAAAGAAACAAAGGAAATTTTTTCTTAACAATAAACATTCTCTGTCCAAAATGTACAGCCAGATGGGAAAAATAGTGTCCACCTTGGAATACTTTCATAAAACATTAGTATATGTCAATTTCTTTTATATATTCACTAATTTACTTACTTTACATGCAAACATCAATACAATGCTTTCACCTCAGTACTCAGGATGGTCCTTCCTTCAAACAGAGACACAAATGCAATCAACGCTCATTAGACAATTGCTGAAGGACAATCAGCTAATCTTTCTCAACCACATCCCAGGTAACTGCAATGACCGGAAGACAGTTGCTGGCTGTTTCACCAAAGAATGTGAAAACTGGAATATTTGCTTCCAATGTCTGATTTTCTAAGATCATTGAAGAAATATGCATGTTTTATATATATATTATGTCTTCATTAGTGTATTAAACATGCATGTAGCTGTTCCAACTCCATAACACTAAACTTTCTAGCTTTTGAAAAAGAAATGACCAAATGCAAACTCCCTGCTAACCCTGGGCCTTTGCTAAATTCCAAGTTGAACCTAGAAACTGCTTAAGAAAAGTACATGCTGACCAGGGCCAAAACAATTTAGGTACTGTTCAAGCAATTTAGCAATGTAGATGTCTAACTTCCAGTATCCAGGAAGTTCCTTGGCTCTGTTTAATTTCATAATAAAGGTGGAACTGGCATTTGCTTATGTACATGCACCTTTTCTGTGACATAATAACGTATCAATTTCTGTATTTCAGTAATATTCTGCAACACAGTGAACACCAGACACTTCCCAGCAAACCACATAAAACTTACTTCACAATGACCCAAAATCAAGTCACTACTTAACCAGATGGGATATTTTTAATGTTGTGAAGTTCAGTGGATAAAATAATCTTTGGCTCTTACATAGGACCGTTCATCCAAGCATTTCAAGAAACTTGGAGGCACTAAACAAGGAAACAGTTTCCTTTGGGAGCAGCTGGAAGACTGTGTAAAGAAAGCAGTTCAAATCATTATAAAAGTTATTAACAATAAGGACAAAACCTGCTTCCAGCAGAACTGTTAGGCTCTGATGTGTTTCATTCTTGTTACTACACCAGTTTTTTTGAGAAATAACAATTCACACTTCCTTCCTTATTAATAAGTACTTTGTCATCGTGCAAGCAAATGTAATATCTTAGTCGTTACTTTGCACTCTGAAAATTTATTGAACAATGAAGAGAGGACAGTGTGAAAGACTTTGAGATGTTGTCCATCAGTCTGGTATCTGAGCTCACCATGGAGACCTGGAGTGCAGAAGGAGGAAATACTTCACCATCCACTCATCTGGGGCAGATGAATCTGTTACAGTGCCCAGAAGAGGGATTTTTAAAGGTATTTACATATGTTCTGATGTAAGATTTTATTGCTAAAACAGTTTATTCTAGCTCTGGACACTGTCAGCCTCCAGTTCAGTCTGATATTTTGTGGCAGAAAGGACCATACTAAGATCCTGTCCAGGAAAGCTGAGTTTCCAATGTCTGATCATTGGCATCAGGGACCGCCTAGATGCGTCATACCTGAAGGAGTTATTGCCTGGTGGTGGGTGGAGAAGCAGGTAATCTCTGAGGACAGGAGGGAAGGTGGCAAATAAGCAGCAGCGGCACATTGCATCAACCAAGGAAGACTTTTAACTCCACTCCCAGTGAGGTCATGCCAGTGGATAAGTGGAATGAGACTCAGCCCAGGCAGCACAAGCCAGATTTTATTTTCCGTTGAAGCTTTTACCTCACAAATCCATAGCAAGTCATCTCCTCACCAGGAATTTTTCCAAGAGGAGGAGCCAAGGGCTGGCTCTCAGTTTAACAAATGCATGTGTCTGGACAACTCTTGTTTGACTGGCTTGTTTTCCTTTTTTCCCTCTTGCTGTTCTATAGCAATGTCACATTCTGTGACATTGCTATGCATGTATTTGTACAAACCCTCACTTTCGTAGGTAGCGTCTCTCTCTTCAGCAGCTACCCAAAGCCAGGAGCACAAAGGCACTCACTGCACATCCAGTGTTATCTGCACGGCACAGAGATGCTACAACCCAGCCTTGAACCAGGCAACTTGGGCAGCATGTGTGTTCTGGCCTGACAGACAGAAAACTTACTAAATTGCAAATGTGTAATCACACACTATCTACCCAAAATTCCCCCAGGCGTTTTATTTAAGGGAATTATGTTTTACTGGCTTCCAATATACCATTTTCTCTTTCCATCTTGAGTAGCTTCATAAGACTATTCAAGAGGCAGCTGGTTTCTACCTTTCCAATGGCAGAAATTAATAAGGTAAAGCAAGTTCTGCCAGTGCAGGTTATAAACAACTCAAAAATTTTAGTAGTTTGGATGAGATTTCTGGGAAAATATTTTAAAAATAAAATATATATATAAAATAGATAAAAATAATGCTTCTTATAATTAACAGTATATTATTAATGAGAAACCCTAACAGAAATGTAGTCCATGATTTCAAGCTTCATTTGACTTTCAGCAAAATGTATAGTACATGTTTAATCCTCCTTTTGTCCTGTTTTTGTCAGCTATTACTCCTTCAAATGTATGACACTGTTAATCAGTGTTAAAGATTATGGAGTGATTTCCATTTTGATTCTCTTGGTTTTACAATTTGTATAATTCTAGAAACTGCTTATTACAGCATGCATTTCCCAGGCTTGTTTTGTGCCTGAATTTACAATATTTTTATTCTCAACTGTTCAGCCTTTTTTTTGTAAGATAAGAACAAAATAGATGAACATTACAACATGTATGGCAACACACAAAGTAGAGCACCACCAGCAACACTTTAGGTATCAAGTTTCACACAGCAAAGAATTAAACAGTTGAAGTTTTGAACACAGGCCAGTGTGAAGGCCAAAGATTAGAAATGAGATAAAGGACTTAGACAATCTCCCAGAGGATCCATTTCTTGGGCAATCACTAGCTGACAGGTTCTAAGACTGGACCAATTCATATTCACTTCTTCCCCTGTGGATTTGCTAGTGGCTACTGTCAGCATCAGTATAATTTTAATTGAAAGGATTCTTTGGAAGTGTTACATTTGGCTTGAAAAGAGACATCATTGGGTAACAAGCCTATATAAGACAACTTCCATGGCTAAAAATAGATGCTCTTGAGAGAGTAACTATGAAATATGATTAACAATGGCTGGGTAACAGAATATATAAATTCTAGAAACAGACTTCATAAATGAAGGTTAAGTTTTAACAGGATAAAATTTTATAGCAACCAACAAGCCCTTAAATGGCCAAAATACTTATGAATCATTTACAGTATCTGTGGCCAAGCATGAGGGTTCATTTTTAAGCTCTGAAACGTCAGTAATTTTGTATGAAATTTCATAATCTATAACCAGCCTTGCTGAGTCCAACAGGTATGTGTTCAGTACAGCGGTTTTTCCATTACACTCTTTAGGAAGTCCTATAAATATCAATCCAGATGACTGACAAAGTAACCTGATACACTTAGCTTAATCTGAGAATATTGAGTAAGGACCTGTAAAAGCTTTTAATTATTGTTAGGTTGTGTCACAACCCACACTCCTCCCCTAGGATGACCAAGGATTCTTCTGCAATTTCCAAAAAACACGGGGGGACTTTTACCCTATAAGACTCCTCCATGACGGCAGGAGGTATTAATGTGCATTGAGTGAGACAGAAGTTCTCATGGATGGCGTTGGAGGGGACTACCATCAGAGACACCAGGATAGGAAACAACAGATGTTTGTAATGCTGCATCTCATTTTCCAACCTGTCAACCAATTTTTTCAACCTGAGTGGCCCCATTGAATTTTTTTCCAAATTTAATGTGTATTGCCATTCTGAAATTCAGCTCTGCTTATTTAGGGAATCCTGCCATATTTACTAATATACTTACTGGGAAAGAAGCAGAAAAGACAGAAAGTTCCCATAAAATATCAAGGTCAACTTCAAATGAGTGTATTGACTGAAGAAAACATAGGACTTAAAAAGTAAAATATCTGCCAATAGCTGGAGAGAGAAGACACATTTTGTGTGATGCTTTGTTGTTGGTGGTGGTTCAGCATTCAGGCAGGAGGTTAGGCATGATAAATTAATTCCAAAGAGGTGATCATACAGCACACACCCAAAACAGCCCCAGTTATTGCCGTCAGCTATTGCTCCCTGGTTTTGGAGGTGTGGTTTAGGGGTGAACATGGTGGTAGTGCTAGGATGATGGCTGGACTTGATGATCTTGGAGGTCTTTTCCAATCTTGACTATTCTATGTTTCACAATTCTGTTACCTTGGGGAGGGGAAGCCTTATACTTTTTTTTAATTTAATTTGTCTGGGTTTTCTCAGCTTGTGTAAACTTGAATTCTTATTAGAGTTATCAATCACAAGAGTGATATGAGAGTGGATCAACATAGAAGTATCTGAGCTGTGCAAAAAAGAGTGGAGAGTAGGAAGAAAACGTTAATTTTTGTTTGGTCACAGTTGCATGACAATTCATAATCTCTATTATGTATAATACACATAGGGACTGGACATAGTAAATATATACAGTTTAAACGTGAATGGAAAAAGTTCCTTGATCTCAGAAACCTTCAAAGGATTAAAAACTTATCCCATCCTATCTTCACAATGTTGTGTAATAACGGACTATCATTTTATTTCTCCCTGTGAAAACTTACAGACACTTTATCATTCATACAGCAATATAATTTAGCTTCAAGCAGGTACATGAATATAAGTATGTTTGAATGCAAAAGTCTTGGATTCAAGTCACTACTTTTAACTAGTTTTTTTGGTGGGTTGCTCTCAGTGACTCTTGATGGAGAAAACTAAATAACTCCTGCACTGGGAAACTGAACCTTGCTTTGTTTCTTTCTATGTGAGTACAAGATGGTTATTATTCTACAATTGGTAAGTTTCTGTCTGATCTTGACACAAATGTAATCAAAACTGAAAACATTTCAAAGTTTGTTTTCCCTCATGCTTCCTTTTTTTTCTTATAGAGTGAAAAATTTATTTAAACAGTATTTTTAAAAGAGTCCCAGCAAATTCTAACCAAATTGGCTCTCAAAATGAACAGATATATCTTAGTGGAGTTGAACTACAGCCATAGATGGAGAAGAAAATATCAATAAATTCACTGGCCCTGCAAATAATACAATTGTTAAAAGAAATAATCTTCCAAGAATCCAGGGCAAGGTAGAAAAATACAAATAACTAAGAAATAGTAGGGGTAATAAGGAGGAGGAAGAGAAGGAGGAGGAGGGAATGGTAACCTACACAAAACTGAGGAAACATTTACTATATGTCTGAAATAAGGTGAGAAAAAAAGCAGGGAGCTTCCTACTTATGCCTTAAGTGAATGCAATAATATAGTATAGCAGCACTGAGGCTGAGAAGTTCATTTTCACTTCAGGTCAAGAAGAGAGTTACTTTGGAGCGTTATTATTCCCAAAACTCCCAGGAGGACTGTGGCAGACAGGACTGAGCCTACAATCTTGAATGCCATTATTTGAATCTGTCTTTTCTGTGTCACACTAGCTTGAGTGTATATAGTATATTACCTTTAATTAATTGAGTGTTTATGTGTTAAAAAGTTATTCACTTGTGCAGAGAGTGATTTGCTGGGATTTATGATGGGAACATTTTATAACAGCAGCATGTGTTTCCCTACAATTTGTATAGGTTCATTCATTATAATTTTTCCTGATGTTTTGCCTACCATATTATTAACTTCCCCAAAGCAATGAAATAGCAGCTTGTCTTCTCACAGCAGAGAAACGAGAGGAATAATTATGAATGTGGAAATCCCAGTGAAAACATGCTTCTATTGAAAGGACCTAGTGGTCCAAATAGAGGCCTGCTGGATTTATGAAGTCTATAAAAAAAGCAAACATACAGAAAAACAGATGCTTTTTTGCTTCCAAAAATCTTGGAAGTCCTACACTTAGGAAAAAAGGCAGGAAGGGAACAGGAGAGAATGTTACATTTATCATAGAATCATAGACTCGTTTAGGTTGGAAAAGACCTCTAAGATCATCAAGTCTGTTAACCCAGCACTGCCAAGCCCAGCACTAAACCATGTCCCTAACATGGTTTATGCCACTATTAACAAAAATTTATATTTTACTATTGGCTACAAACTCTGAATAAATCTTCAAAGCTTCAAGCCTTTGCCATGCATAACTGTAATTATTTGCAAGTGTTCAATTCAAAATATAAGAGTTTATGGGCATAGCATTTGATTTGCTACTCCTTCAGTAGCAAAATCACCTTTGCTTCAAAGGGATTGCTCTTTAGGATTCTTTGCATGCAAGAATTTACCATAATGGGAAAATGAATAGCATTCACTGATGGTGGTAGTGGAAATTTTTTTCCAGGCTGTCAGTGAGAATGCAGAGGGAAAGCCTGTGAAATCAATTCCAGAAAATGTTGTGGATCACTGGTTATTTTACAAAGATCCAAAGCTGACAGGACCACCACAGTCATTTGTGTTTATTGTTCAAGAGGGTGCTTTTTTGGACCATCCCTACCAAAACCAATCTCGTTTAAGAAAAAAGTACAGGGGGGGTATTGAGGGGACCAAAAAACCATGAGGCAGAGTAAGCAATGGACCCTCTCCAAGCCCCGCTTGAGGACAGCCTTCCCCAGCACTGCCCCAGCCCTACCCCTCGCTTAGGCACTTTGTATTATTACATGTGCACTCTTCATTGTTTTTTCTCACAACAACCCGGTCTGCTTCTGCACTCTGTCGTCCGGGTGGCCACTCATAAAAAATGTGATTTACATTCTTGTTTCACTCTCACCACCTTTTCACTTCCTGTTGCTTCTGCAGCCCATACTTTGCTTGCCTTTTCTGTTCTTTTAATCTAAAAACTGAATTTATGCACATTTTATGTTTACTACAATTACATTTTTGTAATTGTAATAAACATAAAGCACAGGAAAAAAATTGAACACTGTCATTGGAATTTCCTGAGTTTTTCTTTTTTTAAATAATGTATACATAATAAATTATTCAAACAATGAAAAGGAAAAAAATGACTTTGCTGAAGATGACAAAGCAATTTAAAATAAAAGCAAATAATTTTATCTCAGTTGCTTCCCATCACATTCCAAAATTTTTCACAACTAAAAATAATCACATCCAAAATATTATTACACGTAGGCTACAACAGCACTCTTTGCAACAGGTAGAAACTCATTTCAATGTCATTGAAAAGCAATGCAAGAAGTCTAAAGATTGGAGGTGACACAGAGTGACAGTGGATTTGATAATGTCATGGAGCTTGAAAACATGTGCTCACTTTTTGCCAGGACCA
This sequence comes from Aleadryas rufinucha, assembly GCA_013397815.1. Taxonomy (NCBI): domain Eukaryota; kingdom Metazoa; phylum Chordata; class Aves; order Passeriformes; genus Aleadryas; species Aleadryas rufinucha. The sequence continues at coordinate 446,019 of VZTH01018232.1, forward strand.
AATCTCAAATAGCCAAATTCAAGTCCTTTGAAAGAGTTAAGACAATTTACCCCTACTGAGGAGCTGCCCTGTGAATATAAATCCATGCTATAGTAGAATAAAAGGGTCATTTTGTGCTAATTCAGTCCCACTCAACAGCAAAGCCTGAGCAGAAAGATCTGTCATCAAGTTGAAGCTCTCCGACTGGCCGTACACTTTTTGTAAATCTCACAGATTCTCATAAAAGCAGGTCCATCCCGAGTTCTTGTTGGAGACTAGAAATAGCCCTTAGCATTTGTAGAAATAGGCAGCAGATATGGCTGTTTGTTCTTTATTCCCCTGTCTGCCTTAAATTCAGATCCTGTTTTCTCTATTAGGGCTAAGGAAAGAAAAGCGATTAACTGAAAGAACATATGAGCAAGTGAAGAGATTCAGAGTTCAAGTATGCACAAAAGATTTGGCTGCTCCCCTGGAATTTATTTAAATTGACCTGTTTTTTGGTTGGGTTTGTGTTTTGGTTTTTTTTCCCCCAGTGGTAAAGAATGATACATCATGCCCACAGTTTTCTAACTGGTAAAGCAATCCTCCTCTGCTCCCCACGCCTCAGAGGCAGTCTGCTCTCCTACCTGAACATTTTTTGAAGGGTAAACAGTTCCAACACCATCAGTCTTGCAGGCACACACTTTTTAGTGGAACAGTGCTTTTCATCTGCCCTCAGTACAGCTGAACGGGAGCACAGCTGCTGCAGCTTCAGGTGTCTGAAAAGATTCAGAAATGTGCCAATGCCAGATCTGCTCCACATATACCATACAAATGTTTCAATATTCTTGCCTCAACATTACTTCTCTTCAAGACGAGGAAAAAGTCTATGCCTATTTCAGTGCACAGCATTGGGACTTTACCTTAGCAGCCAAAGCCATGAGCTCAGGGCTTGCAGTCAGCAACTTCTGGCTTCTCATCCCAGCTCTGACATTGATGTACAGGATGACACTGGGGTATTCATTCTGTGAGAATGTGTCTTATGTTCCTTAGCTGTAAGATAGGGTTCCTTGTTTTTCACAACTCTTTTTACTTACTTCTGTGTGAGGGAAGGGGAGAATTATATACGTGATAACAGTTATTCATTTATAATAGGAAGAAATAGGGAAAAGTGCTTTAGTATATCAGTAACAATAGCACTCTTGTGACTTAACATCAAGGCAGTTAAAAGATACTTTTTAATCAGTTCTCATGCTTATTTTGTAAAATAGTGACTAAAGATTCTTGTTTAAACATACGCCATAAATTACTACAATGAAGTGATTAAATTAATTCCCAGGCAGCATAGCTAACATAGTGGCTATGTTCATTTGCATTACATCAAGTGATTCGGTGGACTTTAGCTTCTACTTGATTTGAGGTACAGAAACATCATAAAGAAATAGAGGTGAAAAAGTCTGTCGGTAGAAACCAGGGGAAGGGAAGAAAAGGTCTAAATGTGCCCAGACAGAGTACATGATAGAGTTTTAAATCAAACAGGTTTCCCTGCCCCCTGCCCAATCTTCTTAAATAAAGAACAACCTTAGTAAAAAATGTTAGTCATGTTAAACTACTAGGTTTAAGCTTTAGCTAGCATATTTGTGTGAAGTTACACTTCTGCAAAACACTGAGTGTTATTTAAAGAACTTCTTGCAAATCAAGGTAGAGCAAGTACATACACTTACGACCATAAGCCAGGGAACAAGGGCTCTCACTTGTGGTTAATGGTTCCAGTGATTGGGCTGCAAAGCAGAGAAAAAAGTAAGTCTTCAGAGGGATACTGAAAGATTTATAAAATCATGTAGGAAAGAAAGGAAAAACATTCAGAATCTCTCCATGGAGAAAAAGAAAAAAAAAAGAAAAATAATCTGAAGCAGCAAGTTCAGTGGTTATCAGGACTAAAATGAACTTTTTCTTCTCTGCTTTGAAAAACCTTCAAACATAACAAATATTCCTCACACTGAAACCTCTTTGATTTTAAATGTTTCCCAGTGTCTTTCTTAAGTGTTTTGTTTTAAATGATGAAGTTTTAATAAATAGTGGACACATAATAAGCTTCTGTGGGATTTGGACTTTATCCCACAAGTGAGAGGAAGACCTCATAACTCAAAGAGTGATGAAGCCGCAAGAGACTTATGAAGGTTTTTCCGCACTAGTGGGATTAATTCCATATTCCACAGATGCCCATTATATAGAGGTTCTCTGTTTATACTGCAAGGAGGTAAAAAGATTTTTTTTTTATTAGATTAAAATGTCAGGGTTGAATATAAATGTCTTAGTCAGAAGAGTAAAAGAACAGCTGCTTTGTGGTGTCACAAAACTTCCAGAAAATAGTGACTGAGTTAGTGAAGAGACATGCATTGAAAATGGTTTGTGTAGCAAGGAGGCATCACTACAGATCACTTACTCCCTCTAATAGTAAGGAAAGGAGCCCTTATCTTCTGAAGAGGATCTGTGAATTGGTTTTCTTCATCATTTCTAGCATGCAAGCCCCTGTTTCTACTGTTCTTGGGCTTTGCTGCTTCATAACATTGACAGGTCTCCCCAATAGACCAAGATTACTGACAAAGGAAAAGGTGAACTTACAGAAAAATGGGCTGCCTCACTTTGACTAAAATAAACCTTTAGTTCAACATTTTGCAACTCTAGAAAACCACTGAAACTAAGCCGACTATGTCCTGGTAACAAGGAGTGTATTCCATATGAATCAGTAATGCATTTGCTCAGCAAAACCCCCAAACACTGCCTGTTTTTATGTTAGACTACTGCCTTGCTCTATTATGCCATTATTTTAATATGGTAATTCTCCTCTCTGTTCTGAAGTATTTCAAGACGATATAACCCTCAGCATAAGAAAAAATCAGAGTCATGTATTTACATAATCTGTTTTCTTGGAGATATTTGTCTTTTAATGAAACACTGTTTATCTTCCAAACAGGAAAGCTCTAAAGCACAAATTTTAAAAACAGGTTTTGGCTTTGATTTGAAGACCATAAGCTTTCATTAAGAGACTGAGTTCTCAGCAATACTAAGTTTTAAATTAAAACACGCATTATTCACTGATATTGTAGAATCCTCTGTATTTTTCGTGACATTAGGCAAAACATTTTGGTTTATGTGGGGCATAAACACTCAAAGTAACTTCTGACCGTATGTGCACTGCAATGTGTAAGCCCCGAAGCAAAGGATCTCTCTGGATTTCATTTAGCATGAAGCAAGCTGCCTGTAAACACTGTATCATTCTGCTCAGCTTTTAAATACCTGGGAAAATCTGTCCTCATTTATTAAACCCAGCTGCTGCTTATGGGTTCAGCTGAAACCTGCAGCTTGATATATCCAAATAAGAGGGCCATGCCTGAATTTCAAAAACCAAGCAGCTATTTCAGAATGAAGTCCTGCCATAACCACAGAGCACAGACCTGCGATGAAGACTGGAGTCAGGTACCATCTGGCACGAGGCTGCAGAAATCCAGATCATCCTGCTGGTTAGCGTTGATAGTGCTGGGCAACTGTGAGAACACACCTTTCTTTAATACTCTGTCTAATTCTCCTTTCAGAAGAGCCGGCTGAGGTGCCCAAGCTGTGGTCTGGTTCCTGTTGCTCCATGGAGAACTGGTGAGCCACAAAGGGCTGGCTCCCTCACTGCTGTGAAGGCAAAAAAATAAGAAAAAAAAAAAGCCAAACAAACCCACAACAAAACAAAACAGAACGAGAAGAGCTGGAAGGGAGTAAATGAAGTCAAGAGAACAAGCTGGTGGCAAGATTCGTGCTTGTCAAAAAGGGAACAGGCTTCTGTGCAAGTAAAATCGAAGTCTTTTTTAGCCATTATTAGCAATTATGCTAATATTGCACAAAAACATAATTCCTGCCATAGCCACAATTGTGTAAGAGGCAGTGTTCACAACAGCCTCTCCTATGCATGGATTGTGACCCATAAGGCAGCCTCTGTGAACTGTACTATCTCACTAAGAATAGACTGGAAACCCCCATACTATGCTGAGAGCTTCAACACCCATTCCAAGAGTACTAGAAATCTGAAAAATATCTGGCCCTTCCTGTGATGCCATCTCAGATGTCAGCTCAGTCTACATCTGCCTTAACCACAAGTCTACAAATCTGAGGCTCTGCTCTCGGTAGGATGCAAGGAAAAGATCCTTTTAAAGGTCCTTTTACCCTCTACTACTCATGGATCAGTATTTTGAGGTCAAGTATTTTTAAATATTTATTTTTAGTACTTTAGCATATCTGCTTGCCTACTTAAAATAGCTTATGAAATATTTTGGGCACACAAACACAAACACATCTTTAATGAAGTTCTGCAGTTACCTCTCCATCAATGACAGCAGTGTGGAGAGGTGCTGTGGTGAAGTTTCTAACAGGGCTCTGATACACCCCATGTCAAAAAGAACAAAGTTAAAAATAGCAGAACTTGAAGGTGAGACAAAGAAAAGAACACTAGAACATCAGCAAATTTCTTCCATTTCTCTCTAAAAATTTTGCCCTTACTTTTAAGCACAAGTTTTACTAGTCTATCTCAAGGAAGCTAACACTGTGTTTAGTCAAGAGGATATCTTTAACCGGATCTGCAGTGTGATGGAGAAAACTGATCGGGAACCCAACCAAAATCAGAAACCGGATTATGTTCTATCAACTGTATTCTATAAAACACCTTCTGCACTCTGGACCTGGTCTCTTCTGGCACACATTTTTTGCATGACGGTAATTTCACAGCTTCCTTATGGAGTTCTTCCAAATTTATACTAACACTGTGGAAGCCTCTACTAATGCATGCTTTCCCTCTAGGCTGAGATAGGATCGGAAAGTTAGATCCAAAGAAATCCACCAAAATGAAACCATCCCCTCCCAATACGGAAAGATTTCTACACCTAACTCATCCTATCCAATTTGTCCTACACAGAAAAAACACATTGTATACCTTTTCTAAAATCTCCTTCCCTGGAATGGCACTATGCCTTCCTTCACAGGGAAGCAGGGAGAAGAGTGCAGGAAGATGACATCTTGGAGATTGCAGTATCCTCCCCTTGACTGATGTAAGTGCTCCACTGCGGGTATGACTTCAATTCTTTCCTTGAAACATGAATCAAATGAGGCCACAAGCAAATATATTTCCCTGTCAAACATTTCACTTCCTGGAGACAGTTAAGAGCTGATGTGACATACTGTGCACAGTTTATTTTTGCTTTTAGGCCAGAAAATTGCTGTACTGTTTTCCAGGCCCTTAAAATTGGTTTGTGTTTGCTGAAAGAAGCGTTGCAGACACACTGGCTGCGAGTCCAGCAGGATTTCTAGCACATTGACTGATCCTAAGCATTCAGCTGAGGAAATGAAAGGTCAGTAAACCAAATTTGGGCCAGAGGTGCATGTGTTCCTCTTTGCTAAAGACCTCAAAAGAACAAACCACTGAGTTTCTTTCACGCCATCATATTTGTTGCATCATCTAGTCTGCCTTTTAACAAAACTGTCAACTGATGCAATTGCCTGGCTTGTGCATACAAAAAATAGAAACCCAGAGAACAATCTTGTTCTGCCTTTTTTTGTTCCCTGGCCAACAGGCATTTAAAACCTGTGCAATTTCAAGCATCAGAATAATTTCTTGGTGAGAAAAGCAGGACAACAAGCGGTAAGTCTGGCTTACAGACACAGTGGTAAGAAATGGGAGAGCTAGGAGCAGACCATGCTCTACAGACCTGGCTATTCATTCATTGAAGTAAATGAAATCCAAATTTCATTGAATGAATTTAATCCTAAGTTCCCTGTGGTAAAGAAGGAGAGAAACAGATGCTGCAGAATCACCAGTGATTTTGCTGGTTCATGGGACAGAGATTATGACCCACCTGATAACATTTTAAAGCAGCTTTTCTTCTATCTTCAGGCTTTAAACATCCATTGAACCAACAGTAGAGCAGCATGGCTATAATATAAAATAACAGGACAAGGTTGTTGAATGACTGGACACTCAGTCAGGGTTATCTGAACGTTGTAAGAAGCAATCCTCTGTCTAATAGTGGCTGTGATTATTGTAGGGCATACTGCTGGCACGGCAACATTAAACACTGGGATCTTCCTACTAATGTGGCATTATTTTCTTTTTTAATAGGTGTTACCTCCACTTTTGATTTCTGTGGTACTAAAATGTAGCAAAATTAACAGAATACACATTTTTGCAGCATTGTGATACAACTGCAATAGAGAAAAAAAAATTTTGAGCACTAAAATAAAGGACATAATACAGAGTTCAGAGGTAAAATAAAAATTGAATATTTCATTTTTCTCTGACATCCATGTATTGAAAGCAAAGGTTGATATAAAACAGTCCAAAAACCATTTGGTCTGGCCTTTGAGCAGCATCTCCAGATCAAGAACTGCCAGTTAGTCAAGTTGCCTTGTATGCATAGATATATATTTCTGAATTTTGCCCTTAGTAAATTTTTAGCAAAAAAGTCATATGTAAAAGCACATCATTCAAAACATGCAGACATAAAGAACAAGACTTCATAGAAGGTAGTGAAAATATTACTACTTATACCAGTACTGAGGTGGTTCAGTACCCCTGAAGATCTTCGAGAACTTTTCAAACAGCTCCTTTCTCATTCAGTCAAGAGGCTGAATGCGTAACTAGGTCAGACACACAATAGCAAGGAAATTGCTTCTTGGTATTGGTAATGCCAATGCAAATTTTCCAACACAGGAATGCCAACATGCTTCAGACTTCACCTGGGGAGGAGAAGAGGAAGTAATTTGGTCTCTACAGTGGTGTAGCCCTGGGCATCTTTGCAAAGACTACCTGTGATGCCAGCTGTGGTAGCGGTAGTGTTTGTGAAGTGGAAAACTGCTTGACACAGAAAAATATTTCACTGCTGTCATTTCCCTCCTCTCTACCTTCCTGAAGTGCAGAGGAGGAGAAATGTCAGAGGCATTTTGGGATAAGAAACTGTCTGTTTGGCTACTTTGCCTCTTTGTGTTTGACTATTTTTTTCCTCCCATTCCACTCTGTGTTTCTTTCCACTCTCATGTGTTGCTTTAACACAGATGTCCCTAGGTGCTTAGCTGCCGTCAGCTGGTTGCTGTCTAGTTGGAGGAAAAAATAAACTAGCATACAATTTTCTGAATCAATGTTATAACTGACACACTGCTAGTGTTGACCTCCTTGTTTTTGGTGTCAGTACCACAGACTGCTTTAGAAGAATCTCTTTATTGCCTGAAAATACATAGCTTGATCCCGAACTGCTTCTTAGTAAATCAGACTTCTGATTTCTCCCTTTAGTTCCATATTTTTCACCATTTCCCCTCTTCCAGGGACCATGAACACTATTTTACTTCATTTATAATCTAGCAGTGGCCAAAAATATCACTCACCCCTGCATGCACGTTTTGCTAGGTGAGTTAAACAGAGATACATGCTGCTCCTGTCCTCAAGGACATTGTAATCTAAAGCATCAAGAGTGGCTGGTAGCAGATTCTGTATTTTAAATTTCATAGCCAGCCAGCATAACATAATGGCTGGACCAGCAGCAGTACATGTATCTTCACATCTAACACGCAAATAATATATTTAGGTACATTTTTCTGAATATAGTGATAGTCACATTTATACGTTTAATATCTTCAGATAAGACCATTTCATAACAGCCTTATCTTTTAATCCTAAACTCATAGCTCCAGGTGAATATCTTTTTTGACATTCATAAATTATGGTTCAGTAACTATTGATGTAAGAGTAGCAATGAGAAGTTTAGAAAGCCAATAGGGTATAAACTGTGCCAGTAACAGAACAGTGCTCCTGACAGCTCTACAATATAATGGGGAAGTACACATAAAACCAAATTAACCTCTTAGAATTTTCATGAGCAGAAAAGGATTTAATTAAGGAAGTCAAGGTTCCCTTCCACTTCCTTCTTCCAAAAAATCTGAAAAAATCTGGTCTTTGACCTTTATTCGTAAAATGAATTCTACATCATATTTCTGCATATAGCTCTCTAAGGAGAATCAAGTTTGCACTTCCCTCCCAATCCAAACCATAACAGTGCTTAATTAGGTGATAATTTATGTAGTACTTAGCATGAATGTTTGACACTTGCTGAAATAGGCAGCATGAGTTTACATATGTTATCACCTGACTACATCAAGCAACAGAGCCTATGCACTGGTCAGGTATCTTGGGCTTTATAAGGTATCAAGTAACATTTATAACCCTGTTGTGCCTAAATTTCTAATAGGTTGGACCTGTCTCCAGTGTCCATTAATATATATGCCTGTATGTAGTTAAAGCACTGATTATAAGATCTTCAGAACAAGAGTGGATAAGGGAACCAGATGTCAGGACAATTTGCAATGGGGCTGACTGGAACTGTGTCACTCTGTCAGCTCTAAGTGCATTGCTGACAAACATTTAATTTTTGCCCACCCAATATGACTATAAACATGGAATTGAGCTCTTTTCCTACCCAAGTTATACCTTGAATAATTATAACTATACTAATCCAACTTATTTTAAAAAGGGTACAGAGCATTTTTATACAAGGCTTTTTTCTCTACCCATGCACCATACTGTTCTGTTAGGTTGAATAGCAACGTTTTGACGGAGCTGCTATTTTTCTAAATGGTCAGATTACTTTGACCACAGTTAGCTCATTTTGCTTCAGACAGTCAAAGCTGAGTGACTCTCAAATTGTGCAAGATTTGATAAGAGAATAGACATTAATTAACAAATTTTCTCTGTTGAAAAGCTCTAGTAAACAACACGTAATATTAAATCCCAAGTTTGGAATAAAAGATGCTGAGTTACCTTGTCTGAATAGAGACTTGTTCCCACTTTTCTAATTATACTTTCCTTCTCTATACCTAGTAGCAAGTAATGGTATCTCACTCAGTGCTGTGAAAATAAGCTCAGATCTTACATGCACAACATGTTCAGTATGTTATGCAAGCATGTGTCATAAAGGGATAAAATTAAATTAACAAGTGCTGTTTAATTGCATTCTACTTCGGTTCATATTTATTTATTTATTAGGTTTCTTATATCAATTTTGATATTCTTATTTACATTTACTAATAGTCTCATTATTTATGAGAATAGTAGAGACAGTTTAATCCTTTGTTCTGTTTTTTATAAATTTCAGAAATTTCTTTCCAATACCAAGAAAATACAACAACCATCATACTTCTTGTGTTCTGCCAAGTTGTACCAGAGGGGTTACAGTCTGGTTAACATTTTTTTTACATTTTTTTTTCACAGAAAGCTATAGGTCAGCCTCTAAAAAACTATTGTCACCGTGAAAATAATCTGAAATATAGTGACAAAAAATGAAAACAAGATGTTTAGAGAATCAAATTAATGTGATGGTGTCTTTTCTAAAATAGCTTTAAGTGTGGTTAAAATACCAGTACTCCTCCACTATTCCTCTAGTAGAATATTAAGTGTACAGAGAATTAAAAACTGCTTGTAATAGTAATAAATATAAATAATTCCATTTTATAGTCAAAAATATTAATTTGAATGTACTTTAGAATTTTTTACCAGTCTTTGCTAGCCATCTATTTACAGATAAGCTCCATGTAATGTTTTAAGACATATGATACTTAAGCACCTGTATTTTTGGCAGCTTAATTCAAAATTGACTCCAAATGTAAATTAAATTAGGTTAATGTAAATTGCATTGCTGTGTCATTGTTTCACCCCAGTCAGCAGCCAAGCCCCACGCAGCCACTGGCTCACTCCCACCAGCAGGATTAGTGAGAGAATCAGAAGGGTAAAAGCTGGAAAACTCACGGGTTGAGATAAAGACAGTTCAATAGGGAAAGTAAAAGCTGCAACTGCAAGCAAAGCAAAACAAGGAATTAAGTCACTGCTTCCCATGGACAGGCAGGTGTTCAGCCATTCCCAGGAGAGCAGAGCTACATCACATGCAATGGAGACTTGAGAAGACAAATGCCATTGCTCCAAGCATCACCCTCTTCCTCTTTCTTCCCCCCACTTTATACACTGAGCACAATGTCACATGGTCTGGAATACTTCCTTGGTCAGTTTGGGTCACCTGTCCTGGTTGTGTCTCCTCCCAACCTCCCATGCACCCCCAACTTACCCACCAGTGTGGCAGCACAAAAAACAGAAAAGGCCTTGGCTCTGTGTAAGCCCTCCTCAGCAAGAGCATCTCTATTATCAGAGTGTTCAGCACAAATCCAAAACACAGCCCTGTGCCAGTCACTGTGAAGAAAATCAACTCTACCCCAGCCAAAACCAGCACATAATGCACAAGATTTTTTTCATTAGCCAACAGTGATGTTGGTTATGAAATAATTGAGCTCATCAGCCATTTTAACAAAGGCAAGAAATACTTAATGAGTTTGCTGATTTTTGTCACAAGTTCAACATTTCCTAATAAGTCATCAGTTTTTGAAGAAGGAAAACTATGAGTTGAACCTTTTGTTTCCATCCATAGACTTCACTGATTTGTCTTTCACCAACAAAAGGGGCACAATGAATGGGAGATAACCTTGAATGTAGTGATGTTGTGAACTAACATACACCTGATCTTAATTCTGAAATTCCTCCAACTCCAGCTCTGCTCCAGACTGTCCCTAGCAGGGTCTGGTTCTCCAACACCTTGCAGACAGCATCGTTTTTCATTCTGTGCAGTATGATGCCATACTGTTTTGACTACAAAACAAACCCTTGTTCCACTAGGCTATGTAATTTTAAAATATGCAGGGCAACATTTAATTAATCCCAGCATGTGTCCTTGGATATCCTCTTCTTTACAAATCATAAATTACTGAGAGGATTAGAAAGCTAGAGTTGTAGCACACCACCATGACACTGTCAAGATGCCTCCCAGACCAGTTTGGTTTGCTCTTCTCAGTTACTAGCCAAAAGGCAAAAGGGAAATCCAGCTACTGATGCGATTCAAGGCAGAGCAGACATTCCCTAGCTATTTTAAATAGTTATCCTTGAAACTGATTCTAATTTAGTAGAGTATCTGAGAATAGGGAAAGACAGAGGCTTAGCTTTTTTCACCACCTATCAGACTTGCTAGGATCTCTTCCCCATACAGACAAGAGAAGCTGGGTTATTCCTGGGTCCAGACAAAGAGCCTGAATCTTATATTGAACTTCACCATGTTAAAAAAAATAAAAAAAATTTAAAAAAAAGATAAGAAAAAACAGCTACTGTGGGGAGTGTTGAGAAGCAATGGCTCATTTATATTCTGTCTACAATTTAGCATAAGACCACAAAGCATGTAATTCCAGGGGACTCAATTCAAAGCTAAATGTTTAAGCTTCTGCACTGAAGAACTTTATGCATGGCCAGAGAAAACAGAGAACAACAACTTTCCACAGTGTTTAGCTGCTTTGCTTGTGCTTCCATGATACAGAGGCCAAACATACAGCAATTTTAACTGAATCAAGTCCAAGACTTGTCTAAGTGTATCCACTGAAAATGAAACCGACCTTGGGGAGAAAGAAGAAATGGCAGAGCAGTGAAAACATCTTGTGCCTTAAGGAAAAGCATAGAGAAAGTAGCAGTGGCTTATGCCTCCTCTCAAAATAATAACTAGGGTTATTATTTACCCGACAGAAATGACCTTTCTTCTTGCACAGTCAGTCTTTGGTGCCAGCAAAGGCAGACAAGGTAACTAAATAAGTATTCTAAAAGAGAACAGGAGAGAGTATTCAGGACGATGCTAGTATGACAGGAAGCAAGAGCAAGAGATTCTCTTGCTCCTTCTGGAAAGGATGATTTATCATACGCAACTAAATAAGAAAAACAGTGTATGTCAACAGAGAGCAATTGGTAGAACTTCTGGCAAGAGGAGGGATATTGAATCAATAACAATGGCAATGGCTTTATTNAAGAGCATCTCTATTATCAGAGTGTTCAGCACAAATCCAAAACACAGCCCTGTGCCAGTCACTGTGAAGAAAATCAACTCTACCCCAGCCAAAACCAGCACATAATGCACAAGATTTTTTTCATTAGCCAACAGTGATGTTGGTTATGAAATAATTGAGCTCATCAGCCATTTTAACAAAGGCAAGAAATACTTAATGAGTTTGCTGATTTTTGTCACAAGTTCAACATTTCCTAATAAGTCATCAGTTTTTGAAGAAGGAAAACTATGAGTTGAACCTTTTGTTTCCATCCATAGACTTCACTGATTTGTCTTTCACCAACAAAAGGGGCACAATGAATGGGAGATAACCTTGAATGTAGTGATGTTGTGAACTAACATACACCTGATCTTAATTCTGAAATTCCTCCAACTCCAGCTCTGCTCCAGACTGTCCCTAGCAGGGTCTGGTTCTCCAACACCTTGCAGACAGCATCGTTTTTCATTCTGTGCAGTATGATGCCATACTGTTTTGACTACAAAACAAACCCTTGTTCCACTAGGCTATGTAATTTTAAAATATGCAGGGCAACATTTAATTAATCCCAGCATGTGTCCTTGGATATCCTCTTCTTTACAAATCATAAATTACTGAGAGGATTAGAAAGCTAGAGTTGTAGCACACCACCATGACACTGTCAAGATGCCTCCCAGACCAGTTTGGTTTGCTCTTCTCAGTTACTAGCCAAAAGGCAAAAGGGAAATCCAGCTACTGATGCGATTCAAGGCAGAGCAGACATTCCCTAGCTATTTTAAATAGTTATCCTTGAAACTGATTCTAATTTAGTAGAGTATCTGAGAATAGGGAAAGACAGAGGCTTAGCTTTTTTCACCACCTATCAGACTTGCTAGGATCTCTTCCCCATACAGACAAGAGAAGCTGGGTTATTCCTGGGTCCAGACAAAGAGCCTGAATCTTATATTGAACTTCACCATGTTAAAAAAAATAAAAAAAATTTAAAAAAAAGATAAGAAAAAACAGCTACTGTGGGGAGTGTTGAGAAGCAATGGCTCATTTATATTCTGTCTACAATTTAGCATAAGACCACAAAGCATGTAATTCCAGGGGACTCAATTCAAAGCTAAATGTTTAAGCTTCTGCACTGAAGAACTTTATGCATGGCCAGAGAAAACAGAGAACAACAACTTTCCACAGTGTTTAGCTGCTTTGCTTGTGCTTCCATGATACAGAGGCCAAACATACAGCAATTTTAACTGAATCAAGTCCAAGACTTGTCTAAGTGTATCCACTGAAAATGAAACCGACCTTGGGGAGAAAGAAGAAATGGCAGAGCAGTGAAAACATCTTGTGCCTTAAGGAAAAGCATAGAGAAAGTAGCAGTGGCTTATGCCTCCTCTCAAAATAATAACTAGGGTTATTATTTACCCGACAGAAATGACCTTTCTTCTTGCACAGTCAGTCTTTCGTGCCAGCAAAGGCAGACAAGGTAACTAAATAAGTATTCTAAAAGAGAACAGGAGAGAGTATTCAGGACGATGCTAGTATGACAGGAAGCAAGAGCAAGAGATTCTCTTGCTCCTTCTGGAAAGGATGATTTATCATACGCAACTAAATAAGAAAAACAGTGTATGTCAACAGAGAGCAATTGGTAGAACTTCTGGCAAGAGGAGGGATATTGAATCAATAACAATGGCAATGGCTTTATTTTAAATTCTAAAATTATCCTTGCTGTCCTCAGAGTATCATTTATATAAAAATTATAAAATGGTATTAAGAATCTAAGGTCAAAATTCCCCTCAAGCCTATTTGTCCATTCCCAAACTTAAAAAAATAACTACAAGGCAACATGTAGAACACACTTATTTTCCAACATTTGTCTAACAAGTGGGCAGACTATATTACTCACCCAAAGAGTCAACTCCCATGAGTTATGTCTCTTTCCACTTCACTTCTTTCCCTTTTTTTTTTTTTTTTTTAATTTTTAGTGAATAAATCTTAAAGGTATCCTACATTTTCTTCTTTTCCTCTCCTTTTTCAACCCCTCTTGCTGTCTGCCACTTTGCCTTGCAGGAGATTCATATAACTTTCAGTTCACCTCCTCTCTCCCCTCAAGAGAGGGAAAAGGCGGAAAGGAGGGAAAAAACTTCCTTTATTACCTCTGTTCCTAGATTCATTGGCTTGGCTGGTAAGGGGGCAGGAGCATGTGTCATGAGCTACCAAACTCTTCACACATCTTGATACCCATGAGCATGGAAGTGTCCAGTCCCACCACAGTGTGCCACAGCAGTCGAACTCAGCTGTTAAGAAAGGTTCTGATCTGCGCCAAAATTCTGAATACTTGAACAAATACAAATATGCTTCATTTTCACAGGTTTTTCTTTAGTGATTAAGTTTTCCCTATGTCTTTTCTCCTAATTATTTTTTTTTCAAAGCACACCAAATAGTAATTCTGCATGACAGTTTTATCACCTGCGTAACATTTCAAATGAAATGTTTTATTGCATTTGATGTTATTTAAACACTTACCATATACTCTTCAGTCCTACAGTTTTCAATGTGTTCTGACTATATTAAAAAATATTTAGTAGACAGTTAGGGTATGTGCTGGTTTTTTCCATTTTTAAGTGTTTAAGTGCTAATAAACATATGGTACATTGCAAATACATTTCATAGGCATGTATCGTTCTTTATGTGTTGTTAAGAATATTTTTTTGCATTGCCATAGTTAAGCTTGTCACATTTTCCACTGCAAACTTAATTTTAGGGTTTATAACTTCTCCATAAAATATGTCCTTCAGTAGGAAACGTGACATTTAATTCCCCAGCTGAAAAGAGGGGGTGAGGTTTTTCCTTACAAAAACCAGATTAATAAAATAATAGTTTAGCAAACATTTATAGCAGTCAGAAATGAAGTGACAAAAAAGCCTTTGCAGCTTGGATTCCTTCTCTTAGACTGCTAAAAAGGCTTAATGTAAAAAAAATTCCTACTCTGAATTGGAATATAAATACTTTTTTATTCTAACCAAAAATAAGAGCTTTCCGATATCAACTCCTACTGATCAGAGTTTGAAGCACTTTTTGACTCCACCACAAAGCAGATGAAATAGCATTGCTTCATTGCCTGTCTAGCTCACTTATAATTTCAGTAGTCAAATATAATAGCCCAGACTAATTAAAACTTTCTGATCTTACTAAATTAGAGCTAAGAAAATAATGATAGTCCATCCCTGATTGTATGCTTTAAATTTTACCTCTTATACCTTTTTGATACTCTACAATCCATGACAAAAAAGGATTTTTCCTCAGCTCTACAAATGCTATACTAAAGACATACTGCTTGTTTCTGTTTCTGTTTCTAAACAGGACAACAAAATAGAGTATAAGACAAATCATACAAGATAAAAGCATAGATGAAATTAAAAACGCAGATGGTTTCTTGATAATTTAGAAGTAAATATACTTTTCATAGAGCAGGAATAATTTGTGACTGAGTCAAGTATCAGAATTCTAAGCTTATTCTAAGCTTTCAGGTTCAGGCTTATGCATGATAACTGCTATTTTTATAAAAATTATAAAGTCTTATTTTCAATTTCACACATACTTCCAGCAGTTTTCCTCAACTACAGAGCTTTCCAGATTAATGTCTCTGCATTGCCAAATTTTATGACCTTTATTGCAAGTCACCCAACAAGTGTTTTCTCAAAGTTCTTTTTTTTTTCCTGAGCAGTAAGATTCTTAGCTTTCATTCTTTCCAAACATAACAGTATGGTTCACAACCTGATATTTAAAAAAAAAAAAAGGTTCAAAAATGCCTGATTTTGAATCTTTAAAAGACAAAATAGGTCCCATATTTATTATATCAAAAATTCCCCAAACACATGGCATTCCAGACTTGATTGATAATTTGTGAATGCTTTCAGGTTAGCAATGCTCTACTATGTGTTCCTCAAATTCCTGTCTGACCACTTACATCCACCAGCTACTTGGTCTTTGATCTTTCTTCCACAAATTTCACCCCACATTTTCAGGTTTATAACAGAAATGAAATAACTTTTTCTTTGACTCAGGACTTTGTTGTACCTATATTCTAGCTACATTTTAAAATGCCTCCCAAGGTCTGTGGTTGCTCCACTTCATACGGATTACTAAGCAGGAACTGTGGATTTTGTCTCTGTTGTGCTCTGTCTTGTGCTCTTTTTCATTTTTACATTGCAAATAAATAGTGTACATAAATTAATAGAGTTAGAGCTGTGTTTTGCTCATGTAGATGAACCCAGTTTTCTATTTTGTTAGAATCACGTTTTTCTTTAGTTTCTCCACATGTGACTCAGCTCCCAGCTCATACAATGTGTTTACATTCATTTTTGCTTTTCCTTTTGGCCTCTAACACCAGGAAATTATTTATTAATTTACTAACAAAAACATAGGTTTTAAAACATGCACTAAGAAAACTAGAAACTTTCTAGGACGACAAGACTTGTCCATAGTTTAATTTTACACTGCTGGAGGTCATCCTCACATGGGATGTTGAATTTATAATGAGACCTGACAAACATGAAGCGGAACACCAGAAGAGATTCAGCCTACCAATTACACATCAAAAGCCCTTAATTTCCTGATTTTCCATTATATGCTCATGGAGCATGTTTCATTTCTAACCAACCATAGTAAGTGTATATCACTCCTGATTTAAAGTCAAGTTTCTGAGTGCTGCCAAAGTTGGAGTTCAAACTAGCAATGTGGTCAATAAAGAGCATCTTGTTTTAGTATTCTAAAAATTCTTTAGGAAAGCAATTGTGTAGGAAAAAAAAAGCAACATCTTATGATGGAAATGCCTGAAGGAACGTATCTGGCCATGAGCAGACAGCAAAACAAATGCCACACTGCTAGTTGTAGATAATGTCTGTCCTTAATAAATACAGACTAAACCAAAATTAACACTTCTTACTTTGCACATGAAATGTAGTCACTCAATATATTAGACTTTGCTTCACATGAAAATTATTTGGTCTACTTCAAGTCACATGACCAAGATCCCTCTGTTGAGGATGATAAATAGGCGCTTCTAGGATTTGGGATCAAATCACCACCCAGCTCCCACTTCTTGGGCTATACCTTAAATATACTGCTATTAAAAGAAATATAGGCAAAGAGGGAATTAGCAGAAACATTTTTTTCCATTTCTCCTAAACTCTTGAATTACAGACTTTTGTCTGAAGAGTGGTAGTCTACAACTTGACTCTAGCCATCTGAGCCATAACAGTCCTGATAATGTGTGTGTCTCTGCAAAGGTGTCTACAAAAAAGTGGAGATATTTTAGGTACTTCTAGGTGACAGTGTTCAAGAGTAGGAAGTTTAAACTGCTGGCATGGTGTCAGCATCTCCCAGATGCTGTTTGGGAACTGCTTAGAGAATAGCATTGACAGGAGGTTTTTTCCCAGTGGGGCAATCTCCTTTTCAAGGGAGAAAGGAGAAAGTTTACCCTAAATCATTTTTTAAACTGCCTCTCTCCACACACATTCACACAAGCTCTGAAACTAGGCATGGAACATCAGCTGACAAATTGGCTTTTTGGCTTTGAAATACCACATCCCAAATCAACACCTTGTGGAAAAACAGAAAAGAAGTAACTTAATTAAAAAGAAAACAAAATCATCGACAATGGAACCACATTGGTTTCCACCAAGTAAAAAAACCTATCTGTGACACGATGTTATACAACCATGATGAGAAAGATTACTATTATTAAATTTCTTACTGCATTATACACTTAAAAGAGCCATGAAGTATTTACACAGCATGACTGCACTTTTATGTCTTCAAGGGTTTAATTTAACACAATCCAAATGGCTAAGTGTTAAGGCTGATCTATCACTAATTCTTTACAAACCACAGATTTAACTTTAAGAATGAGAAGACAGTTTAGTCCCACTCCCTACCCAAAAACAATTCTTTGGCTTTTAAAGGCTGATGATTAATATATAGAAATTATTTGTTCTCTCCTTGTCTCTTTCTTCCCAGCTATCATCTATCACAACTATGATGAATATAATTATTGCAAGTCTAAATGAAGTGAGAGGAAAGGTAGAACTTCTTGAAAAATAATTAGTTTTAAATTCACTGGGAAAGCGAATATAGGTTGTGTTTCCTATGAAAAGCATTAAAAGAACTTGTGGACATACAGTAGGATGTGAACTGTAATAAATCATACTCTTAACTCTGCTATTTGTCTTCTTTAATTTTCCATTTAGTGAACAAATGATTTGTTTTTCCCTTTGGAGAGCTACAAACTACAAAACTTACAACTATTTAACAAGAAATAACACTAGAAAAAAAGAAATACCAGAGTTGTTCCACCTTGTCAAATAAAATTTTTATCCAAATATCATACTTATTTTCAGAAAAAAACCCTCAAAACCCTGAAGTACTTTGGGGTGCTTCTGTAGTTTTTAGTCTTGTAAATTCCCACTGACTCAAGTGGAAGTTTCCCTGTAAGAGGACTGGAGGAAAACAGAGGGAGGACCGCTCCTTTAGACTTCAAAAATGTTGGTCTTGCACATTCTTCTCCAAAAATGTAATGTGCAATACATTTATTTATATTAGTAACCAAGAAACAATATTTATTTTGGAAGACACTGGGTTTCATTACTGTGAGCAGAAATGTGGTATTCACCCACAGCTCTGGGCTGGGCACAGAGGGAAGGTAGTTTCAGGGCATTCTGAACTGGCACTTCCCCGTGGAGTTGTCTGCGGTGTCACAACGTGGAGGCGACACAGCAACATCTCTGCATAGCCACAGTCACCCTGTCAGGCAAGCTCTGCCCCACAGGAAAAGATCAGAAATATGGGTCCTCCTTCAGGGTTTCGTTCCTTAGGAAAAAACAGTATCAAAAGGTCTTGTTTTGAAAGGGAACCCTCATTTTTTCCCCTCCTTCCATGACTTGTAGCCTCTTGACCTACAAATTTCTAGACGGAAAAAGTTATGTTTTTCTGAAGTTGAGTTTTGATACAAAACATGTTAGTACAATACTGCCAATCCCAAGCATTCAAAAATCATGAGTCAGACACCAAAAGTTATGAGGCTGGCTGGCACTTCAAATTTAAGAAGAAAGTGTCTTTTGTTTTGTTATTCTTAGTCTACAGTATGGTCACATTTTTAAGCTTCTGCTGGCAACCATGAAAGCAGACACTCAACCAATGCATTGTTTTATTATTTTGAATGAAATTACATTGTTATGTAATACTTGATTTTAGCAGTTCAGGCACTAAGAAAACTAGATGTTGCATGACTAGTCATAAAAATCACCCAATTTGGCAACAGCTATTAGTTGTGCAGTTATAGTCTGAACATTTTGGCACCTATGACTTGGCGCTGATTTCAAAATGTCTACTGATATGAGTTATAAAGACATCACACTATGTTTCTGTTCCTGGTGACATGAAAAGAGTTTTGGGAGTCTGTCTCCCAAAAATGACAGCAAATCACACCTTCTACTCTTTGAAATGATCCAAAACCACATATCAAGTCAATACTCGTGTGTATTTCTGAGTGGTTTCAACTGTAAGCCTTATGCCAAGAATACCCTTGTGATTTGGATTCTAGATTGAGTGAAAAATGCCTCACTCAGATCCAAACAAAATCTCAGAGAAATGTTCCCTTCAGACTTGTAATCTTGTGATTTGTGCAAGAATGCTGGAGGTTTGGGTCATAAACCCAGGAAAGACAAGTTTATCAATTTCTGTCATAAAATCAAAATCCTAAACAGAAATCCTTGACCAGATTTGGCCACAAATCTGCAATATGTAATTTTTATATTACATATATAAATTACTGGTCTTCTTCTGAACCACTCACTACAGAGAAGTATTTCCTGATTCAGAACCAATATTGAGGGTCAGATGACTGATTTGCTCCCTTTATATGTCTGAGACGGCTCACTTTTCCAGTCCCATGACATTCCCGTAAGGGAGTGGGAGACTGCCCAGATGTGACCAGTCTTATTTTCAGAGCTGGGTGAGTGTTCGAGAATGCCAATTGTACAGTGATTTTACTGTCACTGTTGGTAGGCACAACATGGACTGCAGGAGTACATCATCATAAATGATGTGATTCAAACTGGCTCTACTGTTGTTTACTGTGGGCACTGGGCTCCACTAGAGGAGCTCTACTAGACGAGCTCCACACTGGGCTGGCTGCAGAACTGGACTCCATTATATGCTGCTGTTAGAAAAATACTGAATTTTGTTGCAAAAGTGGGAAGCTACCATGCAAAGTGACCATCTGACATTCGTAGCAATTCCCATGGGACAGACACGGTGCAGCTGACAGACCTGTGACAAACACTCACAGAGCTCAAGAAGTAGATCTGGTGATGGTAGGATCTTGTATGCATTCAGTGCTGATTGCAATGTCATGCTACTACCACCTGGAAGAAAACCAAAAGTGTCATTTCTACTTTTTAATAGCATAGTTAATGCAAATTTACTTGATACTTTAAATTTGATTTAACCATCTTTTTATCAGCTTATAAACACTGAAGCTGACAGTTAATCAGGCATTAAGGTATGATCAGGACTCCATGATTGTCCTTTGGGCTTTCCTTTTTTTTCCTCAAGGAGTTATTTAGTGAACTAGTTGCTCTTCAGCCCCAAATCAGTCAAGATCTCTCATTTGTCTGCACTCTTCCTTCCTGTCATATATGAAAATTAGGTGATTGGCTTTTGCATATAAAAATCATCTTATGACAAAGTTAATAAGTATTAAAGTTGTTAAGGTAGTAATTGTTAAATACCTTTTAATTATGGAATTTCCATGTTTTCTGTGAGTCCATGTCCCTCCCCAGCAAATGCCTGACTGGTGAAAGAAACTTTTGATGTACCTCAGAACCCACCAATCATACTGGGCTTTGGGCTGGACAGTGGGGAATTCTGGGAAGGGCCAAGGGGGTATAAAGGGCAGGCCCCTAGAAGGACACGCCCTCTTTTCCTCCTGGCAAGCAACAGGACACATCATCTGCTCCCCTGGCACTGGGTAAGTGGGGGGCAGGGGAAGGGCCTATCTCTTTCCAGAGACCCTTTATTTTATTTTAAGGGAATTTTGCCTCAGATTAGCTGAAGTTAACCCAGTGCCAAAGATTTCTGCTGTGAACACACAACCATTTTGGTTTTAAGGATCTCCAATCCTGCAATCTCGGGTTTTTCTATTCTTTCAATTTAAGAATTCGGACTCTGTTATTTTTCCAATTTATTTTTTTTGTAATAAACAATTTTTTTAAATTAAAACAAGAGTTGTCCTTATTCCTGACATTCCCCCAGGCTCCTAGAGGTTGTCATCATTTAGGTCAGGCAGGTAACACAAATGAGGAAGAGGCCTACCTTACCCATGAGTTTTGAGCCTCTGCGAGACATGAGGCTCACAGGGATTCTTATTGGCCTTGTGTCCTGGCCTCTCTCCACCTCATGTCATCCTTCATGTCACTGACCCTGCCCCTCTTCCCAACACAGTTCTGGTAGTTCCCTTAACTGAAACCTTCTCAACTCTTCTCTTCTGTCCATTAGTCTCTTCCTTTGACCCTGATTTCATGCCCTGGTCTGACCACTTTTTTCTGTTCATTTTCCAGGGTCCATTTGTGGTTCCAGTGTTTCTTTACCCTATTACTTTCTCCTCCAACCCCTTTAACTAGGTCTCCCCTTACCATGCATACCCAAATGTTGCCTGGCATCACCCTGTCAGCAGTCTAGACACACCTTTTGGGATGGATACTAGAAGAGGAGTAACTGAAAGAACAAAAGTTCACAAACAGCAATTCTTCACGGCAGTCTCTACTCCCCTCTCTCTACAGTGATGGCTGCTGCCCCTGCTCTGCCTGCTCTGCCTTTTCTCTCTCACAGAAAGGAGGCAGATCCACCAACAGCCTGTTGGACCAAGTTCATTCAATGCATCAAGAACAAATTAAATCTGTTAACTTCTCTGGTTCTCAATGGAATTCAGGTTACTCTACTTAAAAGTCAATATGATTATTTAACATTTTGTTTTAAATTGGATTTTGATATTTTGATCTGACTATGGGTTCCTCAGGGCTCCTCCAGTTAAGTAATTAACAGGATAACATTCTCCACTTAAAGTCTTTGTAGCTGTAGTCTTATTCCTTTCTATGAAAAATTACTTTTGGATCAGACTCTAGACAATCTTTTTTGATTATTTATCTAAAACTAAAAGCAGGAAATGATTCATTTGATTTCTGCCAATACTGGAGTGTTGCCACATTTAGCTCAGGAAGAGTAGGCTTCCTTTGGCAGCCTTTGCTTGCATGATGATGAATGAAGTTCTATGTTTAGTGCTTGCTAAAATTTTATAGAGTCTAAAAAAGCAATCTAAACATGTTATAGGGAGTGGGTAAGTTTTTTCAGATAACTGTACCATAGGCTCTCATGCTGAGTCCCAGCAATATCTTCAATATATACATAGAGGAGGGACTCTTTCCAAAAAAAGATCTTTAAATACCTGAAAATGCACTGTTTGTCATAATAAGCAAATCGTTCCCCCAATGTGAATACACATTAGCAGTAACATTACATAGAGGAAAACATAAATGCCTTTCCTTGTCTTAATGATATAGCACCCAAATTGCATGCAGTCATTTGTCACAAAAAAGCTTAGACCACCATAGAACAGGCAGTTAAACAGCATAATAAAACCTACTGTAGACCTAACGACCAACTGCTACCTACTGATGAACAGAAAAGTCTTAGATGTCTTGACAATATAAATATTTGTCTGTAGTAAGAGTTGTAATAATTCAATCACGATAGCCTAATTTTGGGAATTAGGCAGAAATGATGCATTTATAGCTGACGAAAGCATCCAAGTATCCTTTCAAAAACAACCATATATTTTACATAAATTGGTCTCACTGGATGGCGCTTGTCATTCAGACAAACTTATTTTCAAGGTCTGAATGTAAACATACATGTCTGAGTAATTCAGGATGTTTTTACAAATATTTTGTACTCAAATGCAGTGTCCTCAACTTTGTTCTCACCTGCCTTTGTTCTCTCCTTGCATACTACCTACCTTTGTGATTTGATGGAGCATTTCTCCCCAGTGTTTCCTCTGATAACTCCCCAACAGCTTCTGAAATGGCATGTTCAAGTGAGCCAGTTTTCATGTTGGGAACAGTCTCCTCATTCACGTAGCTTCTCTACCTCCAAGTGTTCTCAGATCTGGATGGGTGCCCTCAGATGATTTACACTTCTGTGAAGACTGTAGCTGCACTTGATGTTCACTGTGCTTGGGATCAGACTTCAGTCAGGAAGATACTTTTATATACACTTTCATATACATATATAATTTTAAGAGTATTGGGCATGTATTAGAACAAGAACAATGTTTTTTAACAGCAAGTTATAGGTAACTTTTGTTTGGAGGGCAAACTAACATTATCATTTACACACTACTATTCACAGTGAGCAAATAGCTTACCTTGGGAACATAAATGGTTGAGAATATTAGCCTATTTTTGTTATTTCATGAAAGTAGCTTAAATGTCTATGGTTAGTTAAAGATTTTGCCTTTCCTGACCTCACCTGTGTTTGTCTTCCACATGAAGACTTACTATACACTTTGCTTAATGACATACTTTCCAAAATTAAGGTATCTCCAGGACAAATAATGCACAGTGGGAGTGACATTAATTCTGTAACTACACCTCACTAAAGTTCATTCTCATGCAGAAAACTGGGGAAAGAGAATGAAGTACACAGAGAAAGAGAATGATAACATCTGTGTATTGACAACCCTATCCTACTTCCTTTAAAATTGACTATGGAGCCTGGTTGGCTCCTTTGGGTAGTGTATAATTTTGAATAAATGGTCCTGGTCTGATAAGCTACATCAAAGGCACCTCGTATCATACACATTCGAGACTCCCAGTCCAGAAGGTGTTTTTTGCTCTACCTTCTTTTAAACTACTCAAGAAGCATTTGCATTCCTGGAATTAACTGCCTCTGGTATCATCTTTGAGTTGCGCTTCTGAGAGAGGTCATTAAATAAATAATAAAATATGCTAATAGAATATGCCAGGATTAATAAAAGATAAATCTGTGGCGAGTCAGGATGCAAAGATGGGAAAATGGAGAGCTCAGCTAAGACCACATGCAAGGGCTATCTGCTGCTTTGGTTTCAACCACAGGCAATATTGGGACAAAATAGTGGATCATTTTCACTGTCATTCCACTTCAGTTTCCATTCTATTCTGCCACAGCCAGGTATAAAGAATCTTAAAGGATTTAGCATTCAAAAGGTACATAATCTGCAATTCTATACTTTTACAATTAATACACTTTTTCTATATCTTTTAAAAATATTGCCTACATGGTAGAAAGAACTAGGATCATATAGAAAATATTACATGAAGTAATTTGGCATATATATTGCAGATAACAAGAGCTGACTTACATACTTGTATTTTAGAGGTTAAGTAAATAAGGAAGTGGAGACCTAAAAAGTGATTATAACAATGAAAAATATAGAGAAGAGGACCATGTTTTCAATGTGAGGACAGACAGCCTAAAAGGACAATTTAGTGTTTACATATCACTCTTTCTTGAATAGTTTAATGTCTGTTTTAGATTTAGGGATTAATGTAGAATCTCTTCAAATATATGAGAGCTCTGCATGTATCATAAAGTAAACTGTAAAGGGTTAAAAATTTAATTTTTAAGAAAGCCTTTTTTGTCCACCTTTATGACCCTCAGTCTTTCAGCTCTCCCCCCAGTGGAGAAGGCAAGGGCTCTCTGTCAATGCATATATAAGACATTTATAAGTGAATAGGATCCAAAAGGCTTTGTCCCATTTCCCACTGTGTACATTTTCAGATACTGTGTGGGCTACATGGGATTTCCCCCTGTTATATTGCTGAAAATCAGAAACACTCACCTCTCTATGGTATGCAGACTGAAAAATCATGCAGAGTTGACTAAAGCTGCAGGTGGACTTATGGCCATTCCCCACTGATGGAAAAACACAAACAAAATGAATGCAATGAAACCAACTGCCCCCGCAAGACTCTGCTTTCCTCTCACCTCTTAACCCCTTTCTCCTCTCTGGCTGCCAGTCACTTTGAGTTTTCTCTTTCCAAACTCGAACTGCCACGGAAGAGAGTCTTAATGGTCTAGCCGTGAATGTTTCTTTCTCACATCCAAGGCTCCCAAATAGGACCTTCCTCAAGCTGTGTGCTATTCATCTGCTGTTCACTGCTCTCTCAAAGGAAAAGTCTTTCATAGCCCCATTTCCATCAAAGACCAATCCACTGACGTCTTCCACCTGAAAATTCAACACTGCAAGATCCCCTTTTTAGGGTTACCTCAGATTGGTTCCTCCTCCTGCTAAGGAAATGAGGAATGATCCCCAAAGCTGTATTCAAACCCTACATTTTCTCTTCCAAACTCTCCCCGAGCACAACAGCCCTTCTTGCTTCCTTACAATTTCAGATTTGCTCACTCAAGGTGTGTCGGTTCCAGGGGTGCTCTGGGTGGGGGGCTGTGACTCCGAAACCAACTTCTGGCTGAAAGTCGCTCGGCAGCTGCTGCACACACANNNNTCACTGTCTACAATAAAAGGTGTTCCTCCACTCTCACTTGTTTCTCCCAGCTGCCCATCCCCAGTGGCAGTTCATGATAGATCCATTTGTTTGTCAAGAAGACAGATTGGAAAAAAGGATATATTTTCTTTGTTATTTTCCTCTTATATCACTGAGGACAAAAGAGACTAAACATATCAAAGCTGCAAGAGGCAAGCCCTGAGAAAAACCTATACTGTGTTTCCTCAAAAACAGCTTTTCAAGCCATTCCTTGATGATGCAAAAGTGTATTTACACCAAAGACCTAATGAGGAAGTTCTGTAGCTCTCTGGAACACAAATAAATAAATAAAGAAATAAAAAATCTGAGCTCACCTCAACTAAGTATCTTAGTTGCTCACATCAGCTGGTGTAATCACATCTCATAGTCAATTATATTGACATTCAAGTGCAAATGAAATTCTGAGGAAACAATGTAATACTAGAAAGGTTGTGTGCAGGGGTACTTTAGACAATGTATTAAAGAAAATTAATATCTAGCACTTTAGGTAAGTAGATTATTAGCAAACTTTTCATAGATGTACACTAATATGCATGACTATACCCAGAGGGATTGCATAAGGTGTATTAGAAGACAGATTCTCTGTGCTCTGTATAGCCAGCAGTTAAAGATAAAAGCTGAGGAAATAAAATCACTTTTGGTTCCTTCAGGAACATTTTTTGGGGGTATAAAATATTTTTCTGAATGGAGGCTTGAACAGAGAGAACAGCTCAAACAGCTTATCAGAAACCTCATTCAGCTGTGTAGCATTTTGAGAAGCAGCTTTCTTCTACAACCAGCAGCTACAGAAAGATCTTAAAAATAAATTAAAAAGGCAGTTTTACACTGATGACCTTGTCTGAGATTACATCATGTCTCAGTTGCCATGAATGCTGGCTACAGCTTTGGTTTCTGTTGCATCTACTTGAAGATACATTTCTGTTCTGTATCAATAACATGTCGTGTGTGTTTGAGCCATGGAAGATTTGCTTCCTACTTCATATTTACTGTCAAAGCACTGGACCAGGAACCTGAGTTTCAGAGAGATCACTTCCTTTGCTGATGGATCTAGCACACCAAAACAAGTTTTCTCAGCCTTAACAAAAGAACAGGATAAGAGTTAATTCTGTGCTGTAATAGGCTATTTAGACATGCATAACCACTCCACCCAGGCATAAATGACACCAGCTGTAGGGGCAGACTTTGTCTACAATGCCGTATCTGTACACTGAATTTACCTCTATAGAAGCAAATTCATGTAGTATTTAGCTACTTTCAACTACAATATACAATACTTAGCTAGAATAATGGTCAAAAGCAACAGTAATTCCTACATTTATTGTCTTATACTCTTGTAATCTATCCTCTCAACTTCATTAGGAGTTAGGCAGATACACACAGCAGACTGCTGAATTCTGGATTTCTTATGTTTCCTATTACCTTGCTAATGTATACATTTCCATCAATGGGATGAAAATGTATATTGGAGAAAAGGAGTAGATGTGCAACCCATAAAGCCCATTTTGTGTAGTTCCTATGACATCATATTCTTCTGCACTCAGTAGATGTTTCAGTAGTGTGAAAAATATTTACTCTAGCTGACATCAGAGGGTATCCATTTATTGCCTTCATAAAAATTTGGCTATATGTATGTCTCTCTAGATGCAAAACAAATTTTCCCACAGACAAGACTGCAACCTGCCCTGTGAGATTAAAGCTTCTAAACTCATATTCTGGTATATACATGCTGATGTTTCACTGATGAACTTACACTAGGAAGATGCAGGACAAGGTCAAAAGACCAAGGAAAACTTACGTCTGGGAAGAGATAGACATTACCTCCATAACAGCACTTCACTAGAGGTGAACAGTCTGTTTTGAGAAAATGCTGGAAGACTGATCAATCATATACATGGAGCCTGAACCTCTTGTTTAACTCTGAGGTTTCCAAATTTCTCGAAACCTGAAAATCTCTTTACTCTCTCCTTTTAAAGTAGTTTCTGATTTTTTTTTCTTTTCCAATTTTTTTTCCTGGCTATAGAAACATTTAGACTGAGGAGAACAGTGGGGTGAGCTCAAAGAGCTCTTTTCCACTTTATTCTTCAACTGACTAAATTCACTAAAATTCTTTAAGATATTCCAGGTTTATTCAAAGCTGTTCTTCTAGCTGTAGCTCGAAAATGGAGGATATGGATTCCCAGTAAGAATGCCAGTTGCAGCAGAGGATTTCTCTCTGTCTCTTTGTAAGGGTATTTTTTCACCTCTGGTAGTGAGACAAATCTCAAATTCCTCTGTTAATTTCATACAGAATTCTTTATTGTGAATGATTCAACTTTTGTCTTTCTCATACACAGAGTGAATTTTCTTTTTTCATAAATGAGATTTTTACAGATGTATTTTTACATTCTTGCTCCAGAAAATCTATTGCAGCCTATTGGTATTACAGTAAACTTTGTCATGATTCAACACCCCCATTGTGGTCAGCTTTGTTCCAACACAGAAGAAAAAGGCCATCCCTACCACAAAATAAAAGTTGTGTTTTGTTGCTTTTTTTCTCCTTTTTTTTAAAAGGGAAAGTATACCTCTATCCACATTGAAATTGAGATATGAAGAAAGCTTCATTCTTTGCTGCAATACTTAGCTACAATCCTTGAGCCATCATTTTTATTGGAGGACAGTCTGAGAAATTCTCCTTGCAGAGCAGAGTTCCTTACTCAGATTTACATGGGTTTGTTTACATAGTCAGGACTAAAAGTAGCACAGCTTCATTTCTCAGATGGCTTCCCCCTCACTTTCTTTCCAGGGAAGTATTTTTTTTGTCCCAATTCAGTGCTTCATTCCTTCCAACAAGTCTTTCTCAGAAGATGTTAAAAAGAGGAACTTTGGCAAAAGCTCCCATGCTGAGCATGCACTCTATAGGTAGAGAGGCATTGCTGCACAAAACGGAAACAGGAAGGCTACTTTAGCATCAAAATAGGCCTGAATAAAACATTTGGTTTGGGTTCCACTGCCTGCACAGTTACGGATTTCATATATTGTGATAGAAAGATAAAATTGGACAGAAAATCTTTAACAAGCTCCAACTTGTTCTTTAAATGTAGTTCTCAAGATTGGGAACATATGAAACTGCTTTGTAGACTCTTCTGGGCTAGACATCTGTTTGCTGGCTGCAATTGCAGTGGAGTGGGTGTTCACTTCAAGCACTAGATAATTTAAATAAAAGACAAAAATAAAGTATATTTCTTCAGTCAATATTGACTGTTACAATATCACAATCTCTACGACTGCAGGCTGTAACTCTCCTCCTCCGTTCTCAGCTAAGTTCCTACTCTGTCACGAGCCTGACTTCTCTTTCCAATGAAAATGTGAAACTACTTATGCATGTTAAAATAGCCCTTCTCATCTGGGAATTTCAGCAGCTAGCATGGTATCATAGAGGCGATTCATGATTATGGGATTTACTGACTTCAGTGTTTTCAGACATTTCCTTGTGAGGTAGCCTCCTCGTTGTAATTAAAAGCCTATATATTTACAAAAAGAGACCAGCACTAAGCAGAAACACCTGAGACTTTTGCAGGCAAAGCTCATCTTATGAAAAACTGCTCTTTAATGGCTGCATAAGAATCCACATAAATGTATTTAACCTCAATATTGGTCTTATCCTCCTGGTGCTGGTGGCACATGATTATACTTCCTCTACTTCCTTCATCAAGTGTAATCACTGTTAAAGTTACTCTGGAGGTATGCTTGGCAGCTCTAGGATCCTGATGTGAAGCTGCATTATATATTTTCCAGCAGTAACACCTAGACTTATGGGTTAGTTCCTAAAATGAATGTAGTGGCAATAGTTAGTTGTTTCTGTTGATAGATGCCTCAGAGGCTGTTTGATTACACCCCATACTATATTGATTCTTGAGTCATTCGAGCTTTTTAAATTTTCCTTCTAACTAAGATATGAAAATAGAAATGTGAAACTTACAATACATGTTAAAATGGCCCTTCTCATCTAGAAATTTTAGAGATTAGTATGCCATTCTAGAAACATTTGCTCATAATTTGGTTTAGGTAGCTAATGATCCTCAGTCTGAAAAAGATTATCAGCTGTATTAAAAGCTGACACATTCCATTGTCCAAATGAGATGGAGGAATAAACAGATTCACGAGAGATTTAAAATGTTGAATTATTCAGTAATAGTTTTCATGCTGAAAATAGCACACTCTGTCTTTCTAACAGAATATTGAGAAGTGCTAATATTACTCTTAAAACTTCAAAGTTACACTATTTAATCAGATTTCTCATGATATGTAAATATGTCTTTATATCTATTTCCTTTCTAAAGCCACTAATTTCACCCAAGATTATCACTTTAGAAATATAATTTATATCAAGCTACCTGATGTCCTTGCAAGAATAAGTATTACACAAACAAAAGTTTTTTAATATTTTAAAATTTTTTAGAAGTTTTAAATATTTTAAAAGCTGCAAAATTGAACACTGAACTTAGGCAGAATTAAGTTGATTCTATAAATATTGTATTGCCCTCTACTTATTTACTTGAATACTTCTTTTTCAGAGCACCTGAGCTCATTGAGGAGGCATTTGGATGGTACCCATTGAATGTGTAACTGTTCAAAATTATATTTAATCTTTCTCTTATTTACTACTCACTTTTCAATCCTAGCCCAAAAGATAGTATACCAGTATCCTCAAAGGAATACCTAAGGAGATTTTTATTTTCCTAAAATTGATTTTGAATACCCAAATCTATCTTGAGCATGTGTTCAGTATTCCCTGGTTACTCAGGAGCAACTCAGAACAGGGCAATCCTCACACCTGTCTCAGCTAGTGGCTGAATTCCAAGAGTCCTGTACTGGGTCTGGCTGGGGTGGAGGTAACTTCCTTCATAGCAGCGTGTATGGTGCTGTTTAGAAGGAGTAAAACAGTGCTGACAACGTGGCAGCATTTTGCCTGTTGCTGAGCAGTGCTTGTGCAGCACCAAGCCTTTCTCTTTTTCCCACTCTCCTTATGCTCTGTCCAGCAACTGGGTTGCAGGAGCACAGCAGACTGTGAGTTGACACCACCATCTATGCTGAGTCTAATTGCACAGATGGAGTAGTCCAGATTGTACAATGTCATGCTCAACAGTAGGACTGGGATAGAGGAAGGAGGAGGAGGATTTTGTCATTTGACTTCCATGGTACCCATCATTCAGAGAATGCTTGGGCACTGGTCTGTTAGTGGGGTTGGTGAATGATTGTGTTTGTGTCACTTGTGGAATTTTTTTCTCTTTCCTTCCCTTACTAACCTGTCTTTATCATGACTCACAAGTTTTCTCATTTTTTCTCTACCTATTCTCCCACTCATCCTGTTAGGAGGTAGGAACTAAGAGAACAATTCTGTGGGTGCTTGGCTGCTGGCCAGGGACAGCCCACCACAGAAACACATTGGATGATGTGAGAGATCTCTACAGTCTTGGAGGACTGTATTTCCACACCTGGCCACAAGAACTGTAGCAATATCTAACCTATATAATATTTCTCCCACAGCATGTCCGTCTTTCCTATTCCCTGCTTGACCTCATCAGGGACCTTTGGAGACACCAGTAACCTCCTGTTGGTCACCCTATTCAAGTTCCCTTTCCATGTAGTGAAGAACTCAGTTCCTCTAAGTCATGAGGGAACAGGACAGAATTCATTAAGCAAGAACTGAAAGCACTCCACGTTTCACAGCATAGGCTTCAAATTGGCTCAAACAGTCTGTTTCCCTCTGTAAACTGAAAGATATTGTAATTAAAAATCCAGGAAAGTGGATAGGTAGTGCTATGAGTGCCTTCTGAAAGAGTACCTCTTTCAAATTAAACAAATATTCAAATTCAAGGAGGGGAAAAAAAAGGCATTTAATTTCTTAGGAACAAAATGAGCCTGATTTTGAGGACTGAATGCTATTAGCTAAACCTCTTAGTACTCATGAGATCTCTAAATACAGATACAGCTGTGTCATTCCATTAAATACTGGATTCTAGGTGCATAACATCCACCAAACCTGGCAATGCTTGCTACTCTGCAGCACAAAGACATGGACCTTTAGAGATGTACAGCAAGGTATTCTATATGGTTGATTTGTATCAAAATTTTTTCTTTTATTTTAACCAAAAGCATGAAGTGCTTTTTGAGATAAACTGAAGTTTTTGCTACTCTTTAGATCTGACTGGAGGATTTGTTAAGTGCCACTTCCATACTTTCAATTTTGTTGGAAAGCCAACAAATTTTTACTGGCAATCCCGATAGCCTGGTATGTAGCCATTGGATCTGACTCATATTGTAGCAATCATAAAAGACCCCCCAAAAAATCTAGACATCAATTGCTGCAGTCCATATGACAGTATTTTTCAATGTATGGACTTTTACAAACCTTTTACAAACTTTTTACAAACCATTCAAATCAAAGCTCCTTTGCTCCCATCTTCCTTGTTTTAAAATACAGATTAATATACCAATTTTGGCTAAATTTCTTTCCCTGTATAATGATGAGACTATAAAACTAAGAGATGTCTAATGCAAGATGACTAATTTGCCTCCTAAACTACTCCAATAAAGGAACAGTTATAAAAACTATGAACTACTGAAAGGAAATATATTGGCAGAAAGCAAAGCCAAATATTTTAAGCACTTTTTCATCATGACTAGCTCACCTGAGTCAATGCTGAATGAAAGGTAACACTGTAAAGACAATGTACATCTACTTTTTCCTTTTTTTTTCTTTTTAAAGGGGAATCCATATTCCAGGCTCATAGCTCTTTTTTTTCTTTTTTTATGTTGTAAGTGGAACAAGAACACATAAAAGTGATCTAATGAAGGTTCTTTTCTCTGTCAAAGTATATAATAAAGAATCAAAGCTTGCAGAAGTAGGTGACATCTTTTATTATGCCAATATTTTCTTTTTTGATGTCCTTAATTGCCATGGCTACAGCAATATTTATACAACAGAGGAAAGGTTTTGCTTATTGCCTTGATACCTGAGATATACCATTATTATAGTAGGGGGAGAGGGATAGATTCAGTATATGTACAACTATAAATAAATACTTCAATACAAAATTCCCTGTGGATTTCTGCACACATATTGCCACTAGCACTTTTGCAAAACTGACATAAGGAAAAAAACCACTCATTGCTAGAAGCAGAGCATAGTAGAGTATTAAAAATTCCCCATATCCAAAGACTCTCTTATTTGAGGGATTAGAGAGGTCGCAGTGGGGAATATATACAGTTCCTTGGAATTCTGCATGGTGTATTAATTAATCTTATAAAGGAAGTGGGGCATAGAAAGACCTCCAGATCAGCAGCTTGCTTCAAAAAAAAAAAAAGCTGAATTTCATAGTGCTGGCTCAGGGCACTTACTTAGGAATTGCTGTACAGCAACAGAGCTGGTTTTGGTAAGTAAACCAGTTATGAAGGAGGTAAAAAAGAGAACTGAGAACTCAAGCTGGTGCTGAACAGCATGAGTGTGAAAGTTCGGTCAGTGCTGTTTCTTCGTATAAAGAAGAACCCAGCACATGGGGAAACTCTCCTCTTTGCCCATCAAAGCACTTCATATATTCACAGTGTGAATTTACACAAATATTTATGTAATGAAGTACAGCAGAGCAGTAGCAGTTAATATTTGTTACATTCCAGCAGCAAAAAGAAAAGGTAGCATGGACTGAAACCAGTCTCTCATGTGTTCTAATCAACCCCTTATCTTATTCCTATTTGTTTTATTGTGATGGTTTTCATAATGTCCCAAGAATCTTTAATTTTTGCTTATCCAGAATAATCGAGGAAAACAGATAAATAAAAAAGATCCATGATCTGTGACAAGCAGGTAACTTTGGAATTTTGTTGACTCTTTGGTGTTTGTTCACCTTTTTAAAACAGTAAGAAAAGAAATTATAGAAGGAAAGTGAATGTTCAGTGATGTAAACAACTTACAAGAATCACATTACCTAATAAAATTCTTTGAAATAAGTGCTGTGTGTTTGGTATCTGTTAAGAAATTCACTCTTTACCATGGACCTGTGGTTCATTTCTCATTATCAAGCAGTATTATAATTGATTTTGCTTGAACCTTTAAGAATTACTATTTCCTGTTCAGTGGCTTTATTTTCAATTTGATAATGAAACATCCATAAAATTTAAAGGTTTTTTAAGAGGGGGGGTTTAGTACTAGCACCTGGCAACTATATGGAATGCATACTCAACTAATAATTAAAAATTGCCATTCCTGGAATTTTTTTAGCTCTGCCATTTGTACATGGGGTCAGGGAGATCAGCCTGTGAACAGGCGGTGGATGTAAGAGTGAGCAGGGAAAGGCTCCAGTGCTACTGCTTGGGAAACCACCTTAGAGATGGAGGGAGCTGCAACCAAGTCTTACAACAAACTTCAGCAGCTTTGAGAGCACTCAGGCTGGTACTGCTGAATCCTCTGAAGAAAACCAAAACAATAAGAAAAAAATATTCATAATACCTATATTCCAGTGGATAAGTCTGCTGAGATTTTAGTCAAATCATCCTAAGGCACATATTCAAAAGCAACAAGCACAGTTTCTTGCTATCAGCTTAGTGTGTTCTCTCTGCGGCACTTTGATAGGGAATAACTTTACAGAGCGCTGGGACTAGAAGAGTTCGGAAGTCATGGGTCCAGAAACAGCTTTGGAAAACCTTGGATTCAGGTCTTTGAGACTGCTGAGTAGTGTCATCAACAGGGGATGTCATTCCAGAGGCAGTGAAACACCAGGCTGTGGAAAAAACACAAATGTATCATTGTCAGACCATCTATAAAATAAGGTTAGAAGCTATCATGTCACAGATGTAATTAGGTTTAGATAGTAGTTACTTGTAAAAATCCAAGTACTTTAAATAAAAGTATTATTGGTGTGTATTATTAATATTATTCAAGAAAAAGAAAGCTAGGACAGCAATTACAGACAGTTTCTTGTACAAGTTCAGAGATCACTTCTAAATTAGATCTCTACTCACTGACAACTTAAAAGACTAAACATTGCAAAACCTGAGATATTTCCAGCTTGCTTGTTGTAAATATTCAATACACAAACAGATAGATTGCCCAAAATTTTCTATAAGAAAGAATAATATAAATTAAAAATAGTAAGAAACACAAACAGAAATGGGCAATTTTAAAAACATTTTTTTCCAGAGACATTGTGCAACTCGCCTATTTTCCAAGTCCCCAGGATCTCAGATTTATCTTTATCACAAATAGAAAACTGATTTTTTTTTCAAAAACCAAGGTGTACGCTGACTCTTTCATGCTATATGCCTTTCTACCCCTGTGGTCAAGTACCTTGCAGTTATTATCACTTATTTGTTCAAGTGGTGAGGAAATATTAAGTATCACAAGTTCTCAGCAGAGACTGGACAATAATTATCAACAGATGGCTGGCTGTAGGGTTTTGAGAGAGAGAGAGAAAGTGCCCTTCCTTCCAAAACAACCCTCTATGAGAAGCTGTAAGCAACTTATTAGTGACAGTTTTGGTTAAAATCAGATTTAACTGCCTGCTTTCTCACCATGTTTTTTGTATTACATTTACCTTTACTTACTCAGCTCTGATGAGTAAGCATCAGTGCTGCATGTCTTGACTTTCTCCTAATGATGATATTTACATTTGAAAAACCTGACAACTCCTCGTAATTTACTCTCTTATTAAAAGTAATAAATATAATAAATAATAATAAATTACCCTCCAATGTTGGCTAATTAGACATGTACAATTTTACAACAGTGTCTTAAGCTTCCATACTCACACATCTTAAATGACTCCACAGAAGATGTGGACACACAGTGGGACAGATCCTCCACTGAAGCTATTGACAAAGTTAAGGTAATTTATTCCAGGCTCCCTTTACATGTGATATGGTTTGTTTTCAGAATAAACATGTGGCTAATCAAACCACTGGACCCTGACATATTTGCTTCACAAATCAGCCCTTCCCTAAATATTTTTAAAGGATGACTGATTTGCAAATACTGGGAAAAAGTAAAGATACCGGAATTGCCTTCACACTCCATTTTCTTTTGTCTTGTGTACCTGAAGGGCTCCATCTGGGTACTCCAGGTGCCTCAGCTTGAAATCCTGTAGAAGCCCTAGCAAAGTAATACGTAATAGTAAACCCCCAGGATCTCCACCAGGTTTCTGCAATGAAGGAAAAAAAAAAAAAAAAAAGCAAGCTGATGTATTTTCTCTTATTAAATCTCATCTTTGTGGGCTGCCACAGAGAAAAGCGTTTTAGATGTCATTATAGGAAGCTGATGCTCCTTGTGTTGCTATGTTTTGCATGGAGAACACAAGAACTCCCAGATCATGGTAGCAATTCAGTTGTAGTTATTTAATTATTGAATTAAGCTCCTGAAGCACATTCCTACTGGTTCTCAACTGCTTTGCTGCACAATATCACACAAAGCTCCCTGGCAGGCTGCTGGAAGGAGGAGGAGTTTGTCTTCACCAGCCACAGGTGCTCAGCACTGTGCTTTCTCACACCAGCAAGATCCTGTGCTGGCAGAGACGCTGGTGCTACAAGGGAAGCCTGACTGGAGCAACTGGCCCTCGGTAACACCATGGCCCTAAATGACAAGGGCTTTCATGCCACAAACCATGTCCAAAGAAGAGCTTTCAATTCACCCCAAGCTCAGTTGCATCCTCCACCCATCTCTCCCACCTGGGGAAGACTTGAAGAACCTTTCATACAAAGCACCCCAGCCTGTCAGCAAGGCAGCCTCTGGTTTTCATTCTCTGTTGCATTTGCATCACATTTCTGGAATTATACAATGTTTATTCCCTTCTCATTGCAACAGTGACAAAATTAAAAAAATCTAAAAACCCAACAAACGGTGAACCGTGAAATTTGTACTTAGTTATTGTGAGTTTATTTCATAAAAAATTGACATTTTTTTTCAGAGTCCTACTAGGGACATAAGCACTCTCCAGCTCTTGGACTGGAATTCTGCTTACAGATGACTATCACTTTAAGAGACTATTTTAAATATAATGGCTAGAGCATGTTTTTTATTAAAATCCACTTAAAATTAACATCAAAACAATAAACTAAAGCTCAAAGTCAAGGTCAAGCCTGTACAGCTGGATAAAACTTTCTCCAATTGTTTCTGACTTCTAAAACATGACTAATGAAAGGAGATTCCCCTTTCTACCTCACTTTATGAGTCACTTAAAACATAAAATCTGCCTTTTCTAGTAAAATCATTTCATGTAATTCTTCAAAATAACTTAAATATCATATTATGCTTTGCTACCCGGAAACTTTAAGAGTCTCTGAATTTTCATGCTGGAACTAATACATCACAAATCAATAAACAAGTAACATCCAACAAATAAAAATATTCTATCAACTTATGTACATGATCACATATTTTTTCCTTGAAGATCTCAGTCATTAGTGTGCCTACACACAATGATTATCAATTAACAGTTTGTAGAGATTTCTGAAAAAGGTCTAACAATAATATTTTTGGGGTTTTTTTTTTAATGTCACAGAAACATTTGTTCTTGCCTTTTTCTAAGTATCATCAACTCAAATGAAACATTAACAATTTTTTTTAAAAAGTCATCAGTTTTACCCTAGCTGATGTAATAAAAATGCTTTCATATTTTCATATTAAAAACTCAGTTTTAAAATATCCTTTAATCACTTAGTTCAGTATTTTTACATGTGTTTTGATAAAAAAAGGTCTATCCAATGAATTCCTGTCCAAAAATACTAGTAAGCTTGGAATTTGAATGTCATATGACTAAATAAAAGGCTTGTTACACTGAAAGGAGAGGGTGGAACATGTAAATGTGAGCAGTAGCAGATAAAAAACTGCACATTCTGGACCTCATGCAAGCACTGTGAACACATACACACACACATACACTCCAACATGGATTTGGACTAAAACTTGCCAAAATCCCTACCCAAGGCTAACCAGCCAAGCCTGGAAGGCTGTTCTCTTTCACATAAAAATAGTAATAATGAATAAAAATATTGGAAGCCCTCCAATACCTTATACAGCATAATTTCTGTTTCTCTTCCCCATGTATACCCACAGGCTTGCTCCTGCTCTGTGGTCCCTGTTCTCCCTGGTTTCTCACCAAGGTAATATATTTGCACCACTGTGAATGAAAAGCAACATTCTGAATTATAAGTGCAAAGGAAATCTGTGCTTCTAAAGCCTTCTTACCTTTTCTTGGGCTACTATATTTCATCACCCAAACAAAGATCCCATTCAGCATAGAATCATCATCCCACACACTGGACATGAGGCTTGGAGTTAGGTCACCTTTCTTTGACTCCATATTTTCCTCATTGCCTCGTGTGACCTTAGACAATTAACTCAGTATCTGGTATCTCAGCTGCTCCATATTCTAAAGCCTGGAGGAAACACTTCCATGCCAGTAGATTTTGAGATCAAAGAGTAGTTTACAAAAAGCAGTTTAGTACCTAAGTTGCGTCTGAACAAGTTCTACTTTCTTCTAGTCATGGAGACACCTAAATATTCCAGTTGCACCTCTGTGTAACCTGGAAGCTCCCAAAGTGTGTGGAGGTCTGTCTTACACACCCTCCAAGCTGAAGAGATGCATGGGTGTTTCCTGCCTCAGCTTGATCAGGCTTCAGATTCCATCCTCCTGTGCTTCTCAACCAGGACACCCTCCTGGGTGGGATAGAAAACTTGGATTGGTATCCACCAAGGCAGAGGAGAGAACTAGGCAAGTGCCCGTAAGACAGGATTTCAGGCTACCCTTCACCTCCATGTTTCTTGTTGCACAGCTTCTATGTCCACTGATGAGGTAGAGATTTCATTCTCAGGTATTTCACAGAATTAGAGAATAGTTTAGATTGGAAAAGATCTTTAAGATCATGGAGTCCAACTGTCAACACAATATTGCTAATTCCACTACTAACCCATGTACCTAAACACCACACCTTCACATCTTTTAGATGCCTCCAAGGATGGTGACTCAACCACTTCCCTGGACAGCCTGTTCCAGCACTTGACAACACCTTCCATTGAAATATTTTTCCTAATATCCAGTGTAAACCTCCCCTGGAACAACTTGAGGCCCTTTCTTCTTGTCCCATCTGTCATTTGTTACCTGGGAGAAGAGACTGACCTTCACCTGGCTATACCCTCCTTTCAGGTAGTTGTAGAGTGACAAGGTCCCCCCTGAGCCTCCGTTTCTCCAGGCTAAATACGCCCAGCTCCCTCAGCAGCTTTTCATAGGACTTGTGCTCCAGACCCTTCCCCAGCTCTGTTGCCCTTCTCTGGATACACACCAGCAGCTCAATGTCTTTCTTGTCATGAGGGGCCCAAAACTTAACACAGAATTCCATGTGCAGCCTCACCAGTGCCAAATGTGTGATTGTTTCCTATAAGATCCTGTTGCCTCAGTTTTATCTGTACAACTACAACTTAGTCACAATCATCAGTACAATAATGAGTCCTAAATGAGGAGCTAGTGCTTCTTTAGCTTGTAGTATTGCCATGCTGGTTGATTTAATGTCTTAAAATAAACCAGCATGGTAAATCGTTTCCTCAAGTGCATGTTGAACATGAGATAGTGACTGAATATTAGAACTCCAGCAAACTGTTTTAAGAGACACTTAAAAGACAAAACTGAAGATAAATTAGCTCAGTCTGTGAACTAAAGATAAATTAGAATTTCTCACAAAGTCAAGGTTGACTTAGACCATCTGCAAAGCTGTAAGGTAGTTTTCACTGCTCTTCCATGACTCCAGTCCTATGCCTGTATTTAACTATTAAAAATAAGGTCAATTACTATGTGTATTAATGTCTTATGCTAGACAGAATCTCTGTTGCTTTGTCTTATTTCCAGATGAGCAGGTACTGACTAGATTGTCCTGGGTAGCTGAAATGTGAAATGAAGCCAGCTGCATTCTTCAACTTTAGGTACAACACAGCTCCCTTTGAAAACATGACAACCTAAGTGACTATAAATGTGTTACAGTCTCCAGGGCTCTGGAATAAATCTTCATGTTTAAAATAGAATTAGCTATTCTTAAAACAGCATGCCTTGAAAAATTATTCTCATCTAAGCAGGTACAAATGGACTATTAATGAGGCTTCTGTAGGAAAACAAAAAGAATAAATAATGTGAGAATAAACTTACTGCAACAAAACCTGTGCTGCTCTAACTTTAAAATTCTTCTGTAAACTTGTACGTACTCTCTTTAGATGCTTACATAAAGAAATATTGAGTGCTGTCCATGATACTGTTTAACTACCATTAAAAAGCCATTATTCAATAACACAAACAGCTTAGTTTCACCTCCTCTAAGGTTGGGGTTGTTCTTGCTGGGTTGTTTTTCTTTTTTAAGTCTGAAAAGAGGACAAGACACAGCTATACTGTGTGGCTGCTGGACAGGAGGTGCCATTGTGGCTACCAGAGTTTTATTTATCCTTAACCCTAAGAAGCAGCCCTTTAACCAACAGCCTTCTCTATTGCCTTTCCACTGGAAATTTAGCACTATACTTTGCTCTATTCCCAAGATGGTTTTTAATGGCTGTTTCTTGTTACAGAGAAAAAGCTTCTTCTGAGTTGGGCATGTTTCCAGTGCAACAAGTAACAGCACTTACCAGGAACTTATACTGCAATCTTTTGATTCTCAGAGAAGATTCACTAGTACTGGCAAGTCTTTATGGCAGCTTGCTGGTGTTGCTTAGGTGAATGACTCATTTCTGAAAGAACCAAGTGGGAAAAGAAAAAATAAATGCAAGCTGCACATTGAGAAAGAGTTTTTGCCACTGGACATAGCTGTCTAATCTAATTTCCAATAAATATATACAGTAATAGGTCTAACATGATTCGTAAAGTGTCATAAAGACACAGTTCCTGAGCAGTTGTAAACACTCACACGTACACTCACATGCACACAGATCTAGCAATCACAACCTGTTGCTATCAGAATGAATAGCATTAATCATTTTTAAAGGTCAGTCTGTTAAAAAGATGTTCTAAGTGATTACTGGTGTAAAATAAAATAAACATTATGCATGCAAATCTTATTTCCCAAAAACTGAATCACTTTTGTCAGGTATTTAACTTAAACCAGCAAAACAGACCATCAAGAAGGCAGCATTTAAATGGATGCCTGCAGCAATGGCCAGTCAATGGCCTCTTTATTTGTTAAAGATGGATTATTTTAAATAAATTACAGAGCACTTGCACTGAATAAACAGAGTCTCAGTGGCTGTGGCATGCTATACATGCTTAATTGAGCCACAGAAATCCTAAATGACTACTGAGCTGTGTAATCGCCTTTGATTTCGCTGATAGGACCTGATTCTTTAGGTAAAAACCAAGCCATTGAGGACTGAAAAGCAACACTACCTTGAGGAAAATAGAAAGTTTAATCTGGAATATATACTTATAATATTTCAGAAACCACAGAGATGGAGTGTTCCAATAACTGAACACAAGGCAGCTTCAGAAGTGAACGATCTGTGTGTCATTTTTATTTGAGCTTGATATGTTAAATGTCCCAAATGTTTATGTTGTATAAGCCCACTTAAACATTGCAAAGTGCAACATATTCATTGGCAAAATAAAAAGTATAGCTTTTTTAGTCTTTCTTGCTGTCTTTTTTGCATTGATACAGCACATTATGCACACGCATGTACCCAGGGGTTTTCTTAAGTAATCGTGTAATTTGACCGCTTTTGGGGAACCTGTTAATGTGATTTACTTAGAGTGTTACCTATTGCTTCTGTAGGCTGAAGTAAAACATCAGGTCAGAAACCAGGAACAGATCCTTTAACCCTTACTGATAATAGTGTTCATTTTGAGATTGTATATTATTAACTCTTTACATTGCAGCCTTTATATAACTCAGCCAACAAAAAAATTCCATCTGAAATAAGGCTGTGCCTGGTACACAAGACTTACAGGATCAGACCCTTCCCTTGACATAAATGGATCCTGACCTAATGACATATGGAATTCATTTTGACAGAAGCTATGACCTTAAATAATATTACTTCCATTTGTCAATATCACTGGAAAATGGTTTGACATTGAGAAGCAGTTTGAAAACTACCTTGAATAACAGCAATTAAAAGAGAGATTGATACTGTTGGGCACTTTAATAATGATTGCATACCTGGATTTTCTCTAAAAAATTTCCACACCTACCACTTTGTTTAACAAGCAAGTGTAAAAATGCTCAGCTGTGAAATAATTCTCTTTCTAATGAAGAGCAATGAGCTACATTTGCAGTTCCCACAATTACACTGTATATTTGAAAAAAAAAAGAGATGTATGAGTTTAACCATGTTGGTAAAGCAAGTGCCTGTCTACATCCAATTAAAACTGATGAGCATTTAAAATGGAAATTTTATCCATACACTAATGGGGCCAAGAAAATTAATATAGTGTTAGATATTCTAAAGTACTCTGATGAATGCTATGAAGTTTTTGAAAATAAGACCAGGCTGCTTCATAGGGTCAC
Source organism: Aleadryas rufinucha (assembly GCA_013397815.1). NCBI lineage: Eukaryota > Metazoa > Chordata > Aves > Passeriformes > Aleadryas > Aleadryas rufinucha. The sequence continues at coordinate 488,027 of VZTH01018232.1, forward strand.
AAACTGATCAATCAAAGGCATCCATCAAGCCTACAGGCTTTGTCCAAAGCAGATGAACTGTTCCTGTGTGAATTTAGAAACTCAGACAAAGAGGCTGTAGAGGAATTTGAAGATGCTCCTGGTGCAGTTTTGGTTATTCCCTTGATATTTTTCATAACATGTAAGAGAAGATCCTGCTGTCATAAATGTCAGCCCTTCCCGGAGGGAAAAAGCTTGGCCTGCCTCCTGGGACTGAGCAGCACACAGCAGGGATGACACAGCGAGCAAACACAGCTGCCACAGCTCTGTTTAGCATCATCACACTGTTTTCTCAGGGAAAGGAGAAAACACTTAATGTTCCCCCCAGTTAATTTCTTTAGTGTAATTAATGAGAAAAAAAATCTGGAACTTATTATGTTGACTTGTGAACATAACAATAAGGAAAATCCCCCAAATATATGAGAGAAATTTGCAAGGGCAGAAGGCTCTGCATGTCTTTCTCGGGCTGTTCATACCAACCCAGGACATAATTATGTTTATGTTGTCTTTGGCAGTACCCTTTTTTCCCTTTAGCCACAGAGACACATTCTCAGGAGGCCACCAATCATGCAGAAACCATGTGGTAAAGTCGGGTATAAAATTCAAATAGCTTGGTGCCACGCAGTCATTCCCTGCTCCAGCCTGGGGATTACAGAGCAATGTGGCAGCAGGTGGGACCAAGTCTATCAACTTTTTGTACTATCAGCCCTATGGGAATAATAGTTGTGCCATCAACCCCAGAGCTGAACTAGACACACTTCTGTTTCCTTGGTGGCCTAAAAGTAGAATTTCATGTAAGCAATTTGGACTAGTTTCCCATAGGTCCTTTTAAAACTTTTTTTTTAACTTTTCTCTTAAATATGGCTCCATGCTAGCCAGAAGTGTGCTGCTAACTCACAGGCACATCTGGCTGGGTTCAAACATTCAAGTGCTTTTTACAGTTCCCTTTGGCCAGCAAGCATAGCATCTTATAGGGGCATTTTTTAAGAGGATTCCTCTGGTCTGTCCACAAGCCAGATGAGCTCAAATAATAGAGACACTGATAACAAATCTGGTAAGGAAAAATATGCAGCAACAGGAGAGGAACGATATCTCCCACAAGTCCAGGCAGACCTAAAGCCTGCACAAAATGGAGACCTGAAACTGTGCCACATGTGTGTAAGGAGAAATATGTTATAAATGGTTAACTGAGGCTTACCTAAATCAGGAAACAGGCTTGAGCATTAAAATTCTAAGACACAGTTAATAGAAAATACTCAATAGGACACGAGGGAAACAGCTGGATGGGTGCAGAAGTATGCTAAGCCCAGGAAAATAAATACTATAGCCAGTGTGACTGCTGCAGAAAAGGCAGCTGACACAGGGAAAAAATAATAGGAAACTTACAGCCCTGAAGTGACCAGGGACAGAGCTCACCAAAGGATTCTGCAGAGAATGGCCTGTAGCAAGCTGAAATAAGGGATCAAAAGGCTACTTGGGTACCAGCCATCTTTTAAGTGAGAAAACACTGGTGGATTTGCTGCAGAACTTGAGGTGGGGTGTCCTAGATCCTGGATATAGCCCACAAACTCCAAAAATGTAAAAAGTGAAAGAGTACTGAACCAAAAACCAAGTACTATACATAAAAGCAAATGGGATAAATTAATTCCTTCCTGGTGCAGGAATTTCTATTAAATAGATTTTTCTCCTATGTTTGTAATATTTCTGGGAAATCGTCATCCATGTCCAGATAGGCTTTACAGTCTGAAGAATGCATCTTCCACAAATCAAATCCAAGAACAAATATTGTGAGATATATTAAGAAGGATATGCTACATTTATTTATATAGTGTCTTTCAGGCCAAAACATTTCAAAGTGCTTAACTAATTATTGATCAGCACAGATGCCCTCACAAATGTATTCACTGAGCAAAAGATCACAGATATCCTTATGTGAGGAACAGCTATAATTAATCCCCATGTGGAGGAGGAACATATAAGCTGTCTTCAGAAGTGGAGCAATTGGTAAATGTTACACTCCCCCCCTGCACCTTCTCTGCCTGTGTCAGCCTCAGTAGTGGTTCCCTTTTTAAGTCAGTGGGGAATTAAGCAGCATGAAAATAAACAATTTGTGAAGGATGTGCTAGGATGAGAAGAACAGGAGCAGAGTTTAAACATTATACCAGGCACTGAAGAAAAACATCACTTGTTCAAATCTTACCATCACTATAGATACCTTGCAGAAGCCCTTACAATAAGGAGGTCTTCACTTTGCTGTTTCGTAAGATTAACATTCAGACTTCTAAAAGTAATCAAAGGTATTTTCACATTGATGTTTCTAATTCCAGCACCCATCTTCACATATTGCCTACCAAAATCTCTTCTTTATGCTGACACACATTGCTCCATATATGCTTGTCTGATTGACACAGTCTTTCAAGTTTTGTTTTGATCTCAAAAGGAAAGCAAAGAAACCACTACAAGACAATGGCATTCAGACAAGGGAGTTAAAATAGGCCTTCTAGACACAGATTGCTCAGGCTGTTTGTAAACAATACCTACAGCTAATTTTGTTGTTTACAAACAGCCTTAGCCTCCTGCTAAGGCTGTTTGTAAACAATACCTACAGCTAATTTTAATCCTTCTCATATTTTAATGGATCATGACTGTAATTTATCTTTGACTATCAATTGCTGCCATTTATATGTTTTATCTCCTTTTTTATCTCCTTTTCCATAACAATGATATCAGAGCAACACTGCAGCCTACAGGTATAAATAGATTAATAATTAGTGTAGATCCTTCTCCCTCCATGTAGGCTGCAGGTAGCATTCTGTTTCAACCTTCAGCAATGCAAATAAGCTGATGTTGGCAGTATATCATGAGCTGCTCACCAGTCATTTCCTTAATGACTTGCTAATTTTCCTCTCCATATCCTCCACATGACATACTGGAACATCATATGGTTGTGCAGAACAGCACAACTGAGAATGCAGCCCATGTACATAGTCCTATGACTTTGTTTTTATGGCAGCCCTTGTTTCTCTGTTTTCCCCTTAAGGAATCTGCTTGTAACTTTTAATTTAATCTCTGATGGTGGCACAAATCTAATTATTTAGATATTTACCTTCTCTATCTACTGTTTCTCCTGCTAATCTGCAGCTGCCTGAGTTCTGTCATAAAACAGAGATGAATGTCTTTATTTTCTGTTCAGCATTTTATTCTTGTTCATTTGATTTACTCAAGTAAATACTATAAAGCTCTGAACCTAATCCTTTTTACTTTTTTCTTTTTAATTAAGAACAAAATAACTTGTATCCTTGAATTTACTCTCAGAACATTGCTTAATACAGGCAGAATACAATGTAAACTTTCTTGGATTTGAATACTACTTTCAATGAGTTTTAGAAGCATTAATAGCTCAAAAGTACCATTGTCTCCCAGGGCATGGCAATCTCCTTAAACCTCCAGAAATAACAAGAACATTGTTTTTCTTTTGTATCATAACACTGGGATTTACCAGACTAATATAGTAGGACTCTCATTCTGAAAATCATATTTTCCTATCTATTGACTGAAATAACCATACTGTGCAACCACAGACTGAGGAACTCAAGTTTGTTTTGACTCAGTAATACCATATGCTCTAGATAGAAAGTCCTGAAGGCTGTCCTGTGGTGGCTGGTGGGCCCATGGCACTGAGGAATGCAGGAATCCCTTGGGGAAAGGTGCCCTAGGTAGGAAACCTCTCCCCCGGTCAGGATGACCAAAGAAGCCTCTCCCGGGCTCCTTTGTTTGATTATGTTAATATACCCCAGTTCTCTTTCCCCAATTGGCCCTTTTGGCCTCCCTGCCCCTTTACTCCTTATGCGTCCATACCCTAGAAAGTTCTCCCTTCCCCGTTTCCCCACTGGGCCTTGTTCCTCTGCTCCTCCCTCAAGGCTTCCCCATTGGCTCCTGTGCCCTGCCCCTGCCTGTGTATTGCCCCTGTGCCCTCCGACCATTGGACCCTGGTGCTCTCTCCGCCCCTATCCTCCTGTATAAAACCCTGGACCCTCCCATTGTTCTTGTCTCTCTCCCTGGATTGCTTCCTGCGTGTGGCTGCAATAAACCCTCTCGTGGAACCCCATACAGAGCCCCTTCCCAGACTCTTTCACGGTCAGTTTGCTTTAGGCTTTATCCGTGTGCGTGTGTGACTGTGTGTGAGTGCTGTGGCCTGGCTGAAGCGACTTCCCCGGAGGCGCTTTTAGGAAGATCGTGGCACTTTACCACCCACACCCGCCGCAATACTGTCCTTGCAGGGTGTGTGCCTATGAAGTGATTGCCTGGAAGTCACTGCCTTGTTGACAGTGGATTTACTGATGGCATAGCCTCAGGTTTCAGAAAATGGAAGAAGGCTGAGGTCGTACCAGCTCAGGGCTGCGCACTGGGTCACACCTTTCAGTGTGAAGAGCCTTGAAGTGGAGCTGTCAGCTGTGTGGGGGCTCCAATGTGTACATGTCATATTTAAACCCATGAGTGTTTAATACTTACAGAGTACTTTTCCTTGGTCTGGTGACCAAACTGAAGAATATTAGTAACAAGTTATTTAAATTTGAATAAATATTTTAAAATAAAACCTATGTGCTTGCTCTGCCTTCCTGCATACAGTGGCTGGCACGGTTACCTGGAAAAGAAGAAATTCAGATTCAAACCTTCTTTCTTTAAAGTCTCTGGAGAGCCTAAGTGGTTGAACTACGTGTTATGCCACATTTATATCTGCCTAGTGTACACATTGCTTTTTGATTTTCACTGGCACTTGTTAGCCTTGGGTCAGCAATGTGTCAGATACTCATACTACATTGTACCTGAGCTAGCTCTCATTTTGCTAGCTTGATTCCAGGGTTAGAATAGCAGAGCCAGTTTTGGTGACTTCTGGCAGTTTTTATGTAATCTGAGGCACAGCAGTACCATCAGAGGAGGACTTAAAATTCACAGCATGTATGGTAGCAATACTGCAGCATCCTTACCACAGGGAGTCATCCAGATGGTGTTCAATCAGTAGTGGGATCTCAGGGAGAGAAAGCAACGAGTTTCCTTGTTGCTGAAATGAATTAGAAATAGAAAGCACAGTCTGCATAAAAACTGAAGAATTAAATCATTACAGCTACAATATCAAGAGTAAGCACATGCTCAGAGCAACAGAATAAGTCCAAGATGTAAATTTCAAAAAGGTGAAGCAAGGCTTTTTTATGTTCTGTTTGATTGTTTTTCTTAATTCAGAGTTTTAGGAACATAAACATCTAATATATGAAATGCTTTACTGAATTTCCCCATGCTACTCAGATCACACAACAGTCTCTTACAAGCCAGTAAGTGCTACTTCGTCTGTTTTCAAAGAAAGCCATCAGGGAAGCGAACCACATTCTGGTACATGTTCAACTGCTTTTGTAGTTCAGGACATGAGGTACTTTTTTTTCTTCTTCTTTTTTCTTTTCTTTTGTTTTTTTCTTCTTTTTTCTTTTCTTTTTTTTTTCTTATTTTGAAGGTAATCTAAGGAGATGGAGCACAGCCAAGGAAACAGCCAAGAGAATGGACAAGTAACATAAGAGAAACAGAAAGAGCTGGCAAAGACAAAACACAAAGGAAAAGGGTTGACAGAACAATAAATGAGAGCCAGAAGTACAAGGATTTGGAATTGATGTTTATTTTATTTGAGATTAATAGCAAGAAAGAACCTATAACTGTGGTACAAATTGCTCAATGCCCCATGCAGTGCCAATATTATGCCATTCATTATACTTGCAGGTGTATTATTTCTAGTTCCCCAGATAAAAAAATGTTTTCCATGTATTCCTTTGTATTTTAAAACTTATTTTTTCACTGCTATATTGCCAAAGGTTCTTACTCTTCCAAACTCAATAGCAACTAATCATTTTCCTGACTACAGACTGGGAGTATGGTTACTATTTTGTGCAGGTAATTCTTCCATTTTTATTAAAGAACCACTCTAAAATTTTGATCTGCCTGTATTTCAAGTTCTTTCCTACATGTTTGTTTTCCCCTATGAGAAAGGTCTTTCCATTAAACCTTATTTGTGTTCCTAATTACAAACCTGTTTTCCCTCTATTGGGATGAAAGATTTCTTATTATCAATATTATGCACTTCCTTCTCAAAGAAAATTTAGAAAATAAATCAGCACAACAAAGTGAAATCTAACTTATCATCTTTCCCTACCACTTGCAACTGCTGCAAGCTTACTGCTATTGCCTGACTTAATGTTGCTGCTCCACGGCAGCTGAGGAGAGGATATAGAAAGAGATAATAGTGTCAAAAGTCCAGCAGTAGAGCAAATGATGCTGGAGGGAGTTGCTCCATGGTCTGTGGTACTTCTGATCCCCACTCCTCATATCCACAGACAGAGAATCCAAATTTTTGTGCTTCCTGCAGTGGCTTATCAAAGCTTCTCAGTGAGGAAAATTACTGAGCTCCAAGTCTGATCTGAGGACACTTGTCCTGCCTCCACAGATACCCTCATACCAAAGGGAAAAGCCCCACCTCGAGCCAACCCAGGGCACAGAGGGATCCTATGTGACACCCAGGAGCCCTGTGGGCTGTGATCCCATCACGTGCCCGGTGGGCACCTCCACGCAAGGACCCTCCAGGTCATAATGTATTCAAGCTTGCTAAAAGCTCATGGGAGTGATAGCCTACAGTGTTAGCCTGTTAAATTCAGAATACTAAGCAGGCAACTACTCCCTGAGAAAGGTGGTTTTTTGTTTGTTTTAATTAGCATACCAACTTTATATTACTGATTCTATCAGACAGCCCAAGGAGCCTTCTCTGGGTTAGCAGGCAAGTGTCTCAGCTTTGATACAAGATCTCAGCAGAACTAACTCCTGAGTTTGGCTTGGTTTTGACTTCCGTAAGTGAAGACATTTAAGATGGTGGTGATTAATGAGAGATCACTCCTTCCTTTGGCAGTTAATCCTCCAAACAGAGGAAAAAAAATAAAATTATGTTATTGCCTTATGCTATCCATAGCATTTTAAAAGAAGGTGGCCATGACAGTGTGGAGAAGTCCAGGCTCATTCATCATCCTTTGAAAAGTTCTTTAGACAACATCCTGAGGAAAAATAGGTTTTAATAAGCCTCTACTTACTTTGCCTTTTCAAGGAAATGAGAATCTATTTTCTATCAATAATCTACTCTCATAATCATGTCCAAGGAGGAGATTTCCTTCAGGCTCCATCCTGCAAAAGTGTAATAAGGCATTTATGAAGCAAACAAACTACAAAATGAAATCTGACACTATGCTTTGGTTTACTGTTACATGCACCTTACAAGAAATACCATTTTTGGGGAAAGAAAAAATTCCAAAAAATCAGTCCCTCTCCTGTTATTTGCTCTGTCTCTCATGCACGCTCACACACCCATCCAGATACACACATAAACTGACTTGCTTCCACAGACCACAGACATCATCATCCCTTTTCCTCACTCACCTTCCCCTCCATGCTGTCCTTGGAAGCTCAGTCTTCTGCCATGCCAGTTTTATCCCTTTGATTCATTCACTAGTCTGAATAATGTTGCTTTTCCACAGCACTTTTAGATCTTACCACGGGTCTGGTTATCTTAAGTACCACTGGCCCCTTGCTTCCAGATAACTTTACAATTTCACAGAACATTTTCGTTTCTCAGTGGATGAATTGAACACATGAAATGTAGCAGCAGCTAGAAACCAGAAATAAACCCCACAAAGGCTGATCAGTCTGCTCTCTGCAGACCACCAACAAATTCTCTCTGAATTTGTGAATGTTTTGGATTTAGATTTTGTGACTTGCTGCCTATACAACACAAGGTTTGACAACTCTTCTCTTTGTGTCCAGTAGGAAATTTACTCCAAATGAAACTAGACCTGGAATCAATACAAATAATTTGGTATGACCAAGTTTTCAGAAAGATAGAGCTTTTGAGGAAAAAACTGGTGAGTGATCACTTTCATAGTCAGTTCTACATGGGCACAGAACCTTATCCAGTTTTGCCTTTCCTCCATTCTATGGTGTTATAATAATTAATACACACAAAAATAAATAAAACTCCTCTTTCCATTTCCAGAAATGCCCATTCTGGCTAACAGAGCAATGCAGAGTAGAAGGAAGTATCAGGTCCCTTACAGAAAGGTGTTTCCTAGAAGGCAATTTTGAATCTAATTTCAATATCAGGCACTCATTTCCCCATTTAAAACATGGAAAGAGAGAAAAAAGTGTTTAAGCTTAGCAAATCAATGCTACAACTTAAAATTTGGCAGTGCTAGTCTTTCTGCTTCCCAGGAGAGGATTAATTTGTTTCTTCTCATTCTTTGCTCTTTATTATTTCAATTGGAGGATATAAAAGTGCTATTGAGAGTTTTGAAGGATAAACACTTTATGTGGTAACTGCTTAAAATAAGAATAAAATTTATTGAGAGTGCAGACATTTTTATCACATTAATGTGACCTATTAATGATAAAGGAAATTCCCTTCATCTAACAAGCACTGTGTTTACAAATGTAACAAGAGATGTTTTAATTCTCACCATAAATCTAAGGAAGTTAAAATCTTAACCCCAAGGTACTTAATATAGTTGACTCTGTATTTAAAGGGAATGTTGTTAACATTTATATTGTTTTTGTTACCTACAACACGGAGATCAGCTATTTCAATATTCGTTTCATTTTATAGATAAGGTTTAACAGGTATTTCAAATAAACCTACATGTAATAAAAGTGAGGTAAAATCATACCTGCTATAAAAGAAAAGGCTGCAAATTTCTCTATTAACACAACATAAGTAATACATGCAATTGCACATGACCAGAAAGCAACAATCTTATATTTTAAAAATCAGACACAATTAATTTGACAGTATTAATTTAATAGAGACAAATTAAGGCTGAGCCATTCTTTCTTTCTGACAATGCATTTTGTTGCATTCTTAGCACAGTTTTCAGCAGAATTTTTTTATTAAAGTCAGAATATTCCCTGGAGTTGAAAGACTCCCCACATTCAATGTGGAAAGAGTAGGGTTTGATGACTGTTGTATGGAGAGGTGCAGTTCTGTCACTAGGAACTGCCTTTCACACCTTATACTAGTCAAGAATGTCTGCTATTGGATATATCTCAGTTTCCTTAAAATACTCATTATTAACAACTTTGCTACAGTAACGAAGTGCTCAAGGGCCCTGGTCATCTGTTATACGACCAAGACTGTGCCCGTGAAGTGATAAAAGTGTAGACAGCATCTCTCAAAGGTTCTGGCAGATTTTCATGTGCCTGAATGGTCCTAAGGGTTCACTCATATGTTTAGGGGATTTGGCTGGGCTGAGAAGAGCAGGATGAGACGATGAACAGGTTTCACGACTAAAGCAAAGGGAAGCTCATTAAAACAAGAGGCTTTGTGTCAGGAGAGAAATCTGAGATATGGTCAGGTACACATTCCATGTTTCTAAGATGAGTCTCCACCATTTTGAGACTTTCAGTCTTATCTCCTGGTGTTTCAAATCTGTGAATATCTGAAAAGTATACCTCTGGCAAGTTCTGAGATATAGTCTCTGAGAATCACTTGTTAGCTCAACTAAAGTTGAAAACCAATTCCTGCATTTTTGCATAAGTTAAAGTTACACCTAAACCTATAATGCCATCATGCCTTTCAGGAAACTCAGAAACTGGAGCAGAAATTTCTTCTGCTAAAAAATAACCACTTCAGAGCCAGGAATTATGCCAGGTCAGTAATGTTCACTGGCATTGATGTATTCTACTAGGGAACATGAAAAGCAAAGAATATAGAACTCTTAAAAATGTAGCATCATATCCCCTCATCCAAAACCTCTTCCACCCTAGATAACACAGGCCATGATTTTAATGTATTTCAAGATTCTTTCTCCATTTAAAAATTATAAGATTTCACACTCTTCCCTATGCCACTTCCAACATCATGATCCCTTTTTCTCCAAGAGCCTGTCAGGTTAAATGAATTATCCATTTAACCATCCACAGCAATTAAAGTGCATGGCCTGAAACCAAAATTTTCTGAGTTTCAGTTGCAAATATTTGTATAGTTTAAAAGGTAAAAAAATTACTTAGCAGTCAAAGTTTCATAAACAACTGGAAAAAAAATTATTGAAGAGAGTGCTTTATTTTTAATTTAAAGTCCAAGTAAAGAATAAGTATACTCTACATTTCTCTGTATGTGTATCTCAGCCATCTGTTAAAAAGAAATTAAGTTCAATAGAAAATGGCAGTGTAGGAATCACATTCCTTCTGCCCTTTGCTCAGGCACGATGCCACATAAGTTTGATGCCATAAAATTTAATTTTTTTCATTTTGAATGATTTACAGCGGAGCAGAACCTATAAATCAGAACAGTAACAGGGGTTATGAATAGGGATGTATGTTTTTCCAAAATGTCTAAATGAAATATTTTTAAACATGGTAAAAGAACTGCACAGTTCTCCACCTGGCAGCCATAATTGAAGTTAATAACACTTGTTTAGACATAAGGAAACTCTTTGACACCTAGAATTTTTTTTTTTTTTTTAAATAAAATGATCAAACAATCATCATCTAGTCTTAAGAAATCAAAGCAGTTAGTTCTGGCAATATGTTATATGAAGACAGTCTTTCAGTTATGTTTCCAACTATGTCTAATAATTTTGAAAGTACACACTGATGCCTTAGTACAATTCCTTATTTTAATTCCTCATACACTATATTATTAATCTTATTGCAGCTCTTAGGAGCCATTACCATAATGCCAGTGACTGGCAATATAAAACGCATTCTACGAAGAGGCTTTGATAACCTTAGTATGTACTATTGATTTTACAGCATTTCAGATGCATGTTTAGATTTTGCAGTCTCTCCTTTGCATATGTCACAGGCAGCAGATGATAAGGTACAAGTGCTCATTTCCCCACAGCCAGTTGCGCCAAGCCTTGGAATATTCCTCTTCTTGTCCATGATAGCATTCAGAAAGCATAACCTCATAAATGAATACAGTTTCTTTGTTCAAGGAAAAACCTTTCTTAAAGAGAATGAAGGCAAACTGATAAAAATTTCTCTGTTCACTTGCTAATTCCTTCTGGGCCTGGTTTTCTAGTGTTCTTGATAAACCTAAGAACAAGGGTGCAGGGAGATTGATGAAACTCTTATCTTCTGGTCCTGAATCTTCAACCCAACAGACTTGCTCATTCCTGGAAGTTGTGAAATACTTTGTCTCTTTTCCTAGAAGCCTTCTATGACCAACCCCTCCTTGAGTTCTGGGTAGGAGAACATCTAGGTCTTTTGTTAGATGCTCATTTCTCTTGTTTCCCCAAGAATCAGGAAAGAAGCACATTTACAGGCACTCCTGTGGTGGAGAGCTTCTTGCTTGCAACCACCTCTGTCTCCACACTGGAAGGGAGGAATCTTCTAGATGACCAAACTGCTGAGTAAAATCTTCAGGAACAGGCACCTCACAACTAAGGTTTGTGCAGTAAGAGGAGGAATTATCCTCGTATTTAAGTTCAGGCTCTTTTATTGCACCTTTCTTGCATGTGTGGCTTTTCCTTTCCTTATTAAAATGTATTTATCTCAACCCATGAGCTTCCTCACTTTTACTTTTCTGCTTCACTCCCCTGTCCTGCTGTGGGGGCAGTGAGTGAGTGGCTGTGTGGGGTTGAGTGGCCAGCTGGGGTTAAACAATTGATACCTTTCCTTGGTCTTAAAATCAAGAGCCAAACATGGTTAGAGGGGAAAAAAAGGGATTTTACCTCGGTATTTATTTTTAGGATCCTTGGTGCACTCCATCCAGGTGGAGCACGCTGGAATGCACATCCAAATGCACACCGAAATGTACACCAAAATGCACCCCCATGAGCACCCCCAAAATGCACACCCACAATAGTTTGGGTATAAAATTATAGGCTTTATCAATTAACATATCTATCAAAGATTCCCCAATGAGAGGCTGAGCGAACCCCCCTCCCCGAGGAACTTCTTCCCCCTGTACAGGCCTATCTCAGTTTACAAAATGTGTTCCAGAGAAGACCTTGATGTCTGAGGCTTCTGAGATGTTTGCTCTCCTGGCTTAACGGAATATTGGGTCTATGCTGTTTATCAAACCTGAAGAATTAGAAGTATGTGGGCTAAAAGGCCCTTAAGAATACATAAAAGTTATATAAAAGAGTATATAGAGGGGGTATGTATGAAAAGCAAAAAAGCATCATGGCATCACCATGACACCCATCTTTATACCACACAGGCTGAAAATTCTTACTGTGAAGATTGATACTTCTTTTCCTAGATTTGTTAAATACCAATCACTTAAATGCTTTACAGAGTGCACCAATTCAACATAAGGCGAGACTATAAAGTTATTAATTTAGAATAAATGTCTTGCCTTGATTAAAACATAGATAATTTGTAGGCAAATTTCAGTTCAGTTGGGAAAAAAGCAACCTAACCAGTGACTCAATCAGAAGAGTGTGTGCTTACTTAGGAATTTGCACTAAACCCAGATTATTGCAAGTTCATGTGTCTTGCAAAGTCTGAAGCACATTTATCCAGTAGATGTCCACACGAATGTGACTTATGTCGATCAGCAATAATGACCTACAATCATCGTAAGATTTTTTTAAATTGTTGTAAAGGATCTGATCCTTCATGGACTGTTCAGATAAAATTGTTGTAGATTTCAAAGAGAAAGGAGGATCTGTGGCATCCTGACTGCCCAGATAGGCCCAGGGCAGTGTGAAAATCCATCAGATGATGATGTCACACACCAGGGTCTGCTCTTATAAGCCCAGGAAATACCAATCCATTTATATCTCATCATCTTAACCCTGAACCTCTAGGTAATGGGTTTGCCCTGTATTCCCTCCTTTTCCAAGATGTTGTCCTATTCCCTCTTAACTTGATTTACTGTACTTATTTCAGCTGCTGACTTTGGCACTTTATTCCAGCTCTAACCAACCACAGTATAAAGACATATGCCTGAGCTGCTCTAGTGCAGGGTGGCAGAGGACCATAGCTCCAGCGCAGGTGAATAAGCTCCTCCTCATACACTGGGTTAGAAAGATTTGACAAAGACCCTCAGACACCATGGGCAAGGATGCCCACATCTACTAAGCCCAGGACAAAAAGAAAGGCTAAAATGCTATCAGCATGTGATTTGGTATTTGGTTTGGCTGTTTTATGTAGAATAAAAATCAATCAAAGGGAAAGGCATATTTTGTAACCTCACAACCCAAACAGTGCACTCGCATGCAGCTGAGGGAAGCCCTGCATTTTGTCACTTGAAAGCCTTCCTAAAATTTTATATATTTTTCACTCAAAAATCAAACACCAAGTGCATGTGCATAAAAGTCACAGTCAGATTCCTCAGCTGGGCAAAGGAAGTTTGTTTTTCCAATTTCAACTACAGAAAACTCCTCCTCGTATAATTCTCTTCAAAGTCTAAAATTTGTTCCAGTGATAATTGCTGAATTTATGTGTATTTAGAACCCAGTACTTAAATAAAACAGCTACATTGGGTGAATATGTATAAACACTCTGCCAATTTCTTTGAATAGGAATGTAGTAAATTACTACTGATTACACAAATACTGATTAAAATTTTAAGGCAAATAAATAATGAGGACGGATGTTATTTATTTGTCCAAATGCTCTTAAAAGTGCAGTCATGCCAAGCACAACTTCCAAGGAAAGCAGTGGATGGAAATACAGTGTTATGTCAGTGGACAGCCTGGACTGAATCATTAGGACAGCAGTGATTACTGTTTAAAGGTTTGCTCCATCTGTCTCTCTATTTTCCCTTTTTTTCTCTATAACACTATAAACTGCACTCATACCAGGAAAATTCTGACATTACTTTGCACTTGCAGTTCCTCTTGAGCTTACTTGGGTTTTCCTTTTGCACAAGCTGATAGAAAAGTGAAGATTCAACCTGTAAACTCAAGGGAAATATTCTCTAATCTTATACATTGCTCCTCCATACAGCAGCTGCAAGGCCCTTCTAAAACCTTTGGATCTAAATACAAATCTGCCTCTGGAAACCACTAATGCCTCTCCTAAACACTACCTTCAATCTGTTTTACAAGGAAGGATATTGACAGATGAATAATTTCTGCTTTGGGCTAGGCAGAGAATTATGATTTAGATGCTCTCAAGTAAAAATTTCATTTAAAATAACCTGATCCTTGGTAGACTGTGGCAGTAGCAATTTAGCATACACAGAGGATAAAATTATTGAAGTTCCACATGGTTCATAGTCGAGTCTCAGGTGACATCAGTCAGTACAACTTCAGTTATGCTGACTACAAGGAGGCTGATTTGCATGAGCTGATGCTATTTGAGCAGAAGCAATTGAAATGATGGTAATATTGCAAACAAAAGCTGGGATCCTGGACTGATGTACATACACATGTATGTGTTATGCAGCGTCTTTGCATCAGTTGTGAAACTGATCCTTGTGAATGTCACAAATCATGGTGGCCCATACAGAACTGTAGGGCTGTAGACAGTGTTTCTGTGTTTCTCTCTGTACTAACATCTCCTCATACAAGCTCAAAGCAAGGTTTCATTGTGCTCTACACCATAGATGCATCTCTTCTCAGGTGTATTTCTTCCCATTATGTCCATCTTGTTCCCTTTTAAAAGCATCCTAAAAAGGAACAAAATGCTCCAAGCCAGAAGAAATAGGTATAGGCATTTTTATGATCATGTTTCTAATGTGGTTTTTTTAAATTAAATTTTGAAACTGAATCATTCAGACCTCTAATTTCTTTTGGCAGTTGAGAAAGAAAAGCTAAACCAGATGAAAACCTGTGGTTTATACACTGATACCAAATCTCATTCACAGATTTTCATGCAGATTTTTATTAGAAACAGCATACACCTTAAATGAAAGGAGCTGCCCCTGCCCATCAGCCATAGAACAGTAAGGTTCAGCTCACACTGGAGCTAACCTTTTACCTTCACATGTGCTTTATATGGATATACATAAAAAAACCCGTAGACATTGCAGAAGCAAACCTTTACTGACCATGAAGGGAATCTATAAACACACATACAGGCTCTAAATTTTAGATATAACCATTAAAACCTGGAATTACTTATCTGATACTTCACATGAAATACACTATTTACCACACACAAGTTCTTTACTTTTGTCTTTTATTTTCTCATTTCACCAACTATACTGGATAAACAGAAACAACCCTAATGTCCCAAAAACAGAACTAAAATAAAACTAAAAATGTAACTGGAAACTAAAAGATCAATCTGTATTTGTTAATTTCCCTTAAATATTTCAGTGATCAGGTATATGGATCTCTTACCTATAATCTGTAGGGAAAATAAAGCATTAAGTCCAGTTTCTGCACTAATTCACATGGTTTTCAGCCCTGGAAGTACTCATCATCCCTGTTTTTTAACTACACCATTACTTAATCATAATATTTTAAACACAGTCATAGCAATAAACAAAACTAAACTGAAATGTTATGGTGTCTAACTTTTCTGTAGCTCTCTTTGTCTTTTATTTTAAAAATACTGCTATGGTACAATGCAGATAACAAAAATATGATGTCATTGGGGAAATATATGCTTATTTTTAAAGATTCTGCTGGGAGTCTCTGTGTATGTAGAACTGCTCAAACTGAAACTCAGGTTTTGTCCAGTTGATTTCTTGTGAACCATAAACCAGATTTCACTTCTCCCTGGTGTTATTTGTAGAAATACGTATCAATGAGATCAGAAAAATATTCTACATTCTGTTTTTTAAACATATCCCAGTAAGCAGTCTGTTATATTTCTAGTAGTGGAGCATATCAAGTTACCTTTTAAGTTCCTGCCAGTTGGGAGCTCCTTCATTCAAAGTAGAACCCCAGTTTAGCTTCAGGCTAGAACTCAGTAATAATCATGTTATTTTAAGGATATAATTTAGACTTTCTATAAATTCAAAGTGTTGAGTTAACCATGTTCTGTTTATTTGTGGAATATTTTCTGACACCTTGTTACACAATTAATCTATACCCTCAGTTTCAACCCTGGTCCTAAGAATAGAGGCCTGACATACATAGCCCATGCCACCTGTAGCATAATGTATTCTTTCACTCTTATCCCACTCATAGATAACAGTTTTCTGAAATAAAAATGGCCACACTGGAAGTAGCTGCTCAACACCACTAGTAGAAACAGAAATGTACAGAAGTGTAAACAAGAGAAAAGAATGGATGAAAGAAATCATTAACAGCCACCCACATCTAAAGTCTCCAACTCCATTTAAGTGGGTAAGGATTTTGTCTTAGGCTTCGCATGGGCAAGAATTCATCAACATCCCAAGGCAAAAAAGGATTTTCATCTCACCCTGCCTGAATGATGCCATCAGTAGCTCCTGCAGTCAGGAGTTATGGACTCCTGCCATGCGCATGACCTCCAGCCTTTTCCTTGACTCAAACATGAAACAAAACCAAACAAGTGAAAATCCAGTTTATCCTCTCAATAACATAGCAGACACTTATTCAAATACAACAATGAATAAGTGCAAAAACCAAACTGAATAGTTGTGGAAATGCTTGCATAGTTAATAAAAATATTGAAGAGCTATTTTTTCCGAGTTACTGTCAACATTATATCACACTTGTGTTTCTGGTTTTTTCTAATAGAGAATCCCAGTCAAAACAGAAAAGATTAATGCTCCTGTCTTTCCAGTAAAATCCAATCTCAGCTGGTCGTGTTGCAGTAAATGGCAATACCAACAGATACAGAAACAGTACCTAGAGTCTGCCCTCCTTTGGCACTCTAACCATTTTCACAAAACCACTTAGTACACAGCATCCTGGTTGCTCTTTGTGATGGTATCGAAAAGGTACAAGTAAGTTTCAATAAAGGGTTTCCTTTAATTTAAATAATAGCTAAAATTTAATGCTTACAATATAGTAGTAATCTTCATACAATAGGTTAATAAACAAATGGGGTACTACACCTGGGATCCTTTAAGATCATTCAGACAAATTGAAGAAACTCTCCAGTCATTAGTAAATCTTAATCTCTTCATTCCCTTTAGCTACTTCACTAAACCCTATTCCATTTTACTTTGTAGTAAACTTTCTAATATTTCATTTTCATTTCAGCTAGAGCTACTGAAAATCTGTATGAATAAGAAAACTATTCAAACTAAGTAGCAGTTCAATATTTGTCTGTCAGAAAAAGGAACTAATCAAAGTCATCCCCACTTAGGGCACTCTAGTGCAGAACGGCATGGGCATAATAATGTATAGCAGCTTTTGTACATACATGACAAATGAAGCAAGATCTGATTAATTGTCCAGCAGTTCTAAAATGGTCTGTAATTTCCTTCACATGTCATTCCATTAGTTCTTAGCTCCTGAACTTGCCACTTAGAAAAATTACGTGTGATTTGCTGAGTAATAAATGTGCATTTCTATTCAACGGAAAAGTTTCCATCTCCCATATCTTGAAGTATGTGCAGAGTGTCAGATCCTATTATTGCTTTTAGATTGGGATTCTGTTTACAAGTGTTGACATTAACTCAGAAATGCACAGAGAAAACTCGGAGAAATATCCCTGGAAGAACAGTGAAGTAAAAACTTGATCTTATAAGGATTCCTAGCTTCAAGTTCAGAGAGAGCCAAACATAGGCCACTGTTCTGGGATTAAAGTCTCAGAGGCTTTATATAGGATCAGCCCAAATGAACCTTGGGCATTTTGAGTTGTATTTCCAAACCTTAAAGACCTGGTTCAACTGTCCTGTCTGTGCTGTCTCTAAACTGAGAGTTGAAAAACTCATTGGTGCCCAGGCTCTTAAATTAGGTTCCTCATTTAGGTGTTTAGAGCTGGAGTCGACAAACATGGGTCTTGGAGTTCAAATGAGTTGCTCAGGGTGGTACAGGCTGGTCTGAACAAGATCAGAAATGGAAACAAGTTGGGAAATCCTAGCTGTCTTGTAGCACATCACAGAATCATAGAATCATTAAAGTCGGAAAGGACACAGTCCTGAGGCCTCAGCACCAAATGCAGGGCAGAAGTTCTGAGACTTGAGCATACTTAGTTTAAAAAGGCACATGAAATATAAACTGTCCAAGTGTTACAGACCATGAGAAATCTGCTGAATGGGCTTTGCTTCTAATACCTTTATATCTTATACTGTGGTGCCCAAAACACCAGCACATCAGTATCTTTGCCTGAAACTACAGTACTCCTAAAAGAATAATGAATAAAAAAAATTTAAAAAAAGAAAATAATAATGAAAGCAGAACATATGGCTTTAACACAAACAGTTTTTCTTAAAAAAAAAAAAAGGCAGCAAGGGCTCCATGAAGTTCAATTCAGATTTGTTGATTAATATTTATTTTACACAAAAGATGTTTAAGTAGAATTATTGTCAATAGCAACCTAAAGTAGACATGGCTATGAGCTGTGCCCAAGAAGGGCAGTCCCACTCAACCTCTTGAATGCTGGAGCCCAGGCAAGGGTATTTATTTGTGGAATGGTTTATGTGACCTGGGCAATCTGACATTTTAATGATCTAGCAGGTAGATTTTTGCTTGAGTTGTGAAAATAGGCTTTTTGGAGAGTGGTTATAGCAGCCCAGGAACAGCTGCTCCTCAGGCCTATAGAAAGCTTTTATTCCACAGGCTGGCCTCCCTTCAGTGAGGCCCTCTCTTTAACCTGCAGGGATCATGCAGGAAACATAAAAGTTACTGAGGCCTCACTGACCTTGTCAAGGCCACGTGTGGGAATTTTTAATGTTTGAGTTGCTTCAAAATTATAGCAATTACTAGAAATATTTCATGAAAAAAGGACTTTTCTTTCTTCTGCCAGTTCAGATTTCCCAACTGAAATTGTCATTTTCATCTGCTAGTCCTTTAAAAAAAATAGAATTATAGACATTCTTTAGTCACTGGATAACAGATGTTATAAAACTTTGTGGCACTCAGTCATAATTAAGTCAGGCTTAATATGCATCTGTCAGAAACCATTGACCTTTTCTGATGATGGCAGGGAAAAGGCTTTGATACTCTACCACACATTTAAAGCTTTTTGAAGGAAAAATGTCAAAGGTTTGGGTGTTCTGGCAGGAAATTACCTCTTGCACTCTTAATGACAAATGTTTTTAGCTTAATCTAAGTAAACAATTAAATGGTGTTGCTTCAGTTGGGATTTCTGATCCAAAATAATATCTTTCCTATGCTTCCCTAGCAAAGAATCAAGGAATTGTAGAACTTATGTAATTTTTAAGGTGACAATCTAGCAGAGCAAAGGAGCAAAATGCAACTGACAGCTTTCACACACAAAATGTAGAGATAAAGGAAAATTTGAAAAGAAAATTAAAACAAAATTTGTTTTAGGCAGAGTTTAACCATCTGACTTGCCTTTAATATTGTGGACAGCACAAGGACGAGATACTCACAAAGCTGTTTGAAAAAAGGATAGGCAGCTCATCAGCAGTCAGCATTTGAAACTTGCCACACAGCTAATGCTCCGTATTGCTCTTAGGTCTCCTACTGCAAATTTTGGCAAAAACTGGATGTCAGGTACCTGCTAGACACCCTTGTTTGCAAAGTCAAGACACTGAGTAGAACTACCCCGAGTGTACAGGTAGTTAAAAGGTCTCATCCTGTTGATACAACCTCACCATGGAGGCATTCCATGAGTCTGTGAGGACTGGGAGGTGGGCAGATGAAGAGGAGAAGGCAGCACACAGAAACGCTGCCCAGTGGCTACAGCACTGATCTGACATCTCTGCAATCCCAGCTTCAATCTCCTCCCTGAGCAGGCTAATGGTGTTTTCTGGACGAAAAGAATTTTAGTACAGATTATATGGAGGTTCCCAGGCATATAGTCATCCAAGGCCCCCTGGTATCAGCATTATTGGAGGATTTATGCCATGAGATTCCCTTATGAGCCCAGGCCTGAATACCTTCCTGTGTCATATCACTACATATAAAATGTTAGTAATATTCCTTTCCTTCAGGGAAGTGTTTCAAGGATTAATGAGTTAAATATGAAAAAGATGTAAGAGAGAGTATTAAATGCTTTCAACAGAGAAAGGTAACATTTTTCAAGTGCTATCACTTTCAGAAAGCCAGACGTGTGCCTTCATTACTGAATTTATTTAACAAAATTTCTAAATCCTGTATTGCGGAGTTGCAAAGAACATTTTAAAGGTCTTATTTCAGAATTTTACATTCATTTAATCTTTTATCCAGTTATTTTTATTATCTTTGAAAGGTGTGTGTCTATCCATTTAGATACCATGCTCCTAAATATCTTGTGGATTTACTGGTGCACGAGAGAAAGGTGGTGTTTTCATAGCTTGATTCTTTTAAGCAGGTTACTGTATTCTTTAGCTTCAAGGAGAACAGAAATTTACCTAATCCCACACAGAAATTCGGGCTTGAAAGCTGTACAAAAGCCCTGACAAACAAACAAAAATCTTATTTGGGAGATGAAGGAACATAATCTTTTCCCAGTGCGTCTGCACTGTAGACTGCAAGACAAATGGCAGCAAGTAAAAGATCAAATAACATTCCTCACTGCCCAAAACAAATAAATAATCTAATACCAAGGATTACAGATCAGATTGTTTAATATGTATCTCTCCTTGGCCATTGGAGGAAATGTACATGGGTAGCATTTTATGTTTAGCCTCATGAAAATTTGCCCCAAAGGCAGGGTACTCTGCATAATCAGATTTCAGCTTTGAAATAGCTTTTGCTTTCCTATTCCAGAAAGGAAGCCAGTGCTTCCCAATGCTGCCCTGGGAATGCCATTACTGCACCTACCTAAACAACAAAAACAGAATGGAAAATAAACTCACATGGATGAGAGAGGAAGGGAGAAGCAGCAGCCCAAGATAGGAAAATAAAAATGTCCCACACTTTCAGATGTGGCAGGGCTTGAGTTAAAGGGACAGTGCCAGGTGTTTCAGTCATCATTCACATTCTGTGGTTTGACAGCACATAATATTTCTTGTTCTTTTGTATTAATGGGGCTTTGATAGGGATTTAAACCTCTCATTGCCACACTGGCAACTTAAAATTTTGAAGCACGTTTCTAGTCTTTAGGAAAGACAGTGAAAGTCACTTCAATTAAGGAAGTGTTGTTCGGAAGGAAAGCCATGACTCTGCTTCTGATTTGGCTTTCACGCAATGACGTATAGATGTTTCCATTATTTTTTTCCCTTTTTTCACTACTAAGCCTTACTGTAAAATTTATGCTATCTTTATTATGAAATACCAGTCCTTTCTTCTTAAGGTTATTTTCCAGTTGAAATAATGGGTATGGTAATTTCATCTGAAAGTAATTTCCTGCAATGAGATTCAAAAGGGTAACAGAGATAATATTTTCTCCAATTAAACATTACTATATTGCATTTCTTCCTATTTCTCCAATTTCTAATGTTAATTAACCATGACAATATTTATTATCAATATTTTATGTTTGTATAAGTTAGCCCCATCACTGAAATATAATGTTCTCCCCATTAGACCTATTCTGATTTTCTCGAACCAGATACACAAAGGGCTCAAACTGGAAATTACAGGAGCAGTTCCAGAGAAGAGATTTGAGCTGTTCACATTTTCTTGGTTCAAGACCAGGGTCTCAGAACTGCCACACTTCCATTTCCTATCTCTGTCTCAAGAACTTGCAGACAAAATTTGCCAAAGAAGACATTAGTCGTAACTTTTAACTCCAGGCGAGTAATAAAGACTTGGTCACGTTCACCTTTATTATACCACTGAAAACTGACTTCATTTTACCTTTGATGTAGTTTTCCATTGTCCCATACCTGTCCTTTTTCTCTGTTTACTGCTGCTCCCTTCCTAATTTATGATGCCCAAGAACATGGATGGACACTTTTTGGGTTCATTCCATATTTTTCCTGTTCATTTCATTCCCTTATTAACATTATTTTCCCTCTACTTTTATGGAAGGCTCAAACCTCCACACTGATCTACAAACACAGCAGATGGTGTGGAAATTTGGACCCAAGCCTTGTGAACAGCTTCTACTTCTGTTATGGTCCAAACTAAATGCCCTGATCTGGCAGGAATTCAGAAATCCAAACAAGAGTGCTGATCCCACAAGACTTCAGCACGTATCACACTGCGAGGAGGCGAAAGGGCCGCTTTGCTTCCATGTCCTGGCTTCCACCTTCAAAGTTAAGCATGTACCTTAGCTGCCAAAGGGAAATTGCAGTAAGGGCTCTCTTTCACTCATGCTAATCCCTTACTGCTGGAACAGCATCTCACTTTCTGCCCAGAGATCAGGTCCACGTACAGGTGTCACCAACCCTCTCCCCATCCCCTGCTCAGGTTGTACCCTGAGCTCTTCAGCTGCAGAGAGAAGGATAAGGACCTGCATGTGCACAGTCAGGACAGAACTGTCACAGCTACCAAGGAAGCATTGGATGGAGTTGATCTTACCTCCAGAGGTTGTTTTGATTTTTTTTTTCTCCACCTGGAGGGCAATGATGGGGTCTAATATTTATCTGAACATTCAATGAACACTCAACGCTTTGTCAGGACTTGGTATGAATACTGAATTCTGAAAAACTTCAAGCGTACCATGAATCTGGAAAAATTCAGTTGCATGCCGAGAGGGCTGCCTGGGATGGAGGGTAAGGTCATAGCCATGAGTGATAGAAACTATAAATCTTAAAAAATCGTTGTTTGACCAACAAATATTCTTCCCTTGATGTCCATTAAATTTTACAGTCCAGGCAGTGCTGAAAAACCCAGAAGTAAATGTGTTGCATGCAGACCAGCCTCGATGGTAAGCACTTGAGGGGGAAAATAGCCCTTCAAAGAAGATGATGAAAGGCTTAAATCTAAACTGAGATGTTTCTTACTTAAAATCAGGCAGATTCAGAAAGAACCAACCACTGATGAAGGGAAGGAAAATTTCTCTAGGGGAAAAATGCCAAAGCTTCTTTGTTTGAGCCTGGCTAACGCTGGGAACCCAAAACTCTCTGAAAGATTTCACTGGCCACATTGTGGTTTATACTCCACTATGATGGAGGGGAAGAGGTAGAGAGGTATTTTAAAAGCTTTTAAATACCTCATTGAGGGAAAGAAGGTCTTTGATTTCCCATAAAGGCCCTATGCTTAAGAAACAATCACTTCATTTAGACAATGCAAATTTCCACTGTCCACAGAAGTAGCTGTGATGAGACAAATCTTACATGGCCTGACTGACCATGTGCTATTCACCTGAATAGGGTAGGAGGTTGATATGATATGTGATGATATGATCTGTTGGCATCTATCCTCTATCATCTATCCACCCACGGCTGTGGGTGAAAGTCTAGTGCTGCATCAGGGATTTCTTCTGAGAGCTGCAGTGCTGTTAGGCAGGTTACGAACCACAGAGAAAATTGTGAAGGGCTGTTCCTTTTCCAAAGCCAGCCAGAGGCAATTGTTGTGCTTACTGTTGGGGACCTCATTTCAGACATATTTTGTCCCAGGCTCCTCATCCACAGGTCCTCTGAAAGGGTCAGGGAGCAACTCTGCTTTCAGTCTCAGAAAGCAGGTGGTACCACTCCGTTCCCTCACATCCTTCCACTCTGCATTGACTGTGTTAGAGACGTGGATGGGAACTAACAAATAAGGCTCAGTGTTGATAAGCAATTTTGGCTGAATAGAAGAAAGTAGCTAGAACACAATTTGATTTAGTCATCTTTCACTACTTCTACCTCCAATGACAACAGCTTGCAACCTGTGGGGGTTTATATCCCCACCTGCTGCTCAAAGTCTATGTAGCACCAGCTACCTTTTCCTTTTCTTTTACTGAGCCTGACCTGTGGCCATTTCTTTCATAAATAAATGTAGACCCTTGACCAATTTATAGCCTACAAACATAACTAAGGGAAAGCAGGGGGGAAAGTCACACTGAACAGGTAAAGATGAACCTCAATCTGACAAAGGGAAGTCATTTATCAGCTAAAGAACGTAAGTTAACATGTAGCTTGCCAAAATCTTTTGATTTCCATTTGTCTCTAAATAGCAAAAGGCTTCACACAGTTCCCTATGCCATCACAACTATGTAAGTAGATTTCTACAAAGGTTTTCAAGTTCTTATAAACTCATCTACTCAATTATGTCAACAAACATACAGCAGATATAGGAAGCTCAGTGTACTTGGAACCCTACAGATACCCAGGGATAGAGCTGCCACTTAGGCCTACCCAGACACTGAGTAAGCTGTTTTAGCTCTTAGAAATGGCATTTGAGCAGTGGTCTGGGAATTGGGCTGACTACTTAACAATTCCAGAGGGAGTCAAGGTGTAAATGTTTACAGGTAAAGCCCCATGAGGCTCATATTTCTCCCTTTGTCGTGTTACTGGAGCTGTTGATAGCAGAAGTAACTCAAAATGAAGGAGAGAATAAAAGAGAATATAAAAGAGAATAATTATTATTATCTAGTCAAAGGGACATCCTTAATTTGCTTCTTTCCCTTGGACCAATATGTCAGTCCATTCACTGGGAAGAGACTGTGATCTTACACTGACTTTGTAACCACAAACAGCAGTGAAAGGTGCAGAAAAACTAGGACTTGTCTCTTTCTCAGTGATGTTCTGTTACAATTTTCCAAGTAGGACACAGATTTCTAGGTTTCTCCTGGATTACATGTCCCTGAAAAAAAAATCTCAGAAGCAAGAACAAGTAGAAAATTGGCTGCAGTCTGAGACGTAAAAGAGAGGGACTTTTATAGCCCTCTTCGGTTAAGGTGCAGACAGCAGTTAACCCTAAGTTTCTCTCCCCTTGCACATAAGGGGTCATGGGTAATCACTTATGACTAATTGCACACTTGTGTCAGGGAGATGCCTTTTCACATCTGGTTCAGATAATCCCACAGTCCTGAAATGTTCCACCAAATGTTGCAAAAAAATACAACCTGTGCAGTGTAACAGCTGGCGGATGACCCGAGCCTGCAGACTGACACCTAATAACACATTTGTACCCTGCAAGAAGATCTTATTACAGCATGGTCATTTTACATGATGAAGAATTATCATCTTCAGGATGAGAATTCCACCTTTAAAGTAGAGCCATAAACATTTGAGGAAACGCTGACTAAAAACTGACCAATGTGCTATAGCGCCAAATGCCAAACTTGGGGAGAGAGGTCAGGACAGGGAAAAGGATCCTCATTATAAAATTTGAGTAGCAGCCTCCCAGCCAGGGGTCTGAACTTTCTGACACATCCACAGCTTCAACCTGCCTCATGATTCTTTTTCATAAAGCACCCCCTACCCACCTCAAATGCCTCCTTTCTAATCTCTCTACAATTTTGTCAGAAAGATTAAGAACATTTAGATATGACATTCCAGACATATGAAAATGATGAAAATATTTTTTTTACTCCCAAGGAACTTGTGTTGCAGATTTTCAAATGGCTTCACTAAGATATCCTATACTTTATTCACAAGCACTGACAACACTTTTTCAGTCCACTCTCTTGGTGTTTTTAATTATTCATTAATAGTAAATTAATTAGCTCTCACTAAAGTTTATAAACTTATTGTTTCAGAAGTTCGATCCATTTATGACTTCTGTAGGTATAATACAAATGTTATATGACGTGTTTTGTGCCCAGTCACAGACTGCTGAGTTTCAGTTCATAGCACAACCTCGCACATAAAGACATTCAGGAAAAGTGTCTCTCAGCACCACAAGCACTCTTCCAGGACACTAAATTAATAATGTAGATTCACCCTTTGAGAAAAGGTAGAAAGATTTCCATAATCTCCAAAGACACAAGCAATTAGTCTTCTCAGCTTTAGAATACCTGTCTTCCAAGATAAAACTGTATTTCTACAGATGGCATATTCGAACATATATCTAGATTTTGTAGTGTGTCAGAAAGAAAAGTAACAAAACTAATGGAAAGTATGACAGCTGTGAGGTTTTTTAGCTCCAGGGTCTCAAATGTTCAGTTTAATGATGTGGGATTTGTATATTCAGTGGACTGTAATCACAGTGGATGTCTAGAGCTACAGAAGTAGCTCCAGAAATTTTAGTATATGTGGTTCTGTATTGCAGAGACATAGTGAGCCACACAGTTCGAAGCTGCTGCCCCTTTGTTTGTGTGTTCTAAGAGAAAATTCAAGCTGACTTACAAAATTAATTGTTGACAATACACTAGGCCTTGCTGTTTTAAATACTTTAAAAAGAGAATAAAACAGCAGATGTATAAAATTCTATACTGGTCAAGGATCACGGATTTTGTGAAAGTGAGAGGAAAAAAAGTGCAAAGACTCTTGCACATTAATAATAAGTTAATAATAAAGAAATAATAATAATGAGTTTTTATAATGTTAAGATACAGGGAAAGACAAAAACTATATCCAATTCAGGAGAAAGGTATAGCAGAGAGGAAATAGAAATTAAATAAATCACCAAAAGTGAGAAGATGTAATATTATAATCTTCAGTTCCCTCAACTCTTCCTTTCACAAAACAGTCCTGCTGGTTATGCAGATTTTGCTTGTGTCACGGAGTAGGAAGGCATGTATATAAAAATATCCTGAAAGACAGCCTCATCTGGCTTTAAGTACCCAAATTGCCAAGCTGTTGTTCAGAGCACTGCATCCTCTATGCTGTGAGGTCAGCCTTGACACGTTACCTATATAACCCAATTACCTCCCTGGTGTTCTTGTAGAAGCACCCCACATTCAATTTATCTGCCTGACACAGAGTCATATGAGTGCCACAGGAGAGCTCTGACTGCAATGCACCTGGCAGGCCCTCCCTCCAGACAGGGACAAAGTCAGGTCTGTGCTGATACATATCATAGTCCCAGGATGCCTCATCTGGCATGCACTGAGGCTGACTTAAGGCCACCCCAATTTATGGGCTTATGTTCAGACAGTTTGGAAAAAAGACATATTTGGGTTTGAGCCCAAAATAAAAAGTCAATACAGTCAGCAAGACTGAAGTGAGCACTGGAATAAGGTAAGATGTTCTACTCAAAGTTGGTTTTATTACTTAAAGAAAAAAATTTTTTAAAAACCCACACACACCAAACAGAGGCAAGATTCAGTCTTTTCTATTAAAAGGTATGGAATAAAGGCACAAATTTTTGTGCTATTTTCTGTTTTCATGAGAGACCAATTACATTTAAACACAAAACGTTTCTATTTGCTGTGCCAGATACTGTTTTATGGAAGTGGAAGGCCAGCCCTTCTAACCAGAGGAGAGGGATCAATATCTGGTGAATGATGTTTCCTTTACAAGACCAATAATATGACTCTTGGAAAAAAAAAAGAAAGTGCTTGTTTTTTCTATTAGTATAATCAAGTATAAATTCCACCATTTAAAAGCCCTAATGCTAGAAGAGCCAAAATCATTGCAAAAATATTGCACAACATGGACAAAAGTAGATCTCCAACACAAAACTGGAAACCTACATTAATGAAACCAGATGGGAGTTCCATACATCCTCCAGCACATGGGCTGTGTGTTCCACAAATCGTGAACTGCAGATGTAGGATAAGTCCTAAAAAGTTTATGTTAGGTGAGAGTCCACTTTATGGGTAGCACTGGCAAGACTCCACAAACCAAATCAGTTTTGCATAGTGAAATACACTCCTAGAAACAAAACCCAGCCCTAAAGCATAAACCATTTTGTCAGAACTACACACTATAGACAAAGCTGGAGAGCAACACCTTGTACCTTTAACTAAATAAAAAAGATAACAAAAAAAACTTTTAGAAAACAGTAAGGAAAAATTAGGAAAAAAGACATATAGTAGTTATATATAACGTAACAAAAATTCCTGCAGTTGGGACCCTGTTCATAATCCTATCTCTTCAGCAGCTCTGCTAAGGCAGAACATGCTGACTGCTCAAAAGAGCACACGTTTATTCACATCATATTGTGCACTCTACCTCTTATTCTTGCTAGAATATTTTGCGTCTCTGGAAAATAGAACCTAAAAGGCCATGAAGGGGAAAGCTCCAGGGTTTTTTACAGCAAAAGGCTGCATGCAAACACACTAGACACCAACACCTAGCTATTTCAAAGAGCCCTTTTAGAACTTTCACACTGAAATATGTCAGAGGTATAGGTGCATCTTTTGCTTACAAAGTCTAAAAACACAACATATCACAAGATATACTAAGATTTAAAACACTGGGGTTTTGACTGCTGTAAAATATGATTTTCCTTTTTTCTGATCCTGGAAAGGCAATACAAGGGAAAAAAAAAAAACCAAACAAAATCACAGAAAGGCTTGTGTTGGAAGGGATTTTAAAAATCGTCTAGTTCCAACACTGTTATATGCAGGGACACCTGCCACTAGATCAGGTTGATCAAAACTCCCTCCAGTCTGGCCTTGAACACTTCCAGGGATGGGGCATTCACAACTTTTCTGCGTAACTTTTTCCAGTGCCTCACCATCACAGTAAAGAATTTCTTCCCAATATCCAGTCTAAGCCTGCCCTCTGTCAGTTTAAAGCCATTACATCTTCCTATCACCATGTGCCCTCATAAACAGCCCCTCTCCAGCCTTCTTAAAAGCTCTCTTTAGGTATTAGAAGGGGCTCTAAGGTCTTCCTGGAGCCTTCTCTTCTCCAGGCTGATCAACCTCAACTCTCTCAGCCCATCATAGGAGAGGTGCTCCAGCCCTCTGATCATCCCCATGGCCTCCTCTGAATTCACCCCAGCAGGTCAGTGTTCTTCCTGTGCTGGGACCCCAGGGCTGGATGCAGCACTGCAGGTGGGGTCTCACCGGAGTGGAGCAGAGGGGCAGGATCCCCTCCATTGCCCTGCTGGTCACACACCTTTCATTGCAGCCCAGGATGAGGTTGGCTTTCTGGTGTGAGTGCACACTGCTGGATCGTGTTGAGCCTCTCATCAGCCAACACCCTGAGTTCGTCTCCTCAGAGCTGCTGTCTATCCATTCTCCACCCAGCCTGTATTTGTGCTTGGGATTGCCCCGAGGTGCAGGACCTCACACTTGGCCTTACTGAGCCTTCATGAGGTTCACATGGGCCCAGCTCTCAAGCCTGTCAAGACCCCTCTGGATGGCATCCCTTCAGTCCAGTGTCTCAATTCTACCACACAGATTGGTGTCATTGGCAAACCTGCAAAGGGGGAACCGAATCCACCTCCCACGGTTAACAACAAAAAAAATTATTTAATGAAAAACCTAATGATGGCTTAATACAAAATTATTACAACTGGGTGTGAGGACTGTGATTCCTGTCATTTTCTGGAACTATACAAGTAAATAATTGCATCATCCAATATGTCCTTTTTATGCTGTGCTAATAAAGCAAACGCAGCATAAATTCGCCTTGAAAAATTCCTAGATTTCAGGAGTGGCAGAGAGCCTGCACGGGCAGAGCCATGGTGCCCTGTTGCATTGGCAAGCTGGGAGGGTGCTGGTATGAGTTGCCATTTCCGCAAACTGCTCTAATTTGTGCCCTGGACTGGTCCAGGCTCCAGGTCTGGCCTGAGTCTTTTTTTTCTGTCATGCTTTATCTCCCTAGAAGTGGAGATTTTGGGCCTTTAACCAGCATTACTAGCATTTTAGTTGGAGCTAGGAGCAACTTCTTGATCTCACCCATGTTTTCCCAATTTGGCTTCACAAAAGGAAATTTTAAGAACCTTTATGAAAACCAGAGACAGGCTGGAAAACTTTAAAAATGTGCCTTAGTCCCGGTGGGTGTTCTCTTGTTTTGTCTACAACCATGATATACAACTACATAAATAGAAAACTCCAGATTGAAAAACCTCTCATCCATAGGCTTCCTTGCTGAGATAATCAGGTAAAATACAGATCCAGGTTCATGCTCATCCTTCTAGTTTTGTTTAGTGGTATTATTGAATAGGTTTAACATTGTTCCCCCACCCTTTGCCCTAAATTTTGGGTACTCTTGGCAGGTAGATTGGGTTGCTGTGGGAATATTTGCAGTGGAAGACAGAATTTTTTCCTATATATTCCTGTTGAGACCTTCAATAAATTAAATTGGTGGTTTTGAAGTTTTTCTG
This sequence comes from Aleadryas rufinucha, assembly GCA_013397815.1. Taxonomy (NCBI): domain Eukaryota; kingdom Metazoa; phylum Chordata; class Aves; order Passeriformes; genus Aleadryas; species Aleadryas rufinucha. The sequence continues at coordinate 518,050 of VZTH01018232.1, forward strand.
CCTACTTGCTACCATAAGTCTCTAAATAGAGCCTCTATAGTTTTTTCTGTATAACCCATCTTAGTGTTTATAAGGTGGTAGAAGTTGTGGAACTTACCTGCAGGCTTGCCAAGGTCAGTGTATGAGCATAGCTCTGCTTTATTAGAGTTTGGAAACATTCCCATTTGGAGGTTCATTTTCAAATGTATAAATCTCAGTTGGTAAAATACCATGACCTTCTAGCAGCTTCTAAGCAAAAACCTACACTCACCTCATACATCAGCATAAATCTAACTCATATCACCTTTTATTCCTCCTCCTTCCACAGCTGGTCCAGGGCTCAGTGGGAAACTGCTGAGTTTAACATCTCAAGGGAGCACTTTGCTTTGCAGTGGTTGCCACTGTAGCAGTGTGGCAAGAGCCATTTTTATCTTTGTGGGTTTTTGCCAGAAAATAAAAAGATCCTAAAATTACTCTGAACTCCCAAAAATAATTGCTATAGCAAATAATTCTGAGCTATAGAAAATGTGGTAAAGAATTGCTCTGCTTCTTCTCCTTACAGCTGAAGGCAATGAGATTAATTTTTCTTGTGTGATTTCTGCAGAGCTGCTACACATACATTAAAAGAAACTTTGAAAAAAAAAAAATCTAAGACCAGTTTTATTCCAGCAGGTGCAGGGAGAAACAGTTTGCACCTTCACACATGTTCAAGGACTACTGTCCTCTGTGATGGCTCTTCTCTCCACCCCAGGAAAATCACACCACACTTCCACTTCTCCCCACACATTAAAACTCCCTTGAACTCAGAATCATCCCCAAAGAAGCTCCAGAGCTACCCATAAATCTTCCTGGAGGAGGTACAATACAAGCCTTGTCTACTGGTACCAGCCAGCTTGGCTTAGGTGATTCTTATCTGAGCCAATTCCACTAACTCCTTGGATTGTGGCAGTCTCCAGAGGAGGAAAGACTGCAGGCATCTGCATACTAACTCAGAAATTCACATCATGTTGAGGTCCATGTGGGTGGGTGTTCTTGTCAGGATCACACTCAGCCAATTCATATCAAGTGTGACTGAAAATGTGAAAATTCTACCATGTTGCCTCTTGGGCTTGGAATTTTTCCTCCTAAATCTTGAAGATGAGGTTAGAGCTTACCTCCAGTGATGGATTCTTTTATACGATCAGGTAAAAATTGAACGCTTACACCTTTTTCACTTCCAGAAACAAACAAAAATAGAAAGAAAGAAGAAAAGGGAGGCTCATAAAAATGGTAGCCAAGTAATGCAACTAAAATGTGGCATTTACAACCTCTTCATTTCCACCTATAACCCAACATGTTCTTCAGTCCTTGTGACTGAATCTGCTCATGATATCCCGTAGGCTGCGTCCACTCATAGTATTGTTCAGTGCAAAATATATGCTTTTATGATCAATACAACTGTGAAAGAGGGACAAAGGACAAATACATCTATTAACTCTCCAATGTAGAAACCATTTTTATTCTATTTTTCCACAGCATTCTTGTGGAATGTCTGCTTATAGTACAAATAAAAAATGTTGGGAAATAAAAGCGGGAGACAGGAGTAAAAGAAATTTTTTAAAAAGGAGGTGAAGTAAGATAAAATAAAAGAAATTGGAAGTGCAGAAACCTAAAAAACACAGGAAACCAAGGAAATGAAAGAAAGAGGGAAAGGGGGCAAGCATTGCACAGGAACCCTCACAGCTGGTGTAAAGACTGGTCAGTAAAACTGTATTCAAAGATACTTCTAAATCTTTGCATGTGCAGGGAGAGTAACACTAAAAGGGGTCATGAGCTGAGAGAAGGTGACTTCATCAGCAAGAGCTCTTGCTCCTCAGATTGTGAAGTTTGGAGCAGGAGCTCCTCCACCTCCTCACCACAGCCTGGAGCCAGCCACCAGCTCCCCCAGCCTACCAGCCCCACACAGCACAGTCAGTACTGGGGACCAGAGGAGCCTTGTGCACAGTCACACACACATGAGCAGAGAGGGAAACCTGTAGTCAAGGCATTCTTTTCTGAAAAGCTTTTATTTTTAAAAAGTCCCAGAAATCCATTTTCCCTGCACTATTCTATTTCTTCTGCCTTCTATGAACACCACCATACACTCAGTCAGTGTTGTGCTAAGAACTGCACTCCTACCATTTTGAATGAAAAGATTAACTTAAAGCCTCCCAGAATTCCCTAAAATCAAAATACTCTCTGACTATTACCCTGTCGGAAACATTACAGTCAACTGCTCAACAGCAGTATTACGGATATAAAATAAACAATAGCATACTCTTTTAACTAGTTTACAAAATGCCATGCACGCTCTAGATGTTCAAAAAAGATAGTTTCCTATCCAAAGAATCTACTTCATGCACAATGACAGCACACTGGATAGAAATGAAAGTAAATTGGGAAAGCAAACAGCAAGAGAGGCACCATTAAAACACAAGAGAGACATTCTACATTGGCTAGGGATAAAGTGGTAGACAGAATAATAGGCCTTCTAGCACTGAATCTACACAGCTATTAAAAGAAAGTTTTTAATTTAAAGCCAGTTCAATTCACCACAGTTAAATCTCACTGAATTACGGATTCGTACAAGCCAGATATTTGCGTGCGTGCTGCCGCTTGTGTAATTTACACTCCAGCCCTAAGTGATTACTGGATCAGCCAGCTGACATATGGGAAATATTTGCACAGAGCTGTGACACAGGGAAGTTTGTGGTTAAAAAAGCNTGTTAGTACAGAGCCTGTGCCACTCCAGCTGAGTGAAGCCAAAGTTTCACTTGGAAGTTTTCCCACCAGAACTTCCATCCTCTCAACAGTGTTAGTTAGAAAAGTCTTTTGCATTCATAATGCTTTGCTTTCACAGGAAGAGAGACCTATTGCAATGGAGCAGCAACTGCATCTCTCTCTAAAAACCTACCTATTCAAAGAAGTATTACCAACTGAAATATTAGTAAATGAAAAAAGGAGTTGTCGGGGGAACTCAGATGCTGAGCTCTACTTAGGTTTGCAAGATCTATTTAAGAGGAGACAAGCTTCTCTTGCTAGCAGTGCTGGCGACATATTCAAGTTTTTTCCTTTTCTGCTAAGAGTGCTACTCTGCTATGCTGCAGTGCCAGGGAGTGCCAAAGAACAGCAGTGTTGCCTTCTTAGCCAGGCTCAGGTTCCAGCTCATTCCAGCCACTGATCACTAACCACCCCAGGTAATTTTTACCACAAGTCACTTCAAGTTGCAAGTCCTCTCTGAGCACATACTCAGTAATTTCATTTCTCCCTCCTGCTGCTCTCTGGGCATCTTCAGATGGAGATGTTTGCTGTGTTCAGCAGCTGCCATGCTGCAGTTTGCTGCTACATGCTGTTGAACTGATGCCATATTTCAGGCCAGAAGTGGCTGGCTTTCAGTGGTGGGAGAATTAACACATTGTATAAATGAGCTAGGATGTAAAGCCCTTTTAAATCCACCTGAATGATAATTGCTTATGTAGCAAAGGAGAGAGTTCACATTTAGTTTGTCTTTTCTGGTGCTATTAGCCCAGATGCTGGTTATGTTGCAGAAAAGGCACAATTTTGTGCCATGAAATACCAGCTCATTTACATGCTTTGGGCCTCATCCTGTCTCATTTATTCAGCTTACATTAGGAGGACAGACACAGAAAGAGGGGCTACCAGTCCCTCAGGTTATGTCTTTGCCAAATAGGTTTTTGCCATTACTGAATTACTTCTAAGATATGGCTTCTACTCATCTAACTAGCTTTTAGTAGGGAGAAAACTGCTCAAAATTCTTCCAGTGTTCTTCATGCTTTCAAAAAAAAAAAGATTTGACACTTCATGTATGAGATGAACCAAACCAATTCATGGAAATGTACATCCCATAACTAGGGAAAGTATTTTGTTACCATTGCTGTTAGTAGCTTATGAGAACTGACAAGATCACAGCCCACGGTGGTGTGGCTAAATGCCTGCAGAAAGAAAAAGGCTTTTGTAAGTTTGCTGGAAAGAACCTACTTGCAGCTCTGACTTCTGACTGAAATGGAAGAAATATTCTACTTTCAAATGTGAATAAAAAAATATTGCTAATGTATTTCTATTCATCAGCCAAATGATTTGTCTTACAAATACGCTTTTTTGCTAATTCCTCAGAGGATGACAGCTGGGTGGTAGATTTATACAGCTAAGAAAAAATTTTGAGAGGAATCCAAGAATTTTGAGGCATCTGAACTTTTCCAAACTTCCAGACCTTTACAGCTTCATTCCTCACTGCTAAACACACAGTAGATCCTCTAACAGTGTCATTACAGCTTGCTATGGATAAAACCCTACACATTTAAACTGCTGGGAATGTAAATCAATAATATCTTGCGATTTTATCTGAGGTAAGAATCTAAAATTAATTACTTCTGAACATTCAATGATTATCAAGGATATTCTTTCATGCAAAAAAGATGGCACAGTCTTTGACGCTCTCATCCCCTTAGTTTTTAAAAAGCAAAAACACAGTAAAGTTTAACATTTTCTATTTGTTTCCCATAAGTAAGGGAGGAGTCAATGGATAACATGCTGGTGTAAGGCAAAACTCAGTACTAGAAATCATGAAATACTGAAATTCACATTTTTATGCTGGATTCAGAACTTAGGAAAAGCTATAAGTTAGTATTGGCAAGAGAGTTTTGAAAAACAAACCAGGACATTTTCCTATAAACTGAACAATTGGCATAGATATGTACACATTTACACATGAGAAACAGAAATAAAAACTAAGGAAATTATCACTTCAACTCTGGCCTCACTGAAAGAAATATTATAGATGTGGAAGAAGCAAAAGATACCAGGATTTCCAAGTAAAAACTACCTGTGTTTAATCTGAACAAATGCAAACAAATACTTTTGAATCACAGGCAGACTGAATAAAGCCTTTTAAGATGCAGCTCCGAGTTTCCTGAGAAGGGCTGACAGCTTACAGAAACATCTGTAAAGGAGTTCCAAACCACCTCAGGAGGGCTGTGTTGAACAGTGTGTTCACAAGCATGATCATGTCAGTGAGAGGGGTGCTCAGGTGATTCCTGCCTTAGGTACCAAGAGCAGCTGAGCTCTGGAAGCACAGACTTCAGTGCAGGCTGTTCAAGCACAGCTGAGGATCAGGCTCTTCTTTGTGGTGTTTGGAGTTCACACTTTGTTTGCTACTGGCATCCAAATAGATTGATAAAATGAACAGATTTTACCAACAGTACTACAATTGCTTCTTCAGCTTTGCTCAAGTTCAACTACTGGTATGGATTACACTGTAGATATGCACAATGAAAGTAGTTCAGCACAAAAAAATTTTAAAAATAATAAATAAAAAGTAAGGCAACCAGAGAAGAGCAAGAGAAGTCCCATGGCTAAGTGACAAAGGATTGATAATATAACCATTTTCTGCAAATTTTTTTCCTGGCTCTGAAGTCAAACAGTAATGACAGATGTACATCAAAAAAGACATAGTCCATATTCCATAATGCTTATTATTTTGCATCCTTAAAAATATCCTGTAGTTTTTACCACAAATATTAATTCCTGTCCTAAACACTCTGTAATCCTGCTCTGTGCTTTTAAACAGCACCCATATTTTGACACAGGATCGCTGTACTCCAAGGGTGAGAAAAATCAATGCACTACTGTTTAAGTGGTCTGTAGACTGCTTTGAGAACCAACCAGCAAAAGTGCCCTGCATTTATTTCATTATTTATTGTTATTGTGCAAAGGTGGCTATAAAGTCTGCTGGAATTCGGTCCCCATGTGTGTTTGATTGCTGGGCTCTGTGCATGGACAGAGGGCACCTCTGTCCAATTAGGAGCTTTCCAAGGGAACATGGCAGAAGTATCCACTCCAGGGATTGTGTTTTATTTGCTTTGCTTCTTAAACAGAAATATCAACCAGTTTTCCATTGCAGGACCAGACCTGACAATCCCCATCATGTTGGAAGGCAAAAGAAGTATTTTTTCTAAAATATCTGCTACACGAAGAAGTAAAACACATAAAAGTTCCTCTTTGTCAATATCAGTAACACACATATTAAGAACTACAGAAACCATGTGCATTTCATAAGAACAACTAATGCTTGGTTTCCTTAACAAATGCATGTCTTTCAGATAAATCTGGCCAGGGATACATGATGCTGAGAACATCTCAGATCTCATGGATTTATTCACAAATGATGTATTCCAACTACTACACTATGAGTTTTGAGTAACTTGTTGAAAATCCCACTTATATCTGTACTAGAGCTAGAAAATCAGCTTGTTTGCCCAAATTAAAGACCCAGGATTTAGCTAAACTGATCAGCTTTCTTTTACAGTGATAAACATTTGGAAAAGCAGATTGCATTCCATGTCATTCCACTCAATTTAATTTCAGAAATCAAATCTGTAAATCTTTATTTTTCTATTTGCAAAGTGCAGCTGACAACAGTTCATACAGACATGTTTTTCATGGTCTAGTACTCCAGGGAGTAGTGACAACTCTAGCGACAAACTGCTGTCATCTGACTGTCATCCTCTAGTATCTAAATATTAACAAACTTTCTAGGAATTTGCCAAGAGATAGGCCACAAGTCACCAGTAAAACAACTTGAATGAAGGATTCTAAGATTGCCTACTTGCTATGTTGGGACCCTCTTAAAATAGAGGACTTCTGTAAAGAACTCCTGGACTCTTGCCTTTAGACTGGATAAACTTGTAAACCCTCTGACAGAAAGGGAGAAGCATCAAGAGATAAACAGGGGTATGAAATTTCAAGGTATTTTAAAGTATTTCCTGTTATTTTTTTTCCTCAAGAAAGACTCTTGTGTTCATGGCTAGAGATTTTAAAAATAGCTGAGTGACTTCCTGGCTGAGGGAAACAGAAAGATACAATTCAGGTTTATCGGCTGCCTAGCAGACATTACATTCTGGTTTTCTCTGTGCATTTGCACAAGGAGTTGCCGGGATGTACACAGCCATAGAATCAGAGAATACGCTGCGTTAGAACAGACCCGTCAGTATTATCAAGTCCAACTCCTGGCCCTGCACAGGAAACCCCAAAAATCACACCATGTGCCCAAGAGTATTGTCCAAAAACATCTTGAATTCTGTCTGCCTGCTGCTGTGACTTCCCTGGGGAGCCTGGGTGAAAAAGCTCTTTCCTGGGTGAAAAGCTGTTTCCTGATATCCAACCTAAACTTCCCCCAATTCAGCTTCATGCTGTTTCCTCTAACCCTGTCACTGGTCACGAGCGTGAAGAGATCAGTGTCTTCCCGTCTGCTTCAATCCAAGACATAAAAGTTATCTTCAAATTAATTGTTCAGTTATGTTGGTGCCCAGTGGTTTAAGGAAGCCACTGCATATTCCATCAAATCCTACCCAGCTCTTTAGATAAATCACTACTTTAAATATTGAAATACTTTGCCACTCACAAGAGCAGAGGCTGAATCCACTGATTTCTGTTTCATTAGTATCCATTTATGGCTGTATCATATACAGTATTTGTGAGGAAAACAGTAGCTTTTCTTGTGATTTGTTTTTTTGGTTTTTTTTAAATTTCAGAATACCTTCACCAGAGGACTTGGGAAACTGCTGAGTTCAATCCCATGCAATATCAGGCAAAAGAAATTAATGTATCTTCCATGGGCATTGGAAGAACACAACTGTAGAAAACCCAGAAGAGCAGACTGTTTGAAATAGGCTGAAAAGGGCAAACCTACATGACTTCATGTTGAGTTTAATGCTACATTTATATGTCAGTATGGTTCTACTTGGTGCGGCCACTGCTGATATTTGAGACACAGTGCAGAATCCATGCAAAACCCCACCAGGACAGGGGACCAAGTAGTTGTTTTCTCTTTTTTGTGCTGCTTAGGCATATTCACTTGGCTTGAAATAATCAAGTAAATTAAACAGATTCTTCATCTCTGCCTTAACTCTTCACTCCCAAAGCTATACCCAAAGCCAATTATATAGAACCCTATAAGGTAAATATCCCTGGTTGTACAAAAGCAAACTCACTACATGTTGTTTATTTTTATGAACTGCTAAGAATCACAAGAAAACTCATCTTCTCCAAACACACTCAAGTACAAAAAATGATCATAAGAAGGCATTGGCAAAATGCTCATACAAAGGAGTAGAATTTAAATCAGTCACAGCATTCATAAGGAAACAGATTTGACTAAAACATGACCTAGTCAATGCTTACCAGACTTACATTCTCAAAGTAGCAGTGTAAATAGTAGAATGTAATGCTAACAAGGAACATTCATTAAAAAAAAAACCACTGGAAACTGAAGTTCTTTCAGTCACTCACAGTTAAATATCCTGTTTGAATTCCTAATTCCTCGATTTTTACTCAGACAAAAGTAAGGATATGCCTCACTCTCTGAACCAGCTGTGTCAGGAATTATTCAAGAAATGTTTATGCAATGGACATTAAGGGTTTTGAGGGAATTTTCACAACCCTTGTTTCTTTCTTTTACCTCTGGAGGGAGGCACCTCTAGTCAGATCCCATAGGCAGGGAATACCAGAAGCTGGGTTGCAAAGATTTCACTTTGCTGTAGTAAAACTGTGATGTTACATGAATTTCCTCAGAGCAGGGCTCACAGGAAAAGTATGTGTGGGGTCCCCCACTGCAAAGAAAAAAAATAGAAAATCTCCAGTTGGAAGGCTCTGTATGGACTCTAGGATCTCACATCCCAGTGAACGTGTCCAAGAGACCAAACTCACAGCTAGAAACAGTAACTTAATCCCCTCTTCCAAACACATTTTAGCAACATATGGAAGCCACTAAGTGGGTTGCAACAGATAAGTGACCACACATAACAAAATGAGGCTCATCAAAATAGTTGTAACAGACTGAGTAAAACAACAACAACAACAAAATCTGGCGCAAATAAAAGAAATTAACAGAATGAAAAGCAGGGATGTTAGAACAGGCCTGGGAGGTCTGAGTGGAATCCAGTTCACCTTATTCATATAAAATTTTGTTTGAAAAAGGAGGTCTGATTTCAGCAGACCTGTCAGCTTTTACATGAGCATGAAAAGGTTTTATAGGAAACAAGTATCTATCAACTCACTGTCTAGAGCTAGTATCTAAAATCCCAGTATCAGAGCAGAAAGCTTTCATCTGGCAGGGATACTGAAGGGAGTGTGTGTGAATGAGTAAATTCTTCAATGAGTAATCTACCTACTTAGTACTAACAGGAGTTAGTACAAGAAAGCAGAGAATCAAATCCATGCCTTTCTGAATCCAAATTATTTTCAATAGAAATACACTGTACAAACATTTATAGAAGTGAAAGAGTGACTCACTGCTTGCATATAAGTTTGTTTAGGAAATGATTGTCTTGCCTGCAGAGTTACATTTTAAGTAGGTGGTCTCCCATTTTTTAATTAATATTTTCTTCCCTTTTTTTAAGGCAGCTACACAGCCCATAAAATGTTAAGGCTTGTTTCAAAGTCTTGCCATTCTGCACTGTTTAAATAGCACAGGTCTAGAAACTAACACATTTTGAATACATTACCCACCCACATTACTAGTCATTAAATGAGCAGCTGTGTCCCAAAGTCTCATGCAGACTGGAGGAGTTTGGAGATCCCAAATTCAGTGTGGGACCTACTGACCCACACTGCTCCTCATCTGGTGTACTTACATGGGAGATGAGGCCACTGTTTCAAACACACCTCATCACCTCCATTTACTTCATTCTTTGTGCTTTTCACACGGCGACCTTTTCAGTCACCTGCACATTTTAGTTTAGAGGTCTTTGTTTGTTTTCTGAATAGCTCATATTTGTGGCTCTCAAACATGTGCCCTTTGACTCCATCTTCCCAAAGGACAATCATTTTGGTCATACCCACTTGCTTTTCCTAAACCACAAAACAACACCCTGACTCTTATGATAATGTGGTTACTTCTGCTGCTAATCTCCAGATACACAGCTCTTTACATCTGTTGCTATGGTGTCAAATCTCTTTGGAGGTGTTTTACTTACCAATGCTCATTTTCTTTGAGTATAACCAAGATAGATTTCTTCCAGATTTGTTCAAATCAAAAGGACTTTTTGCTTTTTCCCCTCTTTAAGAATGTTTTACTGATTGTTTTATCTGTAGAAAACTGCATAATTCATAAATGTCTGCTTGTATTATTTTGAGGTAAGAGGGTAACAGTGCCGAGTGCCACCAGAGACACCTTTGGGTATCCCTTGGTCTACAATAGGAGAGGTATGTCTTCCCAGGGACACATGAGATCTTCAAAACTACTGTATGATGCCTGCCAGTCCCACAGAACTGTCACACACACACCCTAGGGAATCCTGATAACATGGGTGCCTGTGGCTGGGCAGCAGAACTGAGCTCTATCCCTTATATCAGGCTTTCAGTATTCCATGCAAACAAAATTGGCTGAGGAGCCTTCATCCCAAAGAGTTTGCAGCACAAGAATTTATAGCTGCAAGACTAAGGTGTAACACAATGTCTATTTATACCCTGAAGACTACTAAAGATGTCATTTGCCAGGAAATAGCAGTCAACATAAACATTCAGGGAATAGAGACAGCAGGCTCTAAACCAGAGAGGAAGAGAGTTCTTGACAGTGAGGGTGAATCTAAGGGAAAGCTAAAGGAAACTTGCAGAGGGGCTGGATGGAGAGATTTTTAATAATTTAGAGGAAAGACAACAATCATCTCTGGTTAAATAAGAGTTTGTCACAGCAACCTCCAGATTTAGAAATCTCCCTGCAACTTGTGGACACTTCAGATCTGAAAGACTGATTAATAAAGATGAGGGATCTCCATGGTTTTATGTTCTATGTGTTATGTGTAAACACACATGTACAGAATGTCTTTTCTTCCTTTCCCTTCAGGTTCTTACAAATGTCAAGAGAAAGATATATATATATATATATATATCTATAGATATAAAACAAATAGTGGTTACAAGTAAGTTTTACATGGAATAAACTCATAATAGAACATGAAACGGAACCCAAAACCTGAGTGCATGGTCAGTAGAATTCCTAAGCCCTAAGACAGAATAACCCATCTCCCTAATACTGCTTTGTGCATAAGCACACACAATATGTCTAAGACACAGGATTGAAATATCAAGACTGTTCTTAGCTATGCCAAAGCTTTTCCACCCAGCACTAAACATTATTTCCAGAAAGCTTAAATCATCACAACTACATTGAAATCATTAATTCTTGTTAGCAATTATGTGTACAATCTTCAGACATAAAGTTATAATAAGCATACTAAGCTGAACAAAAAAAAAGATAAAATTCATGTTCTGTGTCCTTGTTTGACATAATAAGATGCAATAATTTTTTTGCATTAAATAATATTAATGGGATTTTTTAAATTATTGGGTTAAAGACTGTCACCTATCGCCTTTGATTTTCCAAACAAGCTGACCATCTTTGGCTTTCACTGGTTTCAACCAGAGCTGCACTCCCTCAGTTTGTATGAAAACTTCACACCCATGTAAACACGGGAGTAACAGAGAAAATAAGGACAAAGCAAGACACCTAAAAGGATAGAACTGAAACATGTATATAGTACAGTAATCTAAATTTGATCTTCTTTGTATTCAAATTGCCATTGAGAGGGAAATCTTGTCATGTTTTTGAAAATAGCTCTGTTGGTAGCTGCAGAAAAGCTGTCAGAGGTACCTGGCCTTCTGCTGCTGGGTCACTCTTGCGGAAGATTTTTGAGCCAGTTCAGCCTCCCACTAATAACAAGCAGATGTACTTAATGCTACTGAATGTAAATATTATTCTAACGCACTTTTGCCTGGTTTTCCATGAGGCCTTATTTTGAACTGCACATGCTTGTGAATCCCCCTGCCCAAGGGTTCTGCAGGTGGCCTATCTCACAGTGCCATTAGAAAGTTAATTACCTACAAGGGAAGTTTAAACAAGTTGTTCCAAAAGCAGTGGAACTAATAAAGCCTGGTTTCCTAGAGATTTGTGGCTTGCATCATTCCTCTCTCTGTAATGCTACAGTCCAAGCCCCTTTTCCATACTCCTTTGATAAATTCCCCTCCCTGTGATCCACACTGCCCCCCTCCACCCTGCCTGTATCCATCAGCTTCAGGTCAAGCAAGAGGCACTGTGCTTGTTTCTGAACACTGTGCATGCCAGTGGCTTGACCAGGATATGTATGCTGAAATATTTCCTTCCATCTGTGTACAAATGTCTTTCCCAGCTCTAGTTTTCTCATAATAAAGAGAAGCTTCACAATTTTTAGAAAACAGTGGCACTTAAATTCAGTAAAAATGGCCAACAAGTTCAAAAATTTCTTTAGAATAAAAATATCTGATCATACTCAGTGAATTATTTTATTAGACACCTTCCTTTAGAAATGTAGTCGAAACTGTTCCTTCCTCTCATATCACCTGTGTATATTTTCCCACTGGTCAAAAGGACATTTTATCTCTTAATCTTCTAACTAGTATCAGATCTTTAAGATCATTCCAATCATTGTCTTCTTCATCTCAAAGATAATTAGGCCTACAAAAAGATAACTGCACACCTTCCAAAATTTATCAAGTAACACATAGTACTAAAATTAAAATGAGAATTTTTAATTTTTTACTGCCTCAGGGAATGAGATTACAGTCTGAAACACTCTCAGATACCTGAACTCTTCAAGGACCAAAGTGTTTTATTTCCTTTTGATAAGCCTGTCCCAAAGCTCTCATAGCATCTTTTCTTCACTAAGCAATGGTCTGAAAGTGTAATTTTCTTGGACTTTCTACTCAGTCCTCCTTATGACTGTTGTGAATACCATGGGTCTGTAATCTATACAACGCAGGTTTCCTAGCCCCTCACTCACAGAGAGATTAGACTTTTACAAGAGAGACCTTTCTTAATAGCAAAAATAATAAATGTACCTCCTAAAATAACATCTGTGAATCTGGCCCAACTCACCCAAAGATATTTTTCTATCACCCAGTAACTATAACATGCATGCATATTACTATTCCTGAGCTCTCTGGGCCCATTTTGATTAATCTTTCCCCAGGACACAGAGCCTTCCAAGCCATGAATCACTTTGCTTGATTTTGTCTGCACTTTTCCATGTCAGCAGTTTTCCTGCCCCACCACATGATGACAAGAGCAGCATGCAGCGTTTGTTGACTGCCAAGTGTTACACTCACTGTCACACAAGTAGGAAAGGCAGTGGAAACAGATCTGCTTTGTTTGAGGATGTGCAGTGACTTCGTCGGCATTTCTAGCTTCATCTACCAAAATATGAAATCTCTCTTCCCAAAATACCCCACAGACTATGTGAACATTTGAGGCAAAATTGCTTTACCACGAGTTAGTATGATGCAATACAAGTGTCATAGTGGTGACTACACACTTGCAACACCATAGGGTAACACCCATTTCTGTAAGCTGATTCCATCTGAAGAGCCTGACCCTAACACCAGAAATTCCCCATGACACACTTGTCCTCCCCAGCACACTTACATTGCCCTCTTTAATGAGCACAGGCTGCTCAGCTTCTTTCCAATGCCCACCAGCTTCATATCAGCCTTGCCCTTTGGATCTATCCTTGCCCCTATTTTGATGTGTTGCTGACTCTGCAGCAAAGCTACACCCTTCTTTTGGTGGAGAATATGTTAAATACTTTTTCATGACAATAGTCATTAAAGATCTATCATGAGTCAAGCCTTTGGTCAGGACTTTGTTTATTCTGCATGAGAGCTTCAATGGAACTTGTTCCAAATGTGTGCATTCATCTTACAGCTGATGAGAGACATAGGGAGAATTTTGTTTGGACCTTCCCAAAATAAACACTTTCAAGAAAAGAGATACAAAATAAATAGCAAAAAGACTGTAAAATATTGAGGAAACTTGGAATGACTTAGAAGATTACATAGTGTCTTCCCATGCAAAGAGATTAATTTCTTTTCAAAATCCTCTTTAAACTGTAAATTATCAAATAAACATCTATTTCAGTCATTATTTAGAAATTTAAAAACAGAGGGATGAAATTACCAGAGAGAACTATTAAAGGAAGAGGAGGTTAAGGTTCTGATTCATTTTAAAATCAGTCCTAGCTGAAATCTCTGGTAGGATGTTGTACAGAAACACATGGGCAGCAGCCAAAAAATCTAACCCACTGCTCAGGGTCTGGGAGAAGACGAGTCCTGGGGTGGGCTGCAAGCCCCAACCAGAGGCACATTTACCCTACATATCACAATGTCCTCCTCTCCCCCATGCTCAGTCAATTCATCTGGTTCTGCCCCTGGTGGCTTGTGATCCAGCAAGGAAAAGGAGTGAAGATGTTTTCCCTTGCAGTTTTTCCCACTTCTTCAAGGAAAAAAGAGGCTGAGGCGAGGAGGAGGTGGGAAGTGAAATGAACGCCTAGTTGTTCTCTGCAAGGGCGGCTATGAAGAAATAAACAACTCACATTACTCACAGGAGGGGGTGAAAGGAAAGTGGAGCCAGTCTGCAGGAGCTGGATTTTCCTGGCTCCAGCAAACCCCTCCTGGAGTAATATATTGAGCCACCTCACACCCTTCACTCCTTTATCTGAAACAAACTGTCCACTCGCAAGAAGCATTTTGCTGTCCCTTTCAGACCTGTCCCCAGCTGCTTTGCACAGGTAAAGGAACAGAGGAACCAAGAAGTCCAAGGCACAGGCAGAGACTCATCAGAGGAGGAAAATAGCCACAGTAGTCACAGGGAGCTGGAAATTCCAGTACCATCCAGGAAAGAGATGGGTATAGGCTACACTGTTTGCAGAGATGTGTCCTAGCTGTAAAGTTGCCAACTTTCCTTTTGACCTGCAACAGAGCTAGAGGTGTGGCTAACACACAGCAGGGAAGCTGCACAGGGACTAAGGAAACTAAAAACACCACTTCTATTTACTGCACCAGATGGCAGCATGGTAAACTGGGAGCACACAGTGCATCTGCTGTGGTTTCTGCAGACACAAATTGTTTGAACATGTTTAATCCAAAACATTTTACCAATTTTGAGAGGAAACTAATAGAGGCAAAATATGAATCTTCTTAGAGGCTTACATTTTAAATATACAATTTCATGCACATGGAATATTCAGAATTCTACATCTTTGCTTTGAAAATCAGGTCAGAGGGTGCCCGTGCTAGAGCTCTTGTCTTAAAAAAAAAAAAAAAAATTAAAACTTCCAACATATTTTACATTCTTCTGCACTTAGTACAACTTAAAATTACCTTTTCAGCTCTCCCATTTTTTTTCAGAAAGATTGCATACTATCATCTATTTCTTTACGCTTGCAGTAACTAACAAAATGGGATCGCAACCAAACTCACAATTTGACATAACCCCCAAAATTATGGAACGTACTGTGAGTAGTGGAAACTTCTTGGAAACATTACTCTAATATGCAACCACCAGATGACTGCACAACACATTTATAACTGTTTTAGGAGAGTAACTTAACATCTGAATATAACCATTGTGATGAATGATGGTATTTGAATTGTCTTAGAAGACAGCTTTCTCTTCCACTGAAGATACATCGTAGGGGAAGGATTTATGGAATTCGCTTTTCAACCCCAGTTTTTCTTAAAGCAATACAGACAAATACGCAAACTCCAGGTCAGCCCTGAGAAGACTGCAGCCCAATGGAAAGCAGTGGCAATGCAAGCTGAACAGAGGACCTACTGGGAGGAATGCTGGGAGCAGTTTGCGCGGGCAGGACACTGTGTGACGCACCTGCTCTCAGGTCACCTTGGCCTTGTGAGTACCTCTAACACCTGCCTCCTACCCACAACCTCATTAGAGACTGCCAAATTAGGAATCCCACATCCAGCTCTCAGGCAGAGGCCAAATGACAGCCTGGTAGGCAAATGGCAAAACTCATCTCTCAGTCACTTTCTGCAAACCCATTGTTTGGCACCTACATTCAGTGTCTGGGGTGGCTTCTGGCCCCTACCTTGAATTTGAAAATTTCTCTTCCAACAAGTAGAGCCCGGAAGTCAGGCACAGACAATGCACAGGAACACTGAAACACCTCTTCGCATTCGCTTGTCAGTAGATGGATGACTTGGTGTCCACTCCATTTTTTCAGACATAAATTAGGCATCAAGAACCTCAAGATCTACTGGTCTGCAATAAAGTTAGGTCTAATCACCACTGAGACTTTTTAAAATGTGCTAAGTTCCTTATCTCTGAGTTGACTTTTGTAAATTGTTTCCTTCAAGCCATTTTGGAGACAGGCACATGTCAGAGGACCAAGCTGAGTGAATTTTCATCTGTTGTGTGCGTGTTTCAGCAGAGCAGCATAAAGCAAACCTTCATTCTCTTAGAGATCCAGAGATTTCAAATCTCCTTTCCTGCACAATCCATTGTCTCTGCTAGTTACATTACAGCATTGTCAGATATCCCAATACTGACCAAGGCTCTTTGTTTAACATTAGGGTCCCATGCAGGAGCTTCCCACTTTTTGGCCAAAATTTACAAGAGAGGGCTTTGACCCAGCTCAGTCTAACATAATCCACTGCCTAACAAACGTGTAGACTTTATTAGTGGGCCCCCAGTCTTTCATCACAATGTTGCTGTGCTTCAGCTAACCAGAGTCCATGCTATGATCATCAACATGGTGCTTTCCAGAAACAAAATTTCCTGGGAGTCATTTTGCAGTCTAGGGCCAGGATGAGGCAACTTGCAGTAGGAAAAAAGAAAGGCTTAAATGCAGCTCACTGGAGCTGGCCAGTGACTGAAAATCTGAACATTCACAGACAAAATCCTGGCCCTGTTAAAGGCAATGAGCAAATTCTCACTGATTTCAGCAAGATCTGGATTTCTCCCAGATGCACTCAGAAAAATGTTTAAAAAATCACCCTCGAGACTAAGCCAGGCATTCACATTCCTGCTTCTGTAAAGAACCAAAATTCTCTTAACCCCCAGAGCATGAAAACCACCCCCATATCTAATGTAATTGCTTTTATCTTCAAAAGCATGGCAACTAGTCCAGAAAATGGATCAAGAGGCTTGTTAAATGTTAAACAAGTTACACTCTTCTGTCTCTCCCCTATGTTTCCTCCTGTTTATTTTAAAAGGGAGCTTTATAATCCAAGAACCTAATTCCCATCCTGCAATGTTTCCAGCGAATGAGTTATGGGCATTACTAGGCCGATAAAATACTTACAGGATTTCAGAATTAGTTTTACCTTTTCTAAAATCACCAATTCTTAAAATAAAGTAAGAGGAACATCCGGTGGAAATGTGTTTTATCAAAAGGAAAAAGACTGCACCTATATTTAGTCCCATTCAATACAGACAGTTTCAAAGGAGTACTGTAAGTAAAATTCTTAGACAACACTATATAAACACAGTATTTAAGCTACATTCTGGATCTGATTAATTATAACAGGAGATCAAATGTTAACAACTTAAGAATCTTCACTCCCATCTACACATATGGAGTACTTTAAAAAGTACTATAATTTCAGCGTAATAAATAAGAGCTCTCACCTAAATTATATGAACGTTATCTTTTGATTGCTTTAAGGTGAATGCACAATACAGAGTTTTTTTTACAGGCTCATTTGGTAGAAGTTGCCCATATATGGCTGCTGAGAGAACCAAAGAGGAAAATTATGTCCTTTGTAAGAACATTTAATTCACATTCCTGTTCTGTTTTCTGTACAACAGTTATGCTTATGACAGGTATGCATTCCTGCAGTACTTACAATGTGTTTTTATATGAAAAAGACATTCATATTCATCCTTAGCTGAGAACATGTCTTGCGTTGCTGTGAGTGTTACAGTAATCCTGTTTCTTAAGAGAATAAGCCAGGCCAACTTTCTCAGTATTTAAAGTCCAAATTCAATTTGTATCCTTACCATTTTGCTTCCAGTTATTTTCTCAAATACTGGAAAACTTCCACTAAGCTCTACTTCTTACAAAAATATATTGAATGTTTATTGCCTGATAACAATTACAGCAATTTTCAGTATAATTAGAACTGCCACATCCTGTAGTCACCAATTTAAGTGAAAGGGAAAAACCATCTCCAGTCCAAACCATAACACAGATAGTCCAAGCTCATTCCAGATGAGAGAGAGCAGAAACACAAGCATGTGATCCCAAACTACCAATACAGACTTTTATTTGCCACATATCACCTTATAAAATTCAGTAATGGAAGTGAATCCTTTATTTGAGGTTTCAGCTATTTTCCTTTTTTTTTCCCTTTTTCAGAAGCAGACATACTGGGCCAGAGTTTCATTTTGAATTAATAGTCGAAGTGATCAACCTTAAGATGGAAGACTTACAGGGAAAGCAAGCCTAGTATTTCGGAAAAATTACAGCTGTAAACTACGGCTGAAATCTACTTCCATGAGTTTTCATGGTGCAAAATCAGACTTCTGGGAGAAACACCTTTTGCTTAACATATATGAGTCTGGCATCAACCCGTAACCTACCCCTTCTATAAGAGTTCAGCAGTACCCAGACCCTGAATTTGAGTAACTTCAGACTGTGAAACATGGAAGGAGTGGAGAAACAGACACAGCATTGCTTTTACTCCTGCTTCAGTGTCACATTTGAGTCAGAAGTAGGCAGGATTTGTACCAAGCCACCACAGCATTCTGGTAACTCCAAAGATATGTCATCTTTATTGTGCCACTGTATCCACCCTCCATTTACAAATGGACATCAGAAACCAAACTTACTTGGTCTTATGTATTCTGATGGCTGTAATAAAAAACAAAGGATGTTCCAGAATTAAAAATGTCCACTTCCCTATAATACCTGTCACATCTTTATCCCATACACCACAGGTAACTCAATGAAAAAGTTTAACTTTTTCACTTACTTTTCTTCAGAAAGGAGCAAATATGTACAAAGTCAGGAGCTCTGAGAACAAACAAAAAAGAATAGTCAATGATCTTCAAAAACTGCTCCACACAGTTAAAATGACAACCCAGTCCAAAATAGGAGAAAAGACATGATATTGAAAACATTAATAAACAAATAATAGCATACTAGTCAATCGAATGGATCATAATTTTGCTGTTTGACTTGTTAAATATAAGAATTTTTTCACCTCAGAACTCAACTAAAGTTTCAAAACAAACTTATTTTCCATTGAAAACACAGGAAAAAAAAAAAAGAAGAAGGCAACCCAATGCTTTATCTGGAAAATGGTTGAACAAGAAAAATAAAAGTATATTTCTTTAAAATTGCACTACTCAAAGTAACCTTATTCCTTAGATAAGCTCATTTGTTTTCCATTCTATGTTGTTGTTTTCCAACAATAAATGTATAATCAGAATATATCTTAGGAGAAGTAATTGTTATTNCCTCAGAACACAACTAAAGTTTCAAAACAAACAACTTTTCCATTGAAAACACAAAAAAAAAAAAAAAGAAGAAGAAGGCAACCCAATGCTTTATCTGGAAAATGGTTGAACAAGAAAAATAAAAGTATATTTCTTTAAAATTGCACTACTCAAAGTAACCTTATTCCTTAGATAAGCTCATTTGTTTTCCATTCTATGTTGTTGTTTTCCAACAATAAATGTATAATCAGAATATATCTTAGGAGAAGTAATTGTTATTTCCAGAACTGACAAGGGAAGAACTTGGATATTTGATTGGTGTCTGAGCTCAAAAGAACAGTGACTTGACTTAACCAACTTCTATCTCTTGAAATGAGCCTCAAGACATCACCCCGAGCTACTCTCCCACCCTCTCCCCTACCCTCCCCAAAACAATTCCATTGCACAGTGATATCACCAGGCAATCACCTCATCTGAAAAACAACCTTTCATTTCAGCACCTCCATTGTCTTCTTTGCTTTCTGAAGTTTCCATTTTTCATCAATTCCCTTTTTGTCCATGTCCATGTTTTCTTTAGACATTAACCTCATGTTTCCTCATAAACATGCAGTTAAGAGAAACCTTCAGAAAGAAAGGCAAATTATATGATAAAACTCAGGAATCTGGGGACTTTTGCATGCTTTGTCTTACTGCTGGGGAAGACAATTTGCTGTAGATGTGGAGAGGAACTGTATTATTCATTGGCCTTGACCAGCTAGGAGCATATAAATATTTCTGTATAATACCATTTCTGTCTAGATTATGCTTGATATTTAAAATGTATATCCCACAGTTAGGATGTTTTTTGTAGAAAACAGATATTAAATGCTACAGTGATGATGGCAGCATTAACTTCATGGAAAACTATCAGTCAATTTTTCTACATTAATTTTAATATTTTTCAATACTATGTCAGAATTACTTACCACTTCAAAACCACAAGTGGATACTCCTGTGGATAACCACATTTTAGATTTCATCTGCATGAACTCCATAAGAAAAAGGCAGTAAGCCTTCCAAAATGTTAGGTGATGTTCTAAAAACATCTCTGTTGTTAAGGAGCTTAAACATATATCTTTTGAACTTGCACTTCAGCAATTATGAAAAATATCATAAAGCACATATGAAGAAATGTAAATTGTTGGAGTCCAACACCTGAACTAAGTTCAAGCCCTGTGGAATATGTTCATTCTTTTAAACTTAGCTCAGGATTAACAAGTAACACTAGTCCGAGCCAGGGCAAAATATGGAAACTGTCTTATTGGGAGATGAATGCATAGTACGAGCTTATAGAAACAGGTCTGGACTTTTTGCTTATATAATGAGTCAACCAGACAAAAGCTGTAGCTCCAGGTTAAAGGTACATATTTATGAAACAGGTGCCATCTTCCTCCTTTTCCACTGGTCCCAGAGCATTTCTAACACAGTGGAGTTTTGTCTGCTGCTGGTTTTCACTGCTATGACACTGTAGGGACTTGAAGGATGGAGCTCTGATTCTTTAACCTGATGCAAAAATCTTTCAGAGAGAACCAGCCCTCCAGCGTTTTTACTTGTTTACTGCATACATGAGTCAGAGCTAACAACAGTCCCCTGTTTTATTCTCCCTTCTCAATACTGCACAGAAAAAAAAGAAAGCTTATTTTCTGATCAGCTAAGCCCCAAAAGAATTATGATCTCCTTGTCCTTCTTGAAACTAGGACAAGGCAAGGACTCTGAGGGTTTGTGAGTCCTGTCACAAAGACAATGAATCAGCTCAGAAGGCGTAAGCAGTGGTGCTCCACAGGCTGTGCAGTGCATCCAGGACTGGTGTGTCTGGCCCTGAGACACTGGAGCACATGGCTGGCCCATGGTCCAGGACAGCCTTGGGGTGCTGGGCTCGCAGGCTGGACGCCCTTGTTCTGTCAGCTGCTGCACAGCCTCACCCCAGGATGCAGGAAAAGCAGAATCCCAGCCATGGTCAGCAGAAATAGGCTCACCCTGTTCATTTCAGCTACAGCACATTGTCACAAATCCTACACACCGTGTGCAGGTGGCCAAGTGCCTCTGAATGTACGACCTGCTGCAGCAAAAGGTAGAGCCCTGCCTGTCTGGAAATGATGCCCCATCTGTCACAATCCAGCAACACTGAGCACAAGAATGCTTGGATTAGGTGAGATGACAAGTCTCCACCATGCAGCACTTGCTGCTGTCAGCATCCATGGGTGATGTTCTTAGACACATGGTTTAAGTTCAAGATTGCTCTGTGTGAAGACTGGATTTGGACTCACTGATCCTAAGGGGTCCCTTCCAGCTCAGGCTATGATTAATCCAAGGAGCTGGGACTGGGGTGACTTTGTAGTTATGGAAGAGATCTTATTCAGTGCTCTAGTCCAGTAAATGAGCTTCGTATCCCATAAATGATCCTTTCATGACAGAGATGATTGACACAAACCCTGCAAGGTCTGTAATTTTTAAAGGCTGCTTTTAAAGGGAGCAAACTGCTGGGAAGTAGCATCAGCTGGGATAATTATGTCTCAATATAAGTATTTTGCTATTATATGTGGACTGTCATTAACTTCTGTATGAATGAAAGTTTCACAAACAGAGGTCCCACCTCTTTCAAAAAACTAAAAATAAACAACTATGGGTGAGCCAGGGTAAAATTCACATGGTAAGCAACAGAGTTCAATGTGCTAAAAACCATTAATCATGCTGAGGTCAACCAGTGCTTTACATATTTCCTCCCCAAACTCTGTCTTGTGGGTGATCTGTCTCCTAACAGGTTTTGTATCGCTGAGTTGTAAAGCGTTCCTGATGAATTGTTTTTGGCACTCAGTCCAAAGCCTTGAAAGCCCAAGTCCTTGAAAATAAAAAGCAGAACCTTTCTTTAACATCAGCATTGGACAGAGCACTGGAACACAGTCTGCATTGTGTGCATAACAGGAGAGGAGTCTATGGCCTGTACGTTGGTTTGTCTGTGATATCCCAGAGGCACAAAGCTCTCAGCAATGTTTTAAAGCAAAGCCACTAGAGAAATAAGAGCACATTTGAAAGAAAGGCTATTGATATTAAATTTATTCCTCCTTCACTCTACTCCAGTAACTGTGGGACTTGTTACAGACTCTCTAACTCCCACCATCAGACAGTGATCCAGTACATCCTTCCTGCTGCCCTGTTACTCTCCCTGCCTTTCCTTAACCTCTCACTCTCATTAGTTTCCTCACACTTCTAAAGGAAATGTGCCTTACTCTCCTTCACTGCTTGAAGAAGAAATGCACAAAACCCACTCTGGCTTCCATCCTTTTATCCTGCCTTTTCAACCGTTGCCATGAGCAGTCATTCTGAATTCTTCCCCACTGACCTCATTCTTTACTCAGTCCAGTCTGACTTCTCCCTTGAAATTTCATCCTTCCAAAAACAGTGAAGCACACCTACCGGAATCCAGAAGTTCTTATTCCACCTTTACAGTCCCTCAACTTTCATCTCGTTGTCATGCTTCTCTTTACATCCAGCCCTCCTTTACTATTTCTGTTTCGTTTTGGCATTCAACACATCTCCTTCCTTTTCTTTTCCACTTTCAAGAATCCAAACACTCCATCTTCTGCTTATGCCCTTTCTCTTTCAGTTTCCATACTTTCCACACCACCTTAAAATTGCAACCCACACAAATTTTTTGAGCGGAATAATTTTTTCAGCTGTGTATTAAAGATTCAAATTCATTACATTCAAAATTAGTACTGAATTCTGTCATTCTGTAAATAGCAATGTTCCTAGACTGCAGAGAAAACAGAGCCCCTCTTTTTCTTTTTTTCTATATCATCTTCTCATATAGAATTATTGTCTGAGAACTGCTATGGTATTTTTAAGCAATGAGTATCAAAGCAATATATAATTCACTGTCATATGGCACTATTATGGTATGCCATACACTTACACCTCATCTACACATACTCTGTCATAATTTATTTTGTCCTTCATAAAACCACTCAGAACTTCCTAAATTACCCACAATCAATAACATAGAAGGACAACTCTTCTATTCTCAGAAAAATAAAACTTCAATTTATATCCCCTTTCAGGTGTAAAAATTACAGTACTATTGTGTCTCAGGGCTCGGGGTTTCAGTGTGTTTAACTACACAGGCTAATTTTTCATAAAGGTTGCAACTTGAACTGAAAGATCATTTCTCTTTTTGTTTTTACAAAGGTCAATAGGAATGTGTTCCTGGATTTCAGCAGAAGCTTGATCAGACACCTGTTTTCTGTGATACTCAGCTTCATTCATCACTGTTATCTACTATTTATTCTTCAGCACTTGACTAGGGTTGTGATTAAAACACAACTAAACTAAACAAGTCAAAGAAAGTTAAGAGACATTAAAAATCATGGCTGCTTTAATTAAATAAAATATGCAAATAACTGTTTATAACATAAGAAAAATATACTCTGCATAAGAATTAACAAACTGTAATGAAGAAAAATTTAATGAAATTCTGCAGTCTTCATGCCAGCAGGAATTTGTTTAAATACAACATACAGTCATTTTAGAAAAACAGTTATGGATTGTTCAATGTAATTACAATTTCACCTGTGAAAGTGAAAAAGCATATTAATATAGGGCTGTTAGGATCATCTCCTTCATTCATATGATTACATTCACTTAGTTATTCCACTTTTTGTTTGGTTATTTGTCCATGTCATATCTTATCCTTTTTTACCATTAAATGCTCAGAAATGGAAATTTCTATTCCATGTTTATAAATAACCTAGCACAACAGGACCTCAGTCCTGGTTATGAGATTCAGAAACAATTTGACTTCTAATTATAGTGACTTCATCATTACTCATGGCTGGCCACAAGAACAGTCCCATTTCACTCGAGTTAAATAGGCCTGTAAACAATATTGCTGTCAACCTCTTGTTTTTGTGACAGAAACTGTAGAATAAATGAATGCTTTAAGCATTATCATTTTCCCTCTCATGTACAGGACATGTATGTTTTTATATACCCTCTTCTGTCAATGAACTGAATGTACCATTTAATTCTTCATGGAAATCAGTGATGGATGTTCCACCTCGAAATTGCTAAGAAGCTCTGTGTTGGCCTCTAACCTCGGCTGCCCCGGGATCTGCTGGGGGTAAGTGGATGCAGCAAAAAATTTCTTGGTCCTTCGAGCTTGCCAGTGATCTGATTTAGAGCAACCCACGCCACATCTGACTAGCTGTGACCCCAGAGGGCTGCCTGCCAGCTGGGATCTGCCAGAACATCGTGTGCTTTGGACATTCCCCTGTTCCCACAGTAACGTTTCTGTCGGGGGCTGCAGGGAATGTGCTAAGCAATGAGAATACCCAGCTGAGGAGACGCAGCAATTTTCCAGACATCCACAGTGCAGAATAAAGGAGCTCACACTGACACACTCCAAAGCTGTTTGCAAAAGCAAACCCTCTTATTCCAGGACTGACAGATACACCAGCCATGGCTCTGAAAGAGAAGGGGAAATGTTGCCTATGAAGGCATTTCTGTTTTAATTTATAGGATATCTAAGATAAACAATGCAAAACTGCAACTGTATTGAGACAGCATTAAAATAAATCCAGATAACAAGGATTTGTGGTTTCAGGGCACCATTCTGTCTTGAAGCAGTACTATCTATCTATCTTGTCCACAATTTTACACGTGTATTTAAAACTGTCCACTCAAGGAAAAATCATTTTTATAAAATCACTGTATATAAATAAATGAGATATATTAACGAAATATTTTTGCTCTTCAACTATCTTTGCAAGATAAAATACATACTTGGGAGGGGCCTAAACCAATACTCATCAGGATGTTAAATTATATGTTTCTTAAAAATAACTTTTTTTAAATGAGACTTAAAAATGAGGCTCTAACTGCCAAGAGCACTTAAAAGTCCAAACCCATTTCCAACGAGGACCTGATCAACTACCTTGGCTCATTGTCTCCTGCTCGTTCACTTCCTGTCCCAATCGACTAGCTAGGATTGCTCAGCAGCATTGGGTGGTTATTGAATTCCTCTCCCATCGATCATGGTGCTCCAGTGCTGGGTTTCCAAAGCTGTGAATAGTTTTGCAAATCCCTGATGAAATGCAAAAAGCACTTTGGGGGAAAGTTGATAAATGAAAGCCCCACAGAACTTTTTTGTTTAGCACAAGAGCTTAATGGAGCATGATCGTGGTGGGTGGTGTGCACCTTTGATGGGGGGCGAGGGGCAAGCCAGAAAACAATCTTGCTGAGAGAAAGGAGGAGGCAGAGACAGTAAACATGCAGCCACGGGCTTTGTAAGAGATGATTTCTTAAACAAGCGTATTCCAGTATGCAACACATATTTTCTATTTCTTTGAAATTGCATCTGCTTTTTATAAGATTATTATGTAAGAAAAGCCTATTTGCCTGAGTATGTGGTTACACATTTTCTACTGACTTAACAAATTGTTCAAATTTCAGTATTTGTTGGCTTCATTATAGACCTGTGTTATTACTGGCAGCTACTATAAGGTATTAAAAAACCTTTTTTTATTATTACTATAGTGTGGCATTAAGGATCAGAAACTCATCTGAAATAAGTGAAAGCTGAAAGGGCAGGAGTCAATTTACAGTGTATTACATTTTAAAATCTTACTAAAATAAAATATATTTTTCCAAAAGGTCAAGGAACCAATAGATCCCCCAGATGTGTGATGGCTTCTGAGATCTCCTCAGTTAGGGCTCTCTGTTTCAAACCAAATCCTGCCTGATTATTCTGCTCAGTTGAAGAGAGTCCCTTTGACTGGCCTTCATGCTTCAGCTCACTTCCTATCCAAGGCANATTGGTTTTGATCTCATGCTAACTGGACACTGATTTTCCACCACAATCACCCATAAACACAAGCAGTAAGGAGGAAGCCACAGCATGATGAGCCATGCACATGGAAACTGAAGGGTTGGTGTAGGTCAAATCAACAACCAGCCCTATTCTTGACAAATTGCCCACTGCTGGGTGAGATGTTTCAGTGTCATATTTCTGCCAGTGTGACACACTGACAGGCAGAGGAACCAACAGATTTCAACCAATTGCTCATCTAAGTGGTTGCTAATCTAATTCAATTGCTCAACTAATTGCTCATCTGAGTGGCAAGCACCAGGCAATCCTGTGTCAGGAATACAGGCTCCTTTGTAGCATCAGAGAGGGAACTCATATAGCATTTTGAGGAAACTGGAAAATCAGAAACAACGCCACTCCCAAGTGAGATACATTAAATCTCTGTTCATTGATTATGTTTTTGCTTTATCAGTAAACTGAAACAAAAAAAATGGTTTATAAAATCTCCAATTTTACACTCAGGCAAATGTTTTCCTTCAAAATAATAAACTAGAATTGTACAAGCATGTGACATTTTCGGGCAGCAAACCTGTGCCTACATTCATCCTGATAAACTGAGACCACAGAACACATCTATATGAATTAACAAGCAGGAAAATTTCAGGCTGAAAAGAATAAACATGTACGTGAATTTTACACGAGCTGTTGATTTTGAAGACTGTATAAAAACATCAATTATTTTTCTGTCTTTGAAAGTAAAGTGCTCAAAGAACACGAGAATTGTTTATAATCCAAATGCGCTGAGTATGTACAGGGGTTCCCTAACTTTTCAGTGAAATACCAAGTGCAGTGGCTGAACTATTTCACTTCATAGTTGAGTGCTAATGTCAGCAGAAGCCACCGTGCAACCCTGAGGGAAAAACTCATCAGGTCTGCTCTCAGGTTAAGACATTCAGAAAAATCAGGTTTAAGGTCAAATGTTGTGGGACAAAAGGACAGAAAACAAAGCCAAGAAGCCAGCAAAATGAAGCCTTCATCTCAGTTTATGGTAGCACTATATGCAGACTATTAGAAAGTATACATCCAGTTTGCTAAGTTTTACTGGGGGAGAGAGAAGGCCAGTCAGAGAAGTGCATGGCTTTCTGCAGCATTACTAGCCTGGGTAAATGTCCAGCACCTACTGGTTTCACTAGGTTTGACACAGCATCTGTAATGCAATTACTTACAGCATTGCCACACTCTTGATAAATTGCCACAACATCAGCTCTATTCTTGGGTAAGGACACAAGACCCTCGCTGAGCCCACTCTTCATAAACCCTGCACAAAAGAAAAAGGATCAGTCACCCATCGGTGTCACACTGCAGTTGTACAAATGACAGGTTATTTTGACACCTACTGGCCAACTCCACGTACAGCATTGTTAAATTCCCAAATTCCCAGGCCGAGACAATGCCAAGAGAAGGCAGATGTTTCAGTCAGACCCAGTAAAGTAAAAACTATTTTTCGTTCCTTTTAGTTTTGTTTTTTTCTATTGGAAGCCAATGTATGATTGGAAACTGGAAAGGCAGGACTGACTGCTAAATATCCTAGGTTAGTCTGAATCACAGGTTTACTTTACAATAATTTGAGAGGATAAGGACAGGGAAAGGATAGGAAGGAAGAAGAACATAGGGACTGGGAAGCAGGATGCTGCTTGGAGAATGTAACATTTACATTTGTAAGCACTGGTGTGGTTAATGGCTCTAAAATAGCTCTTAGGCATTGATGCATGAAATCCATTGCCAGGTCCAGGTGTTGAAAAAGGACTTGACTGATAAGAAAAGGCTGACTAGAACTGAGAGCACTACCAATGATATAAACAACTGTCATTTGGGGGAAAAAAGGATTAATCACCACTGGAAGCTAATCAGAACACCATTGCCCCTAAATACCGTTAGAGGATTATAGTATCTGGATCCATACAGAGAGAGGGTGCTGTTATATTACAAGGCAGTTAAAACACATCATGAAAGTAAAACCTAGGGATTCAGCATGAAAAGATTAATGAACCTTACAAGATTTTGACACTGGGAGTCAAAAAGCATGCTTACTGTCAACTGTCCTGACAGGCTGACATACAGGTACAGAATCAGTAGATGCAGACACAAAGTGATGATTCTGTCTAGTGATAGTTAGTCGGATCTACAAAATGGAGAAATTATTAAGGTCCAGAAATTATAATACTTTTTGAGAGAGCAGCCGAGTGCATTCATTTAAGCACCGATCCCTGGATTCTCCAATCTTCTTTGCAAGAGCTTCCACACTCCACATTTCCCTGGCTGTGCACCTGAACAGAAAAGGGATCCCACAGTGCAAAGCACAGCAAAGTTCAGAGCAATGCTCAGTTGAAAGCAGAACAAATTTTCCATCTTTTGCTATTCCCAGCCAGTCCCTTGGACTTAGCTACACTGTAGACAGCTTAAGCAACAAGTCATACCATATTTTTTCGAATAAGGAATACAAGCAACATATTGCAAGAAAACAAGCCAAACATACTTTCCAACTATTTTTTTTAACCAAAGAAATTTAATAATTAGCACTAAAGTCACCATATATCACATTATGCACCAAGAAAAGGTGAGAAATGGGCAAAAAAAGATAGATTCTAAAGTGTTGAGAGCTAGTACTACCCCACCTTAGTCAGCCAGACTTGGACAGGCAGCAGCTATTCAGTTGGAACACTGAAGAAGTAAATTTATGATGAGAGATGGAAAAGTTTTTCCAAGCTGAAAAGTTTGTGAAAAATCTTCCTGGTGAACACTGGTAATAAGAGAGATCAAAGTCTTAAAAATTTTTCTTTCTTCCCTCTTTTATTGTGCCAGGGGCAATTTAGTTTAGCTGTGCCATTAAATGGAACCCTGTCCTCCATGGATAAGGAAACTGGTCTGGACTCAGCACAGTGATTGCCCATATAATACAGAGAGCGCAGAAGTTTTCATATGAATTTCTGCCCTTCCTAGTCCTATTTCTTTATCACTCTTGACCTCCATATTTACTTTTTTCAGAGAGAAGCACTCCATTACCTTTTTTTCTCTATGTTTTCACTGATTTTTTTTCCCTGCCGTTTTACCACACTATGAAATGAAACCTGACCCTAGTAATGTTCAAGATTGAGCTGAACCTTGAAAGTGATGACATCTGAACAGGTTTCAAATTAGACAAAATGAATTCTTCATTCAATTGCATAGGAAAAGATATCAGCCTGTTTAGAGAGGTATGGGGACTGACTTATGTTTTCAAACAGCACAGGATGTTTTTACAATAATTCTGTGCAGTATTTGGGATACAGAGTCATTTCAGAAGGATTTTGTACCCTACCACTCAGAGAGGGCCCAGTGTTCAGAGAGCTCATACAGAGTTCATATTTTACACGAAACTCAGAGAATATAGTAAATTTTTAGTCAATTGGTTTATCAGTTAGTATCACTTCTGCTTGGTTGCTATAGAAAAGGCAAAGCAAAGCTGCAAATGAAATACTATGAGAACATTTTTTGAAGTTTGTCCTTATCTGGCAAAATGTGTCTCTTCAGGCTGTTTATCCCACTGAGATGGGGAATAGTTTTTTTCTCCTCTGAAAATTATACTCCCAAGTCTCCTGTAATGTAAAGCATTGCAGTGAGAGTGATACGAGCATAAATATGGATACAAGAGGAATTACAGAGTGAGGATTTAGCCTGTGCCTGTAAGCAAGGGCAATCATTGGTATCTACAGAGTAAGAGGTGCTGACTGCAGTTCATGAAGTGTTGTTAAACACATTTTTCTTTGTATTTGACTTTGCTGCAGGGAAAATATTGCCAGACATGGACATCAGTATGTTAGGTGTAGCCTGACCCTGAGCAGAAGAACGACCTCCGTGACAGAAACATTGCAATTCCAGGATCAGACAAGAAGGTACAGACAACTGCAGATGCACAGGGAATGCATAAAGAAAACTGAACAAGTCATCTTGAAGCACAGCAATCTCAGCTGCCAGGTACTAATACTCTTTTTGTAGGCTTTTTTGGGAAAACAGAATTTTAAGAGCTGATACTTAAAATTCATCTGCATGTAAAGCCAGTGTCAGTCTCTCCTACCCAATAAAATGACGAGAAAAATTCTTGAGTTCATGCCCTCCAGCTAGTTCAGCTAAAGAACTAGAGGGAGCATCCATTGCATCTCATTTTAGCAGTGCAGAATCAAGGTTCTTGAAACTTTATACCATCAAATGATGAAGGTAAAAGTCCCTGGTAGCCATTGAGCCTGAGGTCAGATATTCCACAGCTGCACTCCAAACACAAAAAGAACTTTTATCTTAAGCCTCCCATGATACTTCAGATGCCTTAAGCAAAATTCTCCTCTTTCACATGCAAACTGGATTTCATCTCTGCTGGTTTTGGCTCTTCTCCTGTGGTCAGAGTTGGTGGGATTCCCACTTGAGCAGAGCAGGCAGAATAGCACAGCCAAGATCTCTTGATTCCTCAGGGAAAGAAGTTGTATTTTAACAAGGCTGCCCAGTAAGTTCAGAATGGATATTATTATTATTGACACATTCAGCTCCCTCCAGCATCAAGAATTCATGTACCCCATTCCTGTTATATACATGGAAGAACAGGAAGATCGTGAACAAATTTCATGGCTTCATTCCCCTACCTCATCAAGGCTTTACCTGCTCATTTCATCATTAGCAAACACACTACACTTTTGCTGGATAAGGAAAGATACTGCCCTGTATCTTGACACATATCTGAGTGTAATATCTCAGGGGTGTGTTAAGAGCAACACCCAAAAGCACTTAATAAAGCCTTTACTTCCAGTGATGAAGTGTACATGCAGGTACTGAAGAGAATAAATACAGGAATGACAAGGCTAGTGTAGCACTAGCATTAGAGTTGCATACTACTTGCTCTGCAGCTGAAGTTTGTGGAAGTAGAAAGAAGCCATGTGTCAAGAGAGGGGAGAGAAGAGGGAGGCAGTAGTTGGCCAAAGGAAGGCAATTTTGCAGCTGTATGGGTTGCAGATATATATATGGGTAAAACAGAGGAAACCCCAGAGCCCACTTTTCCTTCCACTAACTATCTGGCCTCTGAACTCTGATCATCTGCTCCCCCTACAGCTATAGTTCTCCTGGCTTATTTGAGGATTTAATTTCAAATTACACATGTGCAAAACCAGATTGAAATCCCATTTTACCATTGGTTTGATCACTACTGTCTGAACTGTAATTCTACAATATAGTGGCTGTAATGTAGTTATGCTTCTTGTTTGCTCTTTGTAGTATAATAAGATACAGAAGCCAGGAACCCACTGTATCACACTGTGCAAACATATCCCTGTACAATTCTTCCTCCATGAGTTTACAATTTAAATACACAAGGGTTGAACTATATTAACACTACTGCTACTTCCCTTTTATTTTTTAACTAGGCTCTGAAAGACCTAAACACCAACTTGACTGTATATGTTATAAATATTTTCTAAATATTATTTACTCAAGAGGCAGGATAGCAGCTCTGAAAGTACAATGTAGAGTCACTTAAAACACACACAACTTTCCCATGCCTCTCACTTGAAATCCATTTAACACAAACACCCACTACTGTTTTCTCCTAACACCTTTATGTTAAGCATTTCCAACAAAAAACAGAGCTTGCCTTTACCTTCAAGGCACCACTTAACAATCACCTCATTCCTTTGCCCAGACAGCAATATCTTCTAGCTGCCCCATTTTTTACTGTGTCTTTTTTCCACGCTACCATAAATTTAACCAAACTTCCAACTAGACATGGAAGAATCCCCTTAAAAATATTTCTGTTGCAAACTATTTTCTCCTTGCTACATTTAATAGAGAGCAGTTTCTGTACTGTGCTAAATTACCGTTTTTTATCTTAGATGATACCCAAAGACGGCAGGTCCTGTAGGGCCTACGGCTGAAATGGCTCCAGTGGACAGCTTGATACATGTTGTAAGAGAGAAACAAAGCTGAAGTTTATGATAAATATAATGCCACCTTCACTTCTGAATTAATTCCATCTTCTTCTTCCCAAGTATGTAACTTGAAAATAAATCCTTCCAGTGTGTTTCCCAGTGCATATTCTCTTTCCACCTTTAAGCACTAAACTGAATGAGCAAGGGACTGGTTGTTTTGTATCTCACACAGAACTGAGCACTTCTGTAATTTGTGATGAATATGGGAAAGTGAACAAGGGAACGTACCACCTGAAGTTTCCATTGCAGACCACTGACTAAATTTGTAACCAGACATTAAATACTGATTTCCAGAACAGACTGGAATAGTTTCTCCTTTGTGACCCACTAACAGATCTCTTGTAATTCAACTTTTTTATTCCAGGAATCATATTTAGATGTAAGGTTTAACTAGTTGATTGAAGTTGCATAAATTTATGATCTTGATAGAGATTCTCACTTATTGTAAAAACGTATCTTTTCTTCCCCTATTAGAGAAGCTATTGCAGTCACAAGTTATTTAGAAGTCATTATAATAAAAGAATATCCCAGAATCATCTTTCTGTCACATGTGCATTGCTCAGGAAAACTTTCCACATTTTAAGCAGTGGCAAGTTTACCCTTATTGCCATCAGTGGCTTCATCTTAATATATTGAATTTTAAATTACTGATTCTGGTGATTAAAAAGATCCAGAAATTTATTTAATAGACATTTAATTGCTGGAGAGGCTACCATTTTAAAGCTATTCATCATGTGTTAAGTAGTTTATTACATGTAACTAGCCCGTTCAAAATTCAAGGAGCTTTGATTTCACTAATATTAATATTTGTCCTAAGTTACTACTAATGATGGATACCAGTTTGAAACGATCTCTTTTCCTTTATATATGTGACCTGCAACCACCCAAGCTGTGAGCCCGCTGCAGATGCACCAAAGAATCCATCTTCTAGTTACAGTCATGTCTAAGTTTTCCTGTTTGCTCTATAACTTACCAAAACAGCTGTAGGAGTTTGGCGAGAAACTAGCAATCTGATTTTATTGTGTATTCTAAATAGTTGACTGCTCAGCCAAAATAAACTTCAGCCTTCTAGTAGCTTAAAGGCAGTATTGGCACATGTAAAACAAAACATA
The DNA here is from genome assembly GCA_013397815.1 of Aleadryas rufinucha. Taxonomy (NCBI): domain Eukaryota; kingdom Metazoa; phylum Chordata; class Aves; order Passeriformes; genus Aleadryas; species Aleadryas rufinucha. The sequence continues at coordinate 551,290 of VZTH01018232.1, forward strand.
CAACAATACATACCACGATGAGTGCCAGATGTTCATGAGAGAAAACACACAGCTGTTGGGCTTAGATCACCTGAATTCACTTTAAAGCCAAAGACACCGGTCACTTTTGTTGAGCTGTCAGATTAACAGAGGGACTGCAAAGACTGGAAGCAAAGGTGGGTCGTCTCAGTTACACTGAAGAATGCCAATTTATGCCTCATCAGCCAGCTGTCATGTAAAATTCCTTAAGATAGACAGAACTAAAAATAACTCTTTTGTCTTAAATGTACTGTTATGTACTTTGAAATAATCTAGTTATAGTTACTCTTCTATCAGAAGTTGAATGTTTCTCAAGTTAACTGCAAAACCCAATTGACCACAATTATTCTGTTCTTCTATCCAGAAATATCATTGAGCATTTGAGAGAAGTTATTCAGGAAGACTTCACCATCTCATGAATTACAAGCAAATGGACTGCCAACCCCTGAATTCTATATAATAATAAAATAATAGCTAGGAATTATTATTATCCTGCATGCACAAGCACAAGATAAATATTGGGTGATACATATCCCTGATATGGAGCATCAGTAAACATTAACAGATTACAACAAACAATTAAACTACTAAAGATGGAGTTACCCTATTACTGAAAGAAACTCTGGCAAAACTAGTCCCCAGAAGAGCACTTCCCTTAAAAGGATATAGCTACAGGATTTTAAGTCATTTTGATGAAAACCAGTTGTAAGACTAAACACAATATTCCATTCCCAGTCCTGAATTACAGTAAAAGTAATAAATATTTTCCTCAGTTTTCTGAGCATTCAAACAGCAGGATCATGTATTCCACAAGGATTCAGGAGTTACAGTGTTGGATCAGTGATCTAAAATTCTGCTAGTTTGCACAGGCACAAGCATAAACTATTTGTAAATCAAAATAGCCAACTGAATAGTCTATTTTTAAGCCTATTTTTATTGATATTTATCCTATGTATGTATCCTGTGGAAGATACCTAACAATCTGTTGAGTTTACACATGTTGTTTCAGTTCTTTCTCTGAAATTTTGTTAGGGCCAATTCCACAAATATGGTTATCAGTAAGTTTTATTTTCTCATTTTCTTACTATTTGACAAAATCATCTTTTGCCCTTTTTAATTACATTAATACATGAAATAAAACTCCTTTTGGCAAGATATTCTTGCCTATAGTAAGTAAATATAGAGATGTACTTCTGATTACACAAAGAAGCAGGGTTTGAACAAAAGCAATCCTAACTGGCAGCCATTGTTCTACTTAAGACATGAGAGAACATCTGGGATGTTTTCTCTTACTGAAGACAAAAGTAAAATTCACATGGTGCTAGCTCATGAAAGATTTGGCTCCCAGAGTCCACACATTAAGTTCCTTCTTCTTGGTGTCCACGTGCACATTCGTGCTGAATTTCCCCAGGACAACTCTGTAAATAGCAAAATTATACATCTAAGTTTTTAAATTTTGTTTCTCTTACTTAAGACAACTTACTCTGGCCTCACTTAGAACCAATATGCTCTAATACTTGTCTGATAAGCAAATTAGGTCATGGTAGAAAGTTCAGCACATATTCAACATCTTCTGAGAAATTTAAATCAGCCTTTATGAAAAGGCTATATGCAAAGAGTCTATGTGGCCCATCTGCTTTCCATAGGGTACGAGAGCCCATGAGATTGCTATAGTTTCATATTCTGCTATTAGTTAAGGACTTTATTGCTTCCTAAATAAATACAGCAATTCAATCCATAAACTCACCACTATATAACATATTTGGTACGACAGGCCTGACATTACCCATCTGAACATGTGACTGGCAAAAACAGGTGAACAATTCTTCCTTCAAAGCACTGTATTTCTACATGCACTGAAAGAAACATGGGGAAAAAAATGAAACTATCGTAAGGAAACATAGCAAATATCTTAAATATTTTCATTGCTGTAAAATCTCACGGGTGGTTTCATGGAAATACCCCCTTTTTATTAAGTCTAGTAAATTCAGTGTTTCCTAAAGCTGTTGCCTCAACTGAAGAATTTAATTGCTATAATAGCACAAAACATTTATTCACACATCTGGTTGGAATTCCTTTTCTCTGACAAATTTAATCAGTGTAATTATCTATTTGACAGACACATAGACAAGGAGAAACCTCAACAAGATGTAATTTACATGCTTCAATTAATCTGTCTAAAAATTTGTATAATCGAACAGATGGATCAAACTGTATGCAAGTATTTGACCAAAGGCTATAAATCAACAGTGACATGTTTTCTTTCAGGCAGAGAAATTAATATTGTTTCACAAAGTTAGACAAAGGAATTGTTAATCTTACAATAGCTCCCTTCCTCATAAACTATCTACTACATAGAGAATATTAATGATACAGCATTCTTAATCATTTCAAAGAAAGGACAGGTTTAATATATGCTATTCTTGTTAAATCATTTTCTTTTATTAATGTAAAGAACTTCATAGCTTTACACTACAGCAAATTAATTCACAGTAACACTGATGAACAAACAGTAGAACTCCCCAAAAGGCAGACCCCACAGTTAATTCCCTTGTCGACAGCGCTCTGTCAAAGCAGAGACACTGCTCTGGTTTCATATTTTCCATTGCATTTTGAAAAATGCAAAAAACTGTGATATGAAAACGAAATTTGACCCAGGGAAGCAGCAATATTCTAGGAAAGGATCCAAAAGATGACTTGTGCTGTACAGGAGAGAGGACTATATCAGTGGTGACCCTCCCTGTCACGGATGGCACCACAGTACTGCCTGTCCCTGGCCAGGGCGTTTCTGCTGCTCGTGTCTGGAAGGCTGGCACCACGGCACCGGCGCTCAGCACACCTGCAGTCAGCTCTCCGAGAACTGCTCTGGGTCTATCGGCTGAAAGCCTCTCCGTTTAGATCAGTCTGGACCTCCCAAGCTGCCCTCAGAAGGAAAAGTAAACTCACAGCTTCACCCCCCACTAACCAAAACACACAGCAGCTGAAGTGCCATGGTCTGCAGCAGGTCACCGTGTCACCACCCTCTCACTCTCCCTGTCCCTGTACACCCACCTGGCCACACTGACAGCGGCACTCAGAGCCTCAGCACCCACGGGAGCTCCTGCCATCGTCCCCCAAGGAATGACACAGCTGACACACAGCAGATCTCATCAAGGAAGAGAGTGTTCTTGCAGCTCAGTGCCTGCAGGCCCTGTAAGATGATCAGAGCTGCTGCTGCCTTGTACACAGTTGTTGCTGATGAGCTGAGTGGCAACATCTTCCTACAGACCAGCTCAAGCAGCTTCAAACAAAGGGAAGAATTAAACTTGCATCTCTCTCCTGATATCAGTGAGCACCATAGCTAACTGGAATGCCAAATCCATTCATTATTTAGGCAGCCTTCAAAATGAAGCCTCGTTCAGCAGCAGAGCATGCTACCATGTTGCCTTAAGATTGGGTACCTTGGAGTGACAATACTTCTTACTCTTTTAAGCACAAGTGAGAAGCCATAGGAAGAAAGTTTTTCTGGCATAAAAACATAGTCTTTTGGTTATGACCTTCAGCATTCTGCCCTGTGAGAATTAATAGGAGTTTTGACAGCAATTAAGGAGCTGGCAACATGCAGCGCAATCCAGACAGTGTAGCGTAGAATTGGGTGGGAGCAAGAATTTCATTTAAATCTTCCACTTGTTGAATACATCTTTCCATTTGTCTCTGAGTCAGCAGCATCCCCCTCAAGGCTGACACAAAGCTCAAGAGGAAACAAAACTGCTCCAAAACGTTTTTGAACTTAACCTATCAAGCCAAAATTTAAAACCATCTGAGGTTCACTCTAAAAGAGAGGGTGGGAGTATTCCTTTCTGAACCATGAGTGGACTTCAAAGGTGTACTCTTTTCACGTCAATGTGAAAAGCAGACCTAGTCCTCTAAAGCTAAAAAGCCCTAATGCCCTTGAAGTCTTAAAGATTATTTCAAATCAAATCAAAATTAATACCAGATGGGGAGGGGCAAGAAGGCCAGAAGAAGTGAAAAAAAAATTAACTTTCTGTTTTATCTGCAGTTATTTTTGGCATTTCATAGTGGTACTTTAATTTCTTTACCCTTCAGTCTGCTATGACTAACTAATTCCAAGCTTAACTGGTAGTGGCTATTGGCAATTTTGCTCGCTTGTCAGATAATCACAGCAGTTAATTTTTCCAGATTTTTTTATTTAATAGTGCTAGGCAAATACATAAAAATTTATTTGCAAATACTATTATTCCCTTGTCGATTATGTCATCTGCTTTTTCATTGCACTGGTGTTTGCAACCTGCTTCTTTACTTAGGCCCAGGATCCTGCTTGAGCTTGTGTCCAGAACTTGCTGCTCACACAGAGCCAGCCAGTGGGACTGCACATGAATCAAAAGCTATCTCATGCAAACCATGGATAAGTGCAGTCTAACTTTGCGTTTAGAGAAGAAAAAAGAAACAAACCCTCTCACTTCACAGTGTAGAAATAGCTATTACAAATTCAGCTTGGAAACAGAGAACAAGATAGCACATTTTTCAGTCTTATGCTTTCCATAAGGAAACAAAAAGAATAATGTGCAAAACCAACAAATGATCCTATGGCATGAAAAACTTGCAGTAACCAGCATAAGAAAAAAACCCACAGACTAAAATTAATTTGCACGGATTACTGATGGAACTTTAAGAACATGAACTCATTCCCAACACAACCTGTTTGTGGTAACTCGGAATAATCTTGAGGGATATATTTTAAGAAGATGAAAAGGTCCCTTTTTATAATGTTGCTAGTTCAATCTAACTGAAAACCCAACAAAAATGTAAGATAATTTGCTTTAAAGTCTACTAAAATTCTCTTGGCAGCCTTGGCTTTACCATAGCTTATTTATTTATGCATGTATATTATATTCAACATATATATTATATTATACTATATTATATTTATTATATAATATAATAATCAAGAAAGCCATATGGAAAAACATTAAGGCTCCAAAACCAGAAAAAGGAAAGTTAGCAAAAAAGACAAAGTTGCCTGTTCCACCATAGTGCCCTCTGCTCATGCCTATACATTTTCACACCATCTCCCATTACACAGCCACTTACTCTTTCCCCTAAAGAAACTCTCACCCAGATATTGGATGAGATATTTTCTCCCTCCCTCAGCCAGAAAGGTGTGGCACATTTTGTTATTTAGTGCCTGAAAGCCTTGCTACGAGGGCAGGATTCATTTCCTCAGTGGTGAATGTGGTATTGAACATCCCCATAGTAACTGACTGCTCCAACCACGCGTGTATTTCCACAACACCCCTGTCTCCATCCTCCATCACCGTGCTTGGTCCCAATCCCTTTGGCAGCCAGTTGCCTTCCACAGTTCCATGCCCCAGTCACCCAATTCCTCATGCAATCTTGGTCTCAGCCACACCTAGAGAATGAGATTTCCATCCAAGTAATAATGTCGGCAAAAAAAAATTTAGAAAAGGTGAGGTTTAACCCTGACTTCCTTGAATTCCTTCTGATGAGCTCCTCTCTAACTCCTGCAGATCCACTCAATTGGAGAAATATCAACCCCAACAGCCAAAATTTAGAAAAAATTTATAAAACCCTGTGGAGGGAATTGGGGGGATAATTTAATGCAGTAAATCATTACAGAAGTTGCAGCAGTTCTGCCAATAATTTTTATAAAAGAAGACATCAGTTTCTAGGGAAAATGAATTTGAACTGAGAAAAAAAAAAGAGCACTTGGGGTTAAAAACATCCCCTGGAGTAGAAAGAAGCACTCACAAAGACCAATTTCAAGGTTAGGTATACTTTATTCTGCACCACTTTAAGGGCCCATTCTCAGCAAAACACAACAAGGAGAGAAAGGTAATTTTACAGAAAGCAGACAATGTTAACTGTTGTGAGAAGTATTGTTTATGTGTATTTTCTAATTTAAAAAGCAAAATATGTTACATCTTCTGAGTCAATTCTTGCTATCTTTTCAGATTTGAGGTTTTTTTAAAAAATAATGGTAATACGAAATTACACTTCATTACTGGATTTGTTGGGGGGCAGGAGTTAAGTTTAAACACAGTGTTAAAACCTCTTGTCTCTACAGTAACTGGAAAAGATATTCTTGGAAACTTTCTCCCATTAAGACACATTTTGGCGGTCAGATGAACACACTTGTGCAGGTTGAGGAACAACTTCTGTTGATGAGCTGGTCATTCACAAACAAGAATCCAGATTCTCATTACTAAGGCTATGTTCCTCTGCATCCCTGCCTGCAGGCTCTCCTGGACCTCACACACAAAGCTGCATTACAGGATGTGATCTGGATAATTCAGGCAAACCAGATATGGGTGCACACCTGGGATCAAATATGTCTGTTCTGCAGTATTCCAAGGTTGAATTCGATGATCTTGGAGGTCTTTTCCAACCTTAATGATTTTTTGATCTCTGAGCACCAGTTCCTAAGTGGAGACCATAGAGCTGTGTGGGGAATACTACACTAATTTAAATCTTTACTGTCCTAAAACCTAATGGGGTCTGTCCTCTGTCGGCCTCCAAACAGATGCCTCTCCAGCACTGAGTCAGAGTATGACCCTGGCACTGTCTCTGCATCTCAGAGTTCACAGTCTGAGTGCAGATGCTCAGGGTCAAGTCTGGTGGCCTTCGATTCAAGTGCTTGAGGCTGGAGGCTTGTCTGGACTCCATCGGTCACACTGTCCCCGGGAACTCCCCTGCTGAGCACAGCAGGGCAGCTGAGCTCCCTGGAAGTGCTCCCACAGCCAACAGCAAAACATTTGCATTTATGTAGACTGAAAAATGCCACAGCAGCATAGACATGCTGGCCTTCCACTGTGCAGCATCAGCTCTGGTAGCAAATCTCTGTTACAGGTATGAACAAAACTAACCTTTTCTTTTATCAAACAACTTATACAAGAATCACACCTGCAATGCCAGCTTCCAGAGAACTTGCAGCAATCAGGAGCATTCAGACTCTATGAGAAGCGTCCCCACCTCCAAACATCATAGAACAAGGCAGATAAATCTTTCTTACTTGCAGCTTTAAGACCAAGTACAATATGTCAAGTAAAAAAATAAAAAATTAGCAGCATGCTGACCAAAAAAAAAAAAAAAAAAGGACTGGGGTTTATTTCAGTTTTATCAAATCCCAGTAAATTTCTGGGACATTTATTCAGCTGGTCTGGATAAAAAGTAATATCTTAAATATTTTGAAGTATCATCAGATGTAAGACTCTCTCATAAATTACAAATTGAAAGGACAATGACTCTGAGTGTAAGTGGTAACCAATTAGAAATCAAAGGCAGGAGTCCAACTATTATGAAATCCATCTCCTGACTCTATTAAGCAGGAGATTAAGTAGTGTATAGCTCCATGGACAAATTCTTAGTCCTTTATGAATCTATTATTTATTAAAATTTAGCAAATGTTTTGAAGGCCACATCAGCTTAGTATAGAAAGAACCTTGAATCAAGGATGATCTGCTTTTTGTCCATAATTACTTTATAATTCCTTGTAGTTTTAACACTTTCTAAAAGAGGCACTCTGCAGGTGGGGGACATAAACCCTCCTTAGGGTGGTGCCAGCCATCTCCTTGGGTTGTGATGTATTGATCTGAAGGAAGGGAAACCCTCTAATCTCACTACACAGCAGATACAGATTTCCTGAGGTGTTGCTGCACATCTGTAGCAGAACAAGAGAGTAGTCCAGACCTCCTAGCCCTAGTCTGAGAGCTCCAACCATGGCTCTCTTTTTAAGTGCCTGATGAACAGCATTCAACCAGAATTCCTTTCTGATGGGGAATCTGCCTAGGTGTCACCATTTAGCACTGAAGTAGGGATTTTTTACTCAGTAACACAGAAGTTCCTGTACAGTCAATGCATCCTCTGACCCTAGCAGTGATGGCTCAGGTAATGTCACCAAACGTGACAGTCCTGTCCCCACCTCTTGCCTTCTACTCAGATGGTGTTGCAATGCCACCATGTAACTTTTTCACATTGAAAACATATTGTGGGCATTACTATTCACACTACACGTGAATGTACCGTTCTGAAGAGTAGGAATTTATGGACAGACTGCTTTTTGCTTTCCCTGGGAATCCAGGAGGCCTTGTTTTGTCTCCACCTTGAGAGCTAGAAACAGAGTGGCTACTCAGCCTTTACCATCTGAATAAGTAATTTTAATGAGCAAATTCAGTGTCAACAAGCATCACAGATGACAGAAGAGCAGGCTGCCTTTGTCAAAATATAACCTACAGAGCTTTTCATTTCCACCTCTAAGGGTGCAGCTGAACCTCTCTTCACCCTCATCTTTCTGCATCCATGTTTGACTCCTGAATCCCACTTACAATGAAAGCTCTTTGTGACAAGGCCATCATTTGTTTCTGCATTTGAACAGCATCAATATCTGATAATTCCAGAACAATGTTGGTGCTTTACCACTTTTTGATAAAGATAACAAATAGATAGTTTTCTGTTTCCTGTAGGAAAGAAACAAAACCCTCTGAATCACAAAGGGGAGAGGAATGCCTAGATTTGATTAATTTGACCAAATGTATCTCATTTACATGGCATCATCACTTATGTGGCATAAGCATTTACATACATGACATACTCACACTGCAAATACAATTAACAGGCTATTCCTATGGATTGCAGTTTCCATACAAGCGAGCAACCTCACCTTTGGTGCATGTGGGCATAATGACATTAGTCAGTGACAGCCATATGTTACACTCTCTTCCTCAAGTTATTTATTCACCTTCAGATGTAAGAAGAGAATAGAAAGGTACACTGAAAACAGCAACTGTTCCTTTTGTGAAAAAAAGGGCCAGAAAACCCAAGAAGGAATGTAAAGTGTTTCTTTGCTACAGATTTCAGATAGGCTGAAAGGGGACTCTCTGCATTTCCTCTCTCTCTCACTCCTCTGCTGTTTCAAAAAACCACTAAAGAGGTACAAAAAAGGGGCAGGTCATTTTATGCTTAAGGTAATCATCTGTCTTCACTGAATTTTATATTAAAAGGAAAACACAAATGACTTTATATAGAAAGAAATTAAAGATATCCATTTTCAAAACTTGAGGTAACCCTAGCCCTGCAAGCAGATGCTCAAGTATTTGTCTCATTTTAGGCATCTGAAATATCTCCTATATGGAACACAGTCAAACCTGTCTTTTGGTGCCAGATGTTTTTTGATGAGGCAGCTCATTTAGGAAAAAAAAAAAAAAGAAAAAAAAGAAATTCTTGAAAATCATCATCTGTTGTGTTTATGCCATTAACAGCAACATGCAGGGGGAAAGAAACAGTGGTTTGAATACCTAGGAGCCCAGGAAAGATGTGTTCGCAGGTGGAACTGATGTCAAGAGGAGGTCCGACAGTGGTGAGCAGGATGAGAAAAAGATCACTTTTCTTTACAGCTTTTGGATGGCCTGAGGACTGCAGGTCATAAAAAGGTACACATTTTCCCAGGTCTGTGATTTCATGAGAAGTTGTCTTCACCTAAACACTGACCAGTGGTGCTTCTGTGCTCCAGCTCACTGTCACCTCAGCCATGCTTAAAGAATGCATTCTAGGCCACACTGATCCTGTCTTCTAATGCTCCTCTTCCACATATTTTAAGCTGGATCATTTTCCCAGTCTAGATTATATCATATAAATAATTGTGCTGCCTTAGTGACAGTGAAGCGGAGGGAAGATTTGAAATACTGTAGTCTGATACTACTGAGAACATCCAAGTGCTTCGGTGAAATGACAATGGGAGTTGGTTTGCATTTCTATTCTGCAGACATCTTCCCACTGCCCTACTTCCCACTGCAGCTTTTATTGCACCATGTGAATAAAAGTAGAAGGTGAGTTCTGGTCAGCATGTCATTTCTGCTGCACAGCAAGCAACAACATTCCAGTGCTCTGCAAGGCTCCTTGGACCTGCTTTATTTACTGTATTGATGTAGTCAACATAGCTTAGAGACAGATATATCTAATACCTACCATTAAATATTGCAGGTATTTCCAAGTTTTAGCCACATAATCTAATATGTACTTCTAGCAGTACTGAAACATTTGGCTTAAAACAGTAAATACAGAGAGGTGAGGAGAGAATCCAACATCTAAAACTTTGCTAGCACAAGCTACAGAGACACTCATTATGTGCACAAGCATATGGAGGCTCGCATATATTTATATACACACAGATGTACATGTATGTGAGCAGCACAATGTCCTGATAAAGTACGCAGGGATAGAAGAAACAGCCCAGAATGATTGCTGCTGAGGATGGCTGCAGATGTGAAGGGCACAACAGAAACCAGTGCTCCAATGAGTGAAACAGTTAAAGAAAATATTTTTTAAAAGTGGTTTTGATAACTTTTTGGTTTTTACAAAAATAATTAGGGAAAGGAACAGATCAGAAAAAAGACTATTTTTTTTTCATTAATTTAAAAGAATCCCAAGACTCACTAATGTGATTAAGGCACACTCAGGCAAAGCATTCATCTATCCTCAGGCTTTGCCAGAATACCTCAGTGATCACTTGCATTAGCCTTCAGCTGCCAGTTGTGTGTCTTCCAAGCAGAAATAGACAACATCTTTTAAAGTGTATGGCTTGCATGATGTAAACAGTCAACTAACCTTGCTGGGATAACTTCTATAAACTTGAGCCTATTTGTTACCTGAAATACACCTTGTCCGAGTCCGTCCCAAATATTTGGCTATATGAGGGACACCATCAGACTGTACACTTGCACAATGGAAGCATTGACAAGAATCCTAGAAAATATTGCTTGATGCCTCCCATGTCTAAACAAGGAACCAGTCAAAGCTACCATTCCACCACAGTACACAAGCACAGGACATTCCCACAAATGACCACGGCAGCCCCGCTGGATGGAGTACTGTGGTCAGCCTGCAAAGAGTTCCAAGACACAGACAGCTTAAGTGGTTTGTACAAAGACACACAGGGAGCATTTGCAGCTCCTCCAACTCAGAGCCAAAGATTCTGCCAAATTCCATTGAAAATACGGGACTGCAATGTCCAGTTCCAAATAAATTCAAAGAAATTGTCATTTGAATTTCTTGGTGACTAAGTGCCAATTAGACTAACAAGATCCTACAAACAGGCAAAATACCAATTTACCAACTTTCATCGCCCAGCACTTCTTCCATGCTGGGGGTTAGGAGCGGAGAAATAATCACAAAGACCAGAATTATCATGAGCTGCTTTTAGTACCCCCTTTGAATGGATACTGCAGCACTATGCTGAATGCTCCTCAGAGAGTCAGCTAATGAAGCGCCTGCACTAGGATCTGGATTCAAACTTTCTCAGAGCTGCATCAGAAACAGTGTCCAACCTGAATCAGTATGGTTAGTGAGTCTGCACTGCAACAAGCTTCTGAGGAAAAGACTGCCCACCACAGGAAGCAGAAACATCCAACCTGTTGTCACAACTAGAATAACTACAGTAAGTTTTCACTCATCTGAAAAAAGTAGTAACAGTAATTAAAAAGTCAGTTGGTGTCTTATCCAAAAGACAATGGAAGACATTCAACTGCTGCTGACATGCACAAATCAAACTAATTGTATCTCAGTCTATTAACTCATACTTCCTCAATTGCAATATCTGGCTGAAGCTTCCCCAAGCCTGCTCAGCTGCACTTCAGTATCACCACTACCTGTCATCTCAGTCTCTGCTGCTGGGGACCTGGCTGGCACCAGGTGCCCTTGACAGATGACACTGGGAAGCCACCTCATCAGTTCAGCAGCTGACCATACAGGAACAGAGTTGAACTCTGAACTTTCAAAGGTTGGCCATTTAGTCAGGAAGATTAGCAGAACTATAGGGAAAATAAAAAAGATAGAGAGCACTCTCTTTAAGACTCTTGATTATATTCAAGCTTAATTGGTACAAACACAAGTTACACTTTTGAGAATGTTGAGTACAGGCTTATTTGCATCCCTGAATTTCTGAGTGATAAAACCAGTAGAGGTTCAACTGAAAAACTTCCATTTCCTTTCTTACATCAGTGTGTGATTCCTGAGGGATATGATTAGTTTTCTTGTAGTTTATGCTAGGTTGTGAGCTCACTCCCTGTTATAAATGGGTTGTCTGTATAATTGTTACCAATTACATGCAAATTGCTCCTAAACGGCACAGACAGCCCATTTGTGCCAAACGTTGGTTTACACTTTGCTCTCTTTCCAAGACAGTGGAGAGATAAAAAAGCAATTGGATTGATGAGTGGGATGTCAAAATTTCTTTCCAGTTTCCATTATGCAGTTAAACATTGCCTCACCATTCTTTGACAAATACTGGAATATATCCAGGAATCACACTTCATTTTTTCCAAGATGGGGATCAAATACCTCCCCAAATCTGAGTAAGAAGTATCAGCTCTTGTTTATCCTCCATGTCAGATCTGCAATTCAGACACTACAAAATGGAACTTGATATGTTTTCCTGCACTATCAGTCGGAATTCAGTTTGCAATGAGACTTGTCAAGTGCCTCCACATTCTTTTGTTTCTGATTCATTATGGATCTGAGGAGCATTTGTTCCAAAAACAGCAACTTGCCCAATGTCAAGTAAATGTTCTGTTCATGAGACTGAACCACATTTCAACTTTTATTTTTTCAATTTCTGTACCACTCATGCTAGAGAAAATATCAGAAAAACAACTGATTGTATGAGAAACATCTTTTTTCTTTTTTTTTTTTCTTTTTAACTTGGGAGCGGCTTTAGTTTATCCCCTTCACAATGGGTAGAAAATTTAAGAAACAACACTGAAATTCCTGAAAGAACTTTAGCCTCAAAGGCATTTATTTCAATGGAGCCAGAATTTCTGTGTCAGCAAAGTATGACAGAATGTATTTAGCTTCAAGTGTGTACTTAAACAGCATAGACTTCAAGGGAACTTAAATACACGCTTAATTTTGAGCACATGCTTAAGTGCTTTTGGTGAATAATATTGAACCACAGCATTCACCTCTTTTTTAAAGGAGAGAATGCTTTCCAAAGCAACATTTACTTTTCAGGGCACAGTGTGTGTCTTTTAAATCCTCCTTTGATGTTTCTTGGTGTACTTTGTTTTTAAAAGCTCACCAGAAATCAAAAAGGATTAGTAGGTCATGATCCTCCGAGCTACCTGGTATGGATCAGCCCAGGAAAGGACAGAAATGGAGTTTAGCTAGCAAAGAAAAAATGTTTGCCTGAAGCAGTTAGCAGGACATTTTCTGAGGCACAAATTAATTAAAACCACTTTGGTATTTTATTTTCTATTTGTAATAATTATCATTCTAAAGAATACTTTAAATAAGAAAAGTAGAAAGCAGAATATAGGATATTCAGCAGATAATAACAAGCAAGTATGATTATTAATGTGTATTAAATATCTTCAACTATGCCACTGATATTTCATACAACATAAGCACTTTTTCCACTCATCCTTGAAAGAAAAACCTTCCTGAACCAAAGTATACTTACCACATTTTGTTTTTAAAATGGGGACTTGAAGTAATATTTTTTTTAAAACATCGATTGCTAGTATGACATTACAGTGTAGAAGCAGAGGAAGTCTTGAAAGTGATATTAAAAAAAGATCTGGATTCCTACTTCCTCCAAAATTCAGTGCTCTAAATGTGGTATCTGAGCAAACACAAGCTCTTGACCTCAAATCTATATTCTTCTCCGAGGTTCGTCCACTAGGATAAGGACTGCTGTGTAGCAGTTAAATACAAAACAAACTTGAAATTGGTACCTTCTGAGGTTTGTTTCTGACCAGCCTTTGAAACAAGACTGCTTTCAGTCAATCAGTTATTTCAGCACTTGACATGAGCCCCACATAAAACAAGGCAAATGGCCAATTAGCTAACTGGAAGTTTTCCAGTTCAAAATGGTGCCAAAATGAATGAAGATGAAGTGGAGTAGAAAAAAAAAAGAGTTTAAATTGGCTGAACAGTCAGCTCTCTATGGGAAGCTGAAAATAGAAATCAGTTCATGGAACTCAGGAGCTTCACTATCTTCTATTTGGGGAAGATCAAACTTCGGCATTTGCAAGTTAAACAGGGATCCCCAAGGCTTCTAGAGAGTACTTTATAAAAAGAGGTTTTATACAGGGCCTGTGTATTTTGCAAATAAAACTGCAGCACATTAAATTCTAATCACATTCTATTCATAGCATCTGAAATCAGAGTATAAATTTTCTTCCTATGGATAATTATCTGGACTGGAGTTTTAATCTCACACATATGCCATTACCCCTATGCAAACATGGATAAATGTTGCCTTTTTCTTTTCAGCAACATTCAGCTACTTTGACATTTTAAGTGGTTATGAGTTGGTTTTAAATAAAGACAGCCTAAAGAAATCAGATTATATGTTAAGCAGTAGTATTTGAACTGAGAAAGAAAAGAACACAGCATTGTAGAATAACATCTTTGCTTGGGAAATGTGCAAATTCCAGAAAGAAAAGTAGGTAATCACGCCAGCTTTGTAAATATGACTTCTATAAAAGTCAATGCTGCTTTAAATACATCTATCAGGCTCCTCATACAAGCTGTTAAGCTACATCAGAAATCCATGCAAGTATTCTAAATAGGAAAAATTCCCCTGCAGAAAATTTCCCATTATTATAAACTTGTTAGGTATGTTACAGAACAGCACTTTAATCTTCTGTCAAAACATTAACAGCACAGTACAGTCCAAGTCAGATATACCAATGTTTACCTTCTAAACAGTACTTTCTACTACGACTTTGTAAAAATGTCAAGAACATCATGAAACAAAGATTATAAACTTTGGTGAAAAAGCAACCATATTCCTGACATAAAATAACTATAAAAAGGAAAAATACAGTTGCAATTTATCTAAACAGCCATTCTCACAAAAAAAGCAGACTAACCGACTTCAAATATTACTATAATATTTTTCTTTACAAAATTATTAAAAAATTTTGGCTACCAGGTGCACCTGCTGACAAGCAAATCAGCTCTGCATTTAGAAGAAGCTGCCCGATTCAAAAGCCCTTTTCTTCCAGTGAAAATCAAGCAGCGATTTAAAGAAAAGGGAGTTTTCAGATGCCTAATGATGCAGATAGATAGCACTGACAATTTTCAAATTCCTCAAAAATAGCACATTTCATATAATTTCCTAGTGAACTCGTGTCTAAAACTTAAAAAAAAAGTTATTTTGGTTAAAAAGCAGCTTCACATGCTTTTATTACTTTCATGAACTGTCAAAAGAACAATGTATTCAGAGAGATAATGAACTCATCAGAGGTTCTGGCACTCACAGCATCTGGTAGTAAGGGAAAATACCTTCACGCTGTTGTTTGCGAAACAGATTCAGTTTGACTCCACCAAACTTTAGAACCACATAAGACAAGAAGCTGCATGAGTCTAATAGTGCTTCAGATCCATGTTTGAAAAGCACTGATATTCTACCATGCAGCCAGACACAATGCACCTACTGGTATCCACCATGTCACAGAGACTGACCTTAGCAAGGAACTGAACTTTGCAACCATCTTTAACTGCAGAGCTGTTACTGAAATGATTAGTTACAACAGCCCTGAGCAGGCAGATCACTTCACCAGTGTGCATCTGTGTAAGATCAGGGCCTGAACATGTTTCTTCCCTTCATCTGGCCTCAGATTCAGGAAAAAAACATGCTTTGCTTGTCCCAGCCCACTCCCCATGTCAGTGGACATTAAGCATATGTCGCCTCACTTTTGGAGAGCATTGCATTTTTTACTTCATTACTGTTTGCTGAATTGCCTTCAACCAGTTCTCACCTTGAAAAAAACTTTTAAGTGCATTAATATGGCACAATTCAACTCTACTACATATGAATCACGTGAATCAGTAGTGGTAGGACATTACTTACAGAAGGCAACCAGACCCACAGCAGTGGCTCACTTGCCTTCCCTTACACACCTCTCTAACTAGATTTGTGCCTATCCCTCCAGTCACCAGAGAGTCCTTGCCTTCCCTGCAGAACACTCTCTACTCCCTCTCTCCATACCGCTTAATCTTCCAGAATCATCTCTGACCTTTCTGCTCCGCCTGGAGGAACTTGTGCTGTAGCACCAGCAACGGCACTGCTGAATCTTCAACCACAGCTGCTGCAGCACTTCAAAGGCAGCTACCACAGCCAAGGATTTAGACTGCAGCTGGAATCCGAAGGCTCAAGGTGGGGTCCCTGAGGCTGAGCAAAAAGAGCAAAGCTCATTTGTAAGGATTAAAAGGTGGACAGGTAATGGATCTCAATGGGGCAGGAAGGGTAGAGAAAAGCAGAGAGAGTGGAAGTCCGTATACAATACAAAAAACTGAGGAGGTTAAGAGGGGCAGCAAAAGGAGGGGCTGAGGGCACAGAAGAGAGGAGATTCCTGGTTAGCGTAAATAACATACACGTATGTTAGGGAGGAAGAATGAGGGCAGTTTGAAAACATAAACAATATCTTCATAGGAGGTAGGCCTTTAACATAGCAGTTGGCGAAGAGATCAATAGGAATACAATACAAAAGGATATACAGATCAAAGACAGCTAGAAAAATAGGCACCAAGAAAAAAAATTGTGATGAGACCAAGACATAAAATCCATCTGTAAAACAGCTTGGACTGGGAGACATATCACATCTTTCATACTGCAGGATACCCAAGATGCAAAAGCAAAAATTTTTTATTATTCAAGGTAGTAATGGGCTCTGCATAACAAGTTATGAAAAAGCATTTTGTTTTGAAAAGTAAAATTACAATAGTTTTTAAAAGAAAAGCACTGTTGGGTCTTTAAGACCATGCTAGATATTACTTGGGAAGCAAGACTATGAAGTTGACACACATGGACTAGGGAAAGATGGCTGCAGCCATGTGCCTGAGCCACGTTGTGCTCAGCGCCACAGAGGGGGCAGTTCTTGTCAATATTTGAACATACAAGCAGAGTTCAGGCTGCAAACACACCGAGAAATCTAAGGGTTTAAAAAAACTTTTCACCTGCCTTGGAGGCCATAAACTTGCGAACTGAATAACTACTTTAGAAAAACTGTTCGAAGAGAAGTTCTCATCTGGTGGTAGTGGAAGAGAGTTCCCCTTACAGCTGCGGTTATCTATACAGTAAAGCAAGTGGGACACAAACTCCATGGGAAGGAGCAAGAATACAGACTGTAACCCTAGAATAAATAATTTACTGCAAATCACACCTGCCTTAGTGTAGAATAATTTTCTCAATATCTAGGCTTCTTTCTTAGAATTTCCCACATCTCAATGCTAAACATTACACACTAAGTCCTATCACAGAATTACGTAATTATGTGTTAAGCTAACAAATAGGACATTTTGCCATCTGCAATCTTTTTTTAACATAGTTAAAATAGTTTAACTACTTTATTAAACTACTAATTGTTTAATTGTTCCAACTAGTAAGCACTTGCTTGAACAGCTTAATAGTAACATTCATTTGAAGAACCTCATCATTTTCACTTGTGATATACAAGCTTCCTTCAGAGCCTTATTATTTTCTGAATCTCCAAATGCTTCCTCATAGTGATAAAAAAGCACATTCTAGACTTTAAACAGGAAAAGATTTCTAGTTTGGAGTTGAGACAGCTTAATTTTTTTTCTCTCCTTAGCTTTCTGTTTCAAATGTGCCAGCAGAGAACTGTGTGCACTGCTAGAAAAGGAACAGGGGAGAAGTGTGAAGATCACAGACCAGACAGCTTTTTATTTGTCATTTACTCTCAAATAGAAAGAAAAGAGTACCAGGCCAAAAGTCATTCTGTTAGTTATTTAAAGTGACTGATGCTAACTGATCTATCAACAGTTTCTAATGCATGTTGAATATATCACTCATCATTTACAGACCAAACTGTTGACTGAGATTCATCCATATTCATAAAGACATATAAGCCTATCTATTACTGCAAGAAGTAATGCTGATGTGGTAATAAAAATACACAAAAACACTAGCATTTTTCAGAGCATCCATGGAGACAACTTGAGACTTCAGAAAAGCTATTTTATCATAACAGCTTTATTTCAAGCACTATTTCTCACTGGATATAATTCATACATTTTGTGCTAACTATATATATTAATGGAACACTTCAAAAACTATCCCTAGATAAAATATATTATGTGTTTAAAATTATTCCAGCAACAGCTTTTCCAAGTAACATTTTGCTGAGTGTTAGTTCAAATAACTGGAGAAAAGAAAAATTAAAATGCTTTGGCAAAATACCCTTCCACGGTGATGTCTTTAAAAGCATTTTGAACGCAGGGCTTCCTTATCCATTTTTATTCTGGTATCAGTCAAATAGACAGGAGAAAACATAAACACAGTTATACAGTTTTAATTAAATATAATTTAAAAGACTATAGAACTTAATTTTTCAAATGTGTGGTCTCATACATATTTGAATTTCAGCCAGTCAAAAAACTGCCTGCTGCTTCTTAATGGACAATGGTGCACCAGGTTTTTGAAACCTCTAATTGCATTGTTGCGCTGGTCCCTGTTAAAACAAAGTTCTTGGTAATCCCAGAGCCTGTGTCAAGGCAGGAGGACTGCAAAGGTATCAAACCAGAGAAGAACAGCGTGGTCACTGAACTGCACACATTGAGCTTCTGGGAGGATTAACGGTTCTTGTCACAGGCTCCTGACTGTAGTTGACAATATCTGCCTTCACCACCCTCTGTCATAAAAGAAAAAACAGTAACAATCAGAAAATACAACCTCCATGCTGGCAAAGCATTCAACAGATTTTTACTGAAATATGAAGGGAAAAATAACAAACAAACCAGGGGTTTTTTCACCACCTTACAGGAAGCCTTATCAGGTGCTAATTCTCGTTGTAATTTTCAGTTTATTCATACTAAGGAGAAGCAAGTGCCTTGGTAGGTTTTCACAACACTACAAAAGCAATACAACTTTTTTGCTAAAGCAGTGAATACAGTTCTACTTCCATGATAATTGTTCTGTATGACAGTAATAAAACAAAATTTATTTGCAAAAGTTGTGCCATTCATTCTTTAAGAATAGCTGCCTAAATTTTAACTGGAAATGGTACCTAAGTTTGTCTTTTTGTCTTTACTCCAAGCATTTCATTGGAAAATAAGGACAGAATTCAAAGCAAATTTTAAATACAGCCATATTTTTAAAAAGCTTTGATAGGTACACTGGCTAAAGATTACATTAACATAAAAAGCATACTATATTTATTCTCCAATACAGATGTAACAGATATTACCCATTCTATTTACAAAGCATTTGATAAGATTGATGCTCTCTCCTACATGAGGAGACGGAAATGTACAATTCTGCATCCATTTCCATCTGAGACAGCTATGTAATATTTTGAATGTATAGCACTGAATACATGAAGCATTTCAAAGTTTCTACAAACTATCTGATTATTAGAAACACTATGTAATTAATTGTACAGAGTTCCAAAATAATATGTTGAGTATTACAAGTGCTTACACATACAAAATACAATCTTCCATGTTAATTTAACAGCTGTTACTTCATGTAAAAGCAACACCGCTTATAAAAAAGAAACAAACCAAGTTTTCCATCAATACCTGAACTATTGCATTGAGCAGACTTTGCTCTGGCAGTTGGAAGTGTGATGTTGGTTATCTTCTTCAGGATATTTCACTAGTTCTGCCCTGACAACATGCTGTTAACCATGTATCAACATGATGGATAGAGGGCAAGGAGAAGAATGTAAAAAGAAAAGAGAAGGAAAACAATGGAGAGATTAATCAGTAGTTGAAAAGAATGAATGGATAACATAAGATTATGCAGAAGCAAAATGAAAGTGCATTTTCAGGCCTTAGGCTGATGTAAGAGCAACATGTCTGGCTGAAAGCAGCACTCTCAGCACCAGGTCTGCTTCTCGAGCTTCTTCCAGGACATGCCCTTTCAAAGCACCAAAGTGAAAGGCTCATACATGCAATCAGCAGAAGTGTATTAAAGCTAGAGAAGGGAGAGAATAAAAAGGCAGGAAATTCAGCAGAAGAAAAGATGGCAATGGCCTATTCCTCCTTTAAGTCAAAGATACTTAAATATTAAATACTACATTATCAGCCTGTAACAAGTGCATTAGCTGTACACATGCATCTTTCCATTACATAACTATCACATTATACCTAAATATATAATTCAAAAGCAGTGACCAAATTAACAACCTCACATCAAAATGCTGCAAGTTTTGATTTTTCTTTCCTTCGTAAAAATAAAAGGTTCCCATTTTTCCCCGTAAAGACAAACAAAACTGTTAAAAGTTTTCTCATTATTAATACAGGTAAGGGATACAGGGTTCTCATATTAATAAAGGGTCAATAGAAGGTTCATGCGAAGGAAGTAAAATTCATGGAATAGTTTCAGCAAAAAAGCAGCAGAGAAGGTAAGTCTGCTATGAAAGATACCCTAAACCAGTTTAATATTTTTTTCTTAAATCTTTTTCAACTTTCCTACAATGCATTTTCAAGTTTAAAAAGAATTAATAAAGAATTAAATTATATCATTTTTAAGGAAACAATACATAAACTGGATTAGGAATATATAAACAGTATATGTTAAAGATTACCTCTGTAAATAAAACCTATATGTCAGACAAGCAACAATAATTGAATAGGGCTGGTAAAGGACCTGGATTTATTAGCTGCTGAAGTACTCTTCTTGAGTTTAACTGATCACATTCATATTATCTTATCTAGTGGACAACACTCATGATTTACTGGACTCCTGGCCTGATGCTATCAAGAGAAAGGTTGCCAAATCCCATGTAGGGCAGTAGTAGGAGTTTTAGCATTAAACAGCGTTATCTGACCTCACAGGACCTAGTTTCTTCATACCAATCTTCTGACTAGAGCCGAGGGGCAAAAAAAAGAAAAAAAAAGTCTTGCAATCAGTAGGCAATTAATTGTTCCTCAAACATTGGTCTAAATCCCGTCCTGTAAACACAGGCAGGTTAGTGACCTATGCTTAGGTACACTGTAGCAAAAAAACTGACGATCATAAATGACTTCTATTTTCTAATGGAATTTCATCCAAATAACAGTAAAACAATAACATTGCAACATTTCTTTTATTAAGTTCATGGTAATTAAAAACTTGCGCCTCTTTGCATCAGATTCTATGTCAAGCATATCATTGCCATGGTTCAAGTCACTGTCAATAACGAGAAATAACCTTTCTTGGTCCAGGTGCTCGGTATTCCAGATCTGATTTATCTGCCAAACATTTTATTGTACAAAGCTGGCACGCACACACTGGTCTGCTGAACTGGCATTTAGTTAGAGAGAAAACTACACATCACTTACAAAAATGCTAGCTCTTGCCAATGCCAAGGAAGAAAGCTGTACCCCATGCAGTTTTTACACTATGGTTGAAAGTAAAAAATACAGAAAGAAAAACATTTGATTAGTAAAGGAGCTATTTCCTCGAATTTCATCAGACCCTTGCAATTTAAAAGGGAGAGTATTTTGAGGACTGAAAATAAGTCAGAATCGGCAATTTTCTTATTTTGGAACTATTCCATTTCAAAAAACATGCTCTACTTTCCAGTCACGCATGAAGAGTAATCTAGTTCTTTGTTTCACCACAGTTCTGTCCAAACAAAGGTTTGATTAACAGTCATCTCAGCATGTTAACAGACAAGGTTTAGTAGCTCTAGCTGAGGTAGTCTAAAAACTTACCACCCCCAAATGTCTGTCCTATTCCTCTGCTGGAGATCATTGCTGCCAAAGGAGAGCTGGTGGAATGTAACGTGTACTTGCACCTCATCCACTTCAGCACAAAGTCTGGCAGCTTCTCTTTAAAACAACTTTCAGCAGCAGTTTAAACTAAGCTGCTCAACTTCACCCTGATGTGGCCAAAGCACATGATCACCTTCCATTTTCTGATTCTGATGTGGGAACAATACATTCCAACAAAAGGGCAGCAGCAAATAGCTTGGGCTGCATTAATATCTTAAACTGCTGCAGCTGTTTTCTAAAACAATGCAGAGTAAATATAACTCAATTTCTAAGTCTTGTTCTTGCAGTTAATTAACAGATGTTGTGCTGCTAATTTGAAGGCAGCCAATAACCTCACATACTTTTCACGAGAGCTTTTGCAGTTCTGCCAGTCATCAAAGCTCAAAAGTCATGAGCCAAACACCACAAATTCATACAAGTTAAAATAATGGTTTTGGGATTCCTATTACTTATTTCTATCCACCTATGAGTCACAGCTAAGATCTTCCTAGACTGTGACAATTATAACTGACTCTAAACACAAAAAATAAGATCTTCAGGCATAAAATCAGGTGCTAGAAATAATTTTAAAGCATATTCTCAATACTAGACAATAAAAAAAGACACATATAGCACTTGATTGTAGGCATTTTACACAAGTTCAGTGTAAACTTTGTTTACAGTGTCAACTTTTTATACCGTGTTGCCATCTAGATCGAATGCACATATCTGATGTTCTCTGACAAACAGATTCAATCAACAACCTTCTCAGTTTTCAAAATGAGAAAATCTCACATTACACAAAATACGGAAAACTCAAATACATAATGCAGTGTGTAAATAATGCACATTTGTAAAAACTACAATGGCTTTTACTCTGTATTTAAAGATTAAATCCAAGTCAACACTTGTACACTTTAGGGATGAGTCACATCACTATTGTATTGTTTTTACTGAATTCTTTATAGCATTTATCTAGCATCCATCTATCCACCGATCTAATTTTATAGCCCAGTAACTAGAGTATTCAATGCCTAAAAGTTTTAAGGAAGCCTACTTAAATCTGATATCAATTTGACATAGAAAGTTATGTACTCTAGAGGTGGGGCTATGTGGAGGTTCTTACTTTAAGAACAACCTAAAACCAGAGACTTTCTTTAGATTGATACAATTTTCCATGTAACTCTATTATCAGTCTCTTTTAAATTTAAGGTATTTGCACACCTTTCTACAATCTTACACCTGAGTTACAGAACACCACTCACAGCACAGAGAAGTCAAGGACTGATATTCCAGGGCTAGCTAAACAACCAAAGAAAACTTGAAGAAATCTATGTGCTCAATTATTTATACGCAAATAATCACAGAGCTCAGAATAATAGATGGATGGTACCTTAGTAGCAAAAGAACATTGAAAAGACACACTTAGTATTTCTCTGCCTATAAATTACAGCTTTTTGAAACTACTCTGCTTATTCAGTATGCTCTGTAAGTACATTTTACAATTTTACTGTTTGCAATACAGTTTTCTAGTTAACCACTTCAACACAGACTGCAAACAGTGCTGTGGAAAAGCACTTTCAGAAATTACATATTTATTGTATATTTCAAAAAGCAGGAGACCAAGCTGGACATAAGAAATGTTTTGCCATTTATTTTAAATAAACTCATTGACTTATTTTGTGGTACTTGTTCAACACTGGAAGTCAAAAGCAGTTCCAGGATATTACACCACTACAATAGCAACATTTGGGTTCACTAAGTAAACTTAAATAATTGTAATCTCAAATGTCATTACACAGGGTTGCCTCCGTAGTATAATCTTTTTTTTGAGGTTTCTGAAAACTGGGTTGTAGAAAAATGTTTCAGTTTAAACCCACATATATAATATCATGCATATCTTCCTTGCAACCTGTATATGCATACATATTCAATTTCTAAGCTCATTTTAAGTGCTATTTTTAAACAAACATCCTTAGAACTAAAGTTGTTTCTTCATTTTTGAACACGTTTTTTCTTGTTTCAGAGAGCTGATCATGATGGATAAATAAGGAACTATTATATTTTTTAAAAGCTGTTGTGAAATTAAATAATTATCTTCAGGAAAATAAATGAAGATTGATTTAAAGAACAATTATAAATCTGCAACGAGATCACTTTTAATACTAAATAAAATACTAAAAACACCCATTAAAAACACCCATGTATTTGTGGAAAATCACCTGTGATTGTTCCAACTCTGCTTTGTTTAATTTGATGCCGAGTATGTCAGCAGCAATTCTCTGAAAGCACAGGAAGACCTATGGAAAAAAAATAAATTGCATTTAAATGATTAAAAACAGACATCCTTGAGGTTCTTTCAAATATATCAAATCATTCTTGAGCTGTAAACACTGATATACAAAATTATGACCTGTGCAAAACAGATCTGAAAATAACCTCATCTGGTACTTTCAATTTTGTTTAAAAATTTGAGAAAATAATTCAACAATGGTACGAGGAATGAACAGTATGCTGGATTGTTAAGCAACACTTCTACTCTGCCTCAAGAGACCTAAGTTTAAACAAGCTTTTACACAGCCCACCTCTCAAATACTACTCTCGGTGCTATAAAATATGAATAAGGGTATTCACTAATGTTTAGCACAAAAATACATTATCAGTGTATTGTGAAATAAGAGATGTAGGTTTCTGAAACTGAGAATAACAGAACTGTGCATCGACATCACCAAAATCTCTGCCATACATGTTCAAAAAATAGCAATATGAAACAGTTCTGAAGAATCTCACAAAACATATAGTAAATAGAAGTATCTAGGAACAAGCAAGATGTTGTACAGCCTGCAGCAGCCTGGCAGAGTTAGACTTTGGACGTGGTTTAACACATTATACTGGGTGGCAATGCTGTCTTAAATAATTCCTTTAATTCATCTCAAGACAGTCCACTTATCTTACTCTTTAGGTAAAACTGCATTTTAAATGTGATTAAAGAACATGACAGATGTTCAAGAGGAGCAGATGAAGTGTGCACTCCTGCTGAACACTGTGTTGCCAGGCTACATGCTATATTTTATCTGCAGGGCTGTTCGTCTGAGCTCACAATCTACATTACTAACAAACATTGGTTTTCATCATGCAGCTGCCACCCCCAAAAAACAGTGAACATGTACATGCTCTCCATCATTTTCAGTGAAAATTCAGAAAAATATTATTTACACAATCTCTTCTTATACTTGAGATGGGAACCAGAAATAAATTAGTGGCACAACCAACGAAGTGTGGTAGCTTCCAAAACAATTGCTCTTTCTCTCAATTCCTTGGTCTAGTACTGGTTTGTTCTATCTAAATGACAAGAAAGGACATACTGAACAGAGATTCTGAGGCCCAGAGACCTAGTTTAACCGACACCAAGTTCTCAGGTGCTCTGAGCTACATCACCTGCCCTGAGGACGCTCTGTGCAAAAAACATCAAGCACAAGTGCAATGTTTCAGTTATGTGATTTGATGGACAGTAACACAGTTATAATAAATCTTCCATGAAAATTTTTCTCCCCTGAGGAGAATTCCAGAATTTTCTATGTACACAAAACCATCTTTTGCAAACAAGTGTGTTGGAAAGATCTGACGTAAAAAAACAAATCATTTAACTGAATAAGACTCCTCTAGTCTATATTCACGGTAGCAATGGATGCCCTCTTCTTAAATCACTGTCTAGGATAAACACTCCATCTTTCCTACACAATTACCAAAGTACATGAAGATTGTGAAAGATCAATGTGCAGCAACAGTGAAAGGGCTAATTCAAACTTATATTGAAACTAAAAATGAACTACTGAAACTACTTCTTTTGTTGTTAGATATTTAGGCAGAGATTTCCTGTTAATGTTTTCTAGGCATGTTCAGATTTACTTTTGTTTTCAAACAGTAATCTATGAAAAGTAGAATCAATATATATAGTGGAATGCTGATGTAACTGATGACTTAATTAAAAAGCTGCAATAAAGATTCTATCATAATTAGCAAAGATAAATGTATCTATCATACAGTGAACTGATTATGGTGGTCTCATCAAGAAAAGAATACATTTTATCAGATGTACATTTTATTAAGTGCAGTATTATGATTTTTTTCTTCTGTTTCTAACAGAAAAGCCTGTATTTTCACACTTTAAACAAAAATATGCCAAGGATTTAACACAAACTATAAAGAGAATCAGGACTCACTGCATTTGTAACAGCAGTATTGTTAGACTTCACAGAAAAAAAATATTATTTTACAAAATTAGGCAGTTCACTGCACAAGTTTAATCAAAGACCTTAACAAGTGATTCCATTTGCGGACTATACTTCCATATACTTGAACATGGTCTTACTGTTCAATAACATAAAAATAAAGTAAACTTTCTTGTCAACAGTAATATTAAGGAGACAGATACAAGACTGTTTTATGGCAATGACAAACTCATTAGGCATGTGACAGAAATCAAGCAAAACAATACAATATTATTTAATTTGACTGATAGTGTCAACTGGAAAAGAACCTTTTCTTTCATACACTTCCAACTCAAACAAATAACCCAGTTAGCTCAGAGTCAAAAGATTGTTCAAAAATGTACTCTGCAAAGCATCTGCTACAAATGCCAGAATGTTCAAATTTCAATGGACCTGCAGAGGAAATGTGTCTCATGGCTCAGGACTCATATTAAAAACTTTTATTGCAACAGGGTCTTGTCACATTATTTACCAATCGTTGGAAATTTCTCTATAGATGGTACTCCACCTGGAATGAAGAAATAAATATTTAACTACAGGCTGACAGCAAACAGATTTAGCTGGTCTCAGTTCTCATGCTGATGTATAAGCCACACCATTTCCATTAAAATCTGTACCTCAAACTGAAAATCAGAGGAGAAACCACTGTAATTTAATAATAATAATATGCACTTTTCATGCAACTGAGGGAGGCAAAAAAGGGCCTGCAGCACCCCGAGTTCTCAACAGTTTGTTATGTGAAGCATAATAAAACTGCTGCATCTTGGAAAAAAACAACAGACATCTACAAGTTGGGGGGTTTTTTTCATACTTACAGAATCTCCTGTCTTGGCTGACACAAAATGGCTACTGAAACTGTTTTCCTGACAAAAACGGTGGTGCTTGTCAGCTTTCACTGTGCGCATATGCTCCAAGTCAACTAAAAATAAGTTGAAGAAATGAAAAATTATTACACTGGAGCCCATTTTGTTATTGTTGGGGTTTTAAGAGTTCTCTTTTTATTTTCTTTTTCTTTTGAAAGAATTTTTTCCCCACACATGTACATTGCTGAGAGGGAGTCATTGCCAAGGTACTTGAGGGAGACAAAGGACTTCACTGGGGAGGAGACCCGGCCAACTGGGCCCCCTTTTACCTAAGAAGACGGGGTTGGGCGGGGCCCCTGACTTCACCTGTGCTCTGGCGATCAGAGGGGAAGGAGGCTGCATCGCTGTGGAGAGAATTCACCATCACCGCAGGCTCCTGCCTTCTGCTGCTTTTCCTTCAACCGTGAGTGGAGCTTGCTCTCTCTGGGAGCGGCTCTTGCACAGGGGACCCTATTTTTACACCCTACCTCACTAAAAGGAGACACCTTTCCACCATCTGCTGGGGTGTCTCAGGGAGACCCCTCCCCACCCGGGATCCCAAGCCCGTTTTCCCTGCCCTGCTGGGGAGCTGAGCCGAGGCTGCCCTGCCTCCTCCCCCCACCGCCGTTCGTCTGCTGCTGCTGCTGTGGGATTTTGCTGCATTGTACCAGCACACCCCCTGCCGGCCCAGACGTCCGGGGACTCCCATTTCAACTCCGGCGTTTGATACATCTCATCTACTGCCCGGGATTTTGTGTTGGTCCCTGCTGTTCCAGCCTGCTGTTCCAGCCTGCTGTTCCCGAGGGTCCGGCTGGGCACCGGGATCAGCTGCCCCAGGGGGTTTGTGAGGGAAGCTTTTCCATCCGCCATTCCCGCGTGGTGCCCGAGCTCGCTCCGGAGCGCCCCCTGCAGGCGCGGGGGAACCATCGCACCCGCCCTGCTCACCGGGAGCCGCCAGCGCCCCCTGCCGGCTGTGAGCGTCACTGCACCGAAGGGGAAAGGGCCTGAGAGCCGAGAGAGGCTGGCACTGGGGTACTGGTTCTGTTTGGTATCACTGCCATAGTTACTGTTGTTTGTTTACCTTGTTATATATAAGTAAAGAACTGTTATTCCTATTCCTCATACATTTGCCTGAAAGCCCCTTAATTTCAAAATTATAATAATCTGAAGGGAAGGGGGTTGCATTTTCCATTCCAAGGGAGGTTCCTGCCTTCCTTACAGACACCTGTCTTTTAAAACCAAGACAGTTATCCATCTTAGAAATTATTCATTGGAAACACATCAGATGTAATACTTTCCTTTACAGCTGTATGCAAATGCAAGGTTTTTTCTCTATAATCATTTGCTAAAACAAAAGCAATGAATTACATCAGACTAAATTTATTTGCAAAACTAAAATGAAACCACAATTAAAATTTTATGGTCCAATGCAACAAATTTGTCTCAAAGTACAAATTTATTTCTGGATACACTCAAATACTTTGTAAGAACTCTACTGCTAGCTACATACAAAAACAAGACAGAACTAATGTTTCATATTCTGTTTGCAAGCAAGATGCATATTGGGGATTCCAGTGTAACCTGAAGACTTTTACAAAATAAATTCACCAAGCACATCTGAATCGACATATTTTTCCTAAGTAAAAATGTAAATAAGTTATTAAGAATTTTATTGCAGAACACAGCAAAGCAAAAACATTCGCTATAATAAAAAAATTGACTAAGAGCAGTGATGCTTAGTTCCTTACATATGAGGCTTTCAACTCCACAAAGGTGTGGTTCAGAAAATTTTTAAAAGTAAAACGCACATTTCAAGACACACACATATTTTCATTTTTATCACTTTACAACCATTGGAAGCAGAGTAAAGCTTTCAAATGGTATTTTATGTTGAAAAGCACTGGTTGCTTCCAAAATCTCACAAAACTCAAGTCTTGTGCAAGTTTTATTGTGTACATTCCAGTCTCTCCAATCTGATCCTAAGGTAATTGGAAACTATATTGAACAGTTTCTCTTTTTTTTAATTGCATTACGGTTCCTATAAGGGTGTTGACTCAATGCAGTCAAATTATAAGGCAAATATATTCAGAAGGATTTAAGGACAACCAGGCTCTTTGAGTCAATACAGGAAAAAAAAACTTCAACTGATTTCCTGAGGAAGGGACCCAACTGACTTGTAAAAACTTGTAAATTTGCAAATCTAGTAAGCCTGTATAATAGTGTCATTTGATTATCAGCTGAAAAAATGCTCTCCTACTACATAAAAGGCTTTATTTTTAAATGATATTGGAGGTTTTTAATTTGTAGGCTCTGGAGATTTTCTCTTGGAGATTTTTAGTCTAACAGGGGATTCCTACACCCCATTTATACTGCTTACCTTGGTTAATGTGGAGTTTTTGACACATATTACTGTTCCTTGCACATCAGTAAGGCCTTGTTTGTAAGAACAGGCCTAAAATCATCCAGTTACCACAGGCATTAATTTGTGAAGGACTAAAACACTAAGCTATTAACACTAATGTTTCTAGTATAGTTTTTCCATAATACTAAACGTCCACTATATAATAAAGTTTCATTAAAAAATGGAAGAACAAATGCATTTACTAAAATAAAGCCCGAAGTCAATAACAATTTTGTTAAAAACTCATGCATTTAATATTTTTCTCTGAAAAATACCTACCAAGATAAAAGATAGACTCTTCTGAAATTTCTTTAAGAATAAAATACAGCATACTGCCTAAAACATTTCATTATTAACTATTATTTTTATGCTTCACACATTAGCTTTAAGTGCAGCCTGGAAAACAGAACAGTGAGATTACTCTTTTGGGAAAAATAAAAACATATTTTCTTTATTTTCATTTCATGAGCTTTTACAGGAACTTTAACCCCACCTCC
The DNA here is from genome assembly GCA_013397815.1 of Aleadryas rufinucha. Classification (NCBI taxonomy): domain Eukaryota; kingdom Metazoa; phylum Chordata; class Aves; order Passeriformes; genus Aleadryas; species Aleadryas rufinucha. The sequence goes on from VZTH01018232.1 coordinate 581,036, forward strand.
AGATTTCACTCATTGTATTTCTCTGACTATACCTGAACTCCAAAAACCTACACACAATTACGATACAAACACATAAATAGATAGATACACAGCATTTACACTATATTCCTTTAAAATACCATTACATACTTACATAAAGACAAGTTCACTAGTTACAATCTCTCTCAAACTCTCTTTCTGAGGAAGGAAAGAATAGAGAGTGTACAAAGAAAACAACAGGCTAAAAGGTTGATGAATTTCCGGGAAGAAAATGCCACTGACATATTGGAAATCATATCAAATGCCTCTTATTTTCTATGAAGAAACATCACTAATAATACATGGTCAGTGGAGTATATACTTTACTACAGCAGAGAAATTAAAGCACACGAGATCATAGAAACAGACTAAAAGTGAAAAATCAAGGTGTAATTATGTTTCGAACTTTGTGTACTTCTCAGTCCTTCTCTCCAGCCACAACTATTTCACTTTCTGCCTCCTGAATTTCAAGCTGTCTGCTCTGAACTGTACAGTCACTGTCATGCCAGGGAACTGCCAGGTGATTGTCCAAGTGCACATTCAGAGTCCATAAAAAATGCCAGGTTAATTCATGTTACATTAGCTCTTGGTGAAAAAGGGCACAGTTTTAGTTCAGGAAAAGAGTATCAAGTGTTAATAAATATTTAACTACCCAAAACTGCAGTTTGAAGTCAATGAAGAGCAATGATCCTAAGTCCAATTCCTTTGCATTGCTCACAGGCCAAGGGCATAATCACAGAGTTACTGAAGATCAGCTAAAGACAGTGAATAGCTACCCTCCAGTCCTTTTTCTTTAACATCTGACATTGGTCAGCTCAACAGGCAGAATTCTTAGCACACCAGGAGATAAGTCTTGTCCAGCTTTTATTTAGACATCACAGCAAAAAGACTTTAAGGAGAGCTTTGGAGGAGAAAAATGATTTTCTAAAAAAGATGTTTATAAGGAATGCAGGGACTTCATAGAAAGAAAACTAACAGCTGGCCAATGTGGATTCATATGATGAGCCAATTAACAGCAGGAATAGGTATCTTGGGATGAAGGATGATATGAGAATGCACTTAAACCATGAAAAGTTTAACGGCAAAGACAAATAAGTTTTGGATAGAAAGAATGTGAGTAAGATACATAAATACAGTTTGATTTTATAAACCAGGAAAATGATCTTCAAGAATATTCTAAATCACTAGATAACATAGCAATGGCCAAGAAAAAGGAATTATTGAAATTAAGATACAAAACGAGAACATTTTAACTGGGCAATGGCTATGATAGGCCATATCTAACAAAGGTCTCAAAGAAGGACTCTGCAAGATTTGGCCACACATCAAACACAAACATTTAGAGAAAGGCCCAAAGTGAAGTTTACGTGCCAGATGGTACAGTCATCCTCCTCATCTTTAGGGAACGAGAAAGAGGGTAACAGCAGAGCAAAATTAATAACTTCATTTTTACCAAGTAGAATATAAACTGATGGCTAGAGATTCACAGTGGGATATATAAAGAAGACAAAAGGACATAAGACACAAGTTTGAAAAGTAAAAAAGAGATTTAACTATTTGCAAACAGTGACTCTACAGCACACAAATGTTACAGATCAGTACTTTTGGTCAAGGGCTTGAATACAAACTCTTCTATCTACATTAAAGTATGTTTTCTGACCATGAAATCTAAAGCAAGCTTTAGATGTGTAAACTTTGGAGAAGGCTGTGAGGGTATTTTTTGATCTATCATTTCAAAAATTCTATACATCTTAAAAATGGGATCAACAGGCAGAAAGGGCAATTAAAAGTATAAATTACCAAAGCAGTAGTTAGAATGTCAAAGGAGCACATTGCCAATTCCTTGGCTAGAATGGAACATCCATATTTGCACATTAAATTGAATACTTAAATAAAGTACATGAAAACTTGTATCAGGAGAAGCAGAGGGACATCATGAGCAATGGGGGAAAGAAAGAGAGATATAGGTCATAGTATTGTTCCCCTGGCTAGCCTTATGAGGACAGAAAAAGGGGGCTCATCAGCTTCCAAAGTATATTCAAAGTCCCTTTCAAAGAAAAGGCATCCACAATATCAGCTGTTGCAGTTCTGCTCATTTCTATGCCTGAAATACACACTAAAAGCCTCGAGCGACAACTACAAAAAATACATGGCTGCCAGACAGTCTCCAGAAATTATCTCTGTTGCTTTGCTTATCCTCTCAAGAGCCCATCTTGTTGATTCTCTAAAATAAGACTAAACATTCATCTTTAAGATTGTCTAGTAGGAAGAGTCATTTCAATTACACATAGCAAGATAAACTGCTGTTCCATAACTAACAAGTCAATACATATCTGTATGTACAGGTATCCCATAAAGACATCAGCACAAAAAAAACAGATTAGAAACTTCGAGAATTCAGACACAACTCTCAGCAAGGCAAACAGATTCAAGTGAAAATTTCCCCTCAAAGATTGAGCCAGCATAGATCAACATCTGCTGTAGCAAAAGTAGTTACGATTTACTAAAAAGTATGCTTGCTTCTCATGAATTCCAGGGAGTCCCATTTTGATTTGTAAGTGAGATCAAACAAAGATCTAGTGAGGTGAAAAGAGAAAACAGAATCTAGAAGAGTATCAAACTCCCACAGAAATCCCAAGGATACTCCCTCTAAGGCATTCCTGAAGCTATCTTGAAGACTTCTTGGAAGAAAGCCAACTCTCTCCCAGCCAAAACCAGCACAGCAAAAAAGAAAAGAACAGATAAGAACAACACTGCAGAATTTAGGTAAGGGAAAAGATGTAAACACCACCATGGCCATCTCTGTGGAAAGCAAGTGACATTTCAAAGAAGACAAGGACAAAATAGTAATTTTAAGTTATAACCAGAGAGATTTGATTAGGTTACGTCTTCAGGTGATTTATAAAAGGATTTTCAGTAAGTACCTTTCAAATTGCTATTATACATCAATTATTTGCAGTGAAAATCTCACGGACAATGCTAAATCAAAATGGAAAAGGAAATCATATTTTAAAATACTGTAAGGCTGGATATCTATCCTATGATTAAAAAATTCTGAAGAAACACTTGAGACAGCATAAATTGTTCTTCAAAGTCAAAACACTCTATGAATTTACTTGAGAAATTAAGAGCAAGTCACTGAAATTTTAGTTTATTGCACTGTAGAAAGGGAATAGAAAAACCTTAAAAAGTACTAGGTAAAATACTAGGGTGCTGGGTGGGTAGATTGTAGCTTTACAATCTACCCACACCCAGCCATTCAACAGCAATCCCATTTTGATTGAATAGTTCTGCTGCTTTTGACTTGAGAGTCTGAAACCAGTTATGGTTGAAATTGTTTCTCTTCCACTATTTAGATATTTGCATCATTCTCTAAGTTAAAAAATGGCCTGCAATGAGACACAGCACCACCATGCACAGATGATCATTTCCATTCCACTACACCATTAAGCACTGCGCTAACTCACCTGCTTCTCTGAAATCCAGGAGCTAGGACAAATATAATTAGCTCACCAGAGTTTGCTGCGAAGAATAAAGTGTGATATCAAATCCCAGAACTGTATTGTCTTAAAATTAAGACAATAATAAAATACATGTAACAATTCACCCAATACAACTGGTACAAACACAAAGCCAGGAAGTACTTTAAAATATATTTCATCAGTCAGAAAAATGATGAATGTTCTGGTTTTAAAACCATATAAGCAAATAACTGCACATACTCTAAAAAGACAACAGAACCTCATTTGTGCAGAAGGTACAGGCTGGTACTTATTTTATTTATCTCCCTTTCCCACAGGACTGCCAGTCTCTTCTTTCATAACATCACTGGAGGAGAGCTCCATGTAAAACTACAGGGGTTTTTTAAGTAGGAAAACATCCATTTTGCATGAATCTTTCAGGTAATTCTGGAAGAAACACAAATAGGTAACTTATACAAGTACTTCCAAGGAGCTGAGAAACCAGTGACAGTACTTCCTGAGGATAGTATAGACAATTGAGTATAATGCATATGAAACAAGTCCAAGTCTTTAATAATTTGTTGGCATTTCTCCTGGATCATGAGATTATGCTTACAAACTGTAAGCTGTTTACAATGATTATACCAGTGATAACTAACCTATCCACTTCCTAAACTGCATGTATGGAAAGAAACATGAAAGAGACAGTTAAGCGTTTCAGTAATGGCATGCCTCTCCACCCAAATCTTTCACTTTCAGACCTTGAATTGTAAAAACTGCAAGGGATTCCAATGCAAAGGGGCAATTCTCTCTAAGATGATTTTTTTTTATTGATAACAGTATTTGCCATTAAAACTGGTAGTAACACATAAATGAAGTTAAAACTCTCTAGTTTTTTAGTTATCTTATATATAGCTATTTCATATTTCAATATAATTAAGGGTAAAGTTATGAGTAAACATCTTTATTAATTTATGGTACCACACAAAAATATATTCTTTTATAGTATGCTGTGAAAAATGAAATATAAATCTTTCTGCAAAGTATTTGCAGCTGTGCACACAAGGTATACAATTACATAATGTTTAAATAATGAGCTATCACGATTAGCCCACACAGACATGACAAGTAAAATGCTTTAATAATTTATTAATTTGATTTACATGTGCTTAAAATTATGTACACATTTTCTCTTCTGAAAATACTCCAGGGTCATAAAAAAGGGGGTCTGTATATGACAATGTCTTTTTCATCCTATTTTTTGGTATAATTTCTGACTGATTTCTTAAGAACAAAGCTAGCTTGAGCACCTGAAAACCTAGCAGGCAAGAGGACAACACTACTGTTATACAACATTATGCTCATGCAGTACATGCTGCTCAACAAGTACAGTCAGTTTAATTCTAAAACGTGACAGTTCTGCTTCCTCCATGCATAAGCAAACGTGTATGAAAAAGGGAATTAAAAGACAGATTTCCCCAAGAGGTGCCAAATATCCACTATTCTAAAAAATAAACCAGAAATGAAGCTGAACATCGAGAAACATTCTAGGCAAAATTATTTACTTCCCAGTTTATCAAACCTCTGTTCTGTAGCACATCAACAGAGAATAGCTTAGCGTGTCTCACTGCTCTGGCCAAAAGGAGCCCCCTTTCAAGCCTCTTCTGCCATAAGCAATATTACCTGTTTTTAATCCTAATTCTACCATCAATCCAAAGGAAAAAGTGAAATAAAAAAAAGGGCAATAAAAAAAAAAAAAAAAAAACTATTTTTTTATTGCACAGCTTACCAGCAGCCTACTGCTTTTCCACTAGAAGATGGAGCTATTTCATTATGTCTTAGATTTTAAAGAGTATTTCAACAGGTTACTTAGAACTTCAAGCAACTGCACTTTCATTTTCTATTTAGACACAAACGTTCTTTCTGTGTAAATTTAAAAAAAAAAAATCTAACATCCAGTTATTATTATCCCATATAACCAGATTTATACAGAAATAACAATAAATTAATTTACCAATAAATTGTACCAGGTCTGCAGCACTACTAGACTGTGCATCAACTAGCTTTTTGAAAGTCTATTTTGATTTGGTACTTCTAAATTACTACAGCACACATGCTTGAATATTCAATCCCAAATGTCAGAGTGCAAACTGCAGCTTTTCATAGTTAATTTTCTGTTAATACTTTCAATCTTTTCCTCACACTAAAATTGTATAACTGCCAAGAAAAGAAAACTCTTTCATGGAAGTCCTGAAAACTATGCCCCTACTCTGATTTAAGGAAGCTCAAAACGAAATATAAATATAGTTCCCGTACAGATTTTCTCAGTAATTTTTTTAGGTTATCAAGAAAACATCTAGAGTGTTGATCTGGTTATACTCATGTCAGACAAACTACATGTCACATTAACTACCTCCAGGAAGTTATTCCAAACACAAAATAAACTGTTTATGCCGCTTCTCAGATAGATAGCATGACAGATTGTTATTAATTGAAGACAGATGAAATACATTAATTTGATTGCAAGCATGTGTTTACTTTCTCACTGTCATGTACACTCTACTGCTGATGCTTTCCTATGAGGACATAGTAACAAATCAAATGTTGTATTTGAAGACTTGCTAAGGCAGAATAATAGCTGGTGCTGCACTCTAATACTTAAAAAACTACACTTAACATTTCCAGCTACAACAGGAAATTACTTGTTTCAGAAAGCAAAAAAGAAAGATAACTTAAAAACTCTTGTAATTTACACAAAACACTGTAACACTTCTTCCTCTAAAAAAATTAGAACTACCAGCAAATATGCTTCTCAATTACAATAAAGAAAAATACAGCTTTCTAAATGCCAAATCTATGATCTGAGTGCCTTCCAAAAGACAAATTCCTACAGATACAAGACACTAAAATGTATGCCTAATATGGGAAAAGAAAGGTGAACAATTCCTAGGTCTCTGGTTAAAAACAGAAAGACATCATGTCTGTGAATGAGGTTTGCCTGGTTTTATGCACACTTCTCATATAGGCCTCCATTTATTTGTACAAAGCTTATGTGGAATCCTCTTTCTTGTCCAAAAAATCACATGCAAAGGACACAAAATCTGAGCTTCTTGGAATAAGAATATTTCACACATTAAAATCAAACTGATGAGGTTGACAGTTTGTTCTAACATGGGAAATAATAAAAAAGAATGTTTACCATGACAACTCCTCTGATTGGCATTTATGAAAGTAGCTGTAGTCATTATATCAACTTTTTTTACATAAAAAGATCCCATATTAAATGAGACTTTCAAATACTGTTAAACAATAAACAATTACAGCACTTCTGCTAAAGCTCTAAAATACAGTGGTTCTTGTGCATCTTAGGTTAATGAGGTTAACACTTGCAAGATTTAAAGTAGGTTTCAACAGGAAACAAGAAGAGCAGCCAGAAGCAAATGCCTCCACCTCAGCACATCAAGTGCAGCTAACTAAAGAGGACAGAGTGTGACAGGATTCTTGCCTAATAACAAGTATGTTTAATGTCTGGTAGATGGCAGGTAATTTTTAAGATGATGTTAAGCTTTGCAAATACAAACAGCAGGCATCTTTTCATACAAAAGTAAAATTTCTTATGAAGGAAAAAAAACAATAAACCCAAGTTTCTTTTCAAAACCAGGATGACAGATGACTGGCTTACACAGCTTGAAGAGACAGTTAAAGAGAAAATAAGAGTAATTTTTTTCTCAGCAGACATTTCCCATTTTCATTTTTAATAAATTCTTGCAGAAATTCTTGCAACCATTTCTCATTTGACTGAACAGACTAAGACGACACTGACAGCTGGAATCTGATCCCTTCTGTTAGGTACCTGTACCACTTACCCCTACCCCTAATGGTGACACTTTTGGAAACAAGTATTCAGAAAAGATTATATTATTAAACTAATACAAATTTGAGTCACCTTGAATATTATTTTAGGATTAAAACATAACTGGAACTAGTCTACCTTTTTTTTTCTTTTTAAAAGAGTATTATAAGACCACAGAAAGCAAGAGAGGTGGAGGAAAGGCACTGTTGACTGTCTTCTCCCCAGCCTGCAACTCAAGTGGCTAACTACACTGAAGATCTGTCGAGGCAGCAGACAGTGAATTCAGAAGGCATTAATCTAGGCACAAAGAGTTTAGGCGTCATGCACAGACCTCTGTGCAGATGAATTTACCATGTATCTCTGTTCACTGCAGTACACAGACCTGAACAAACATGTCCTTAGGGTAAGCTTAACAAATCAAGTGGGGCTGTGAATGAAAGAACATGAAACACTTCTGTGCATTCTGGTATGGAGAATAAACAACCTGGCTTCAGCAAATTAATGCCACTCTCTCAAAAGTATCATCTCACAAGACTTTAATGTTCTCTAATTTCACACCTCTGGTTAATTAGTTTTTACTTTCCACAGAGAAACATATCCTAAGATTACAAACTCCTCCAGAGAGAGACAGTTTGTTCACTGTTGCTTTTTATCCAGTCAGTCAGATTCTTACATGGCCTCAGTGCCAATTTACAAGCCCTCTGCAATTAGTAATAGATCATTTGCTGACTAATTTGCTTCCCAGTAAATTAGGCAAATATCATTCCTGTTTTTACAAAGGGAAAATGAAACACATATGAGAAAATACATTTAATGTCTTGCTAAGATCACAGGAACTTTCACTGAACCATACATTTACTGCTTTGTGCACTAAATCATCTTTCACCTTCTTTTACACCTGTGTTCAGGCTTCCTAATCTTTGTGCCAATGAGAAATTTAAGTTATTAAGTTAAGTTAAAGGTGTTAATTTAGACTCAAACATCTTTATGAGTAGCTGTTTCCCAGAAACAAGGAGAAATGAGAAAAAGCTTAAGACAGGAGAACACACCCCAGCTGGATTTTTCTTGCTATATTAATTCAATTATAAAAATCACTGGGCAGGCACAGTGACCAGCACAGGACAGGAACATAGTTGAAAATGTTTATTGAATGATGCTGAGAAAGCAAAGCATAGCAAAATAAGCTGTGTTCACACAAACCATAATCCCCAATGCCCAATACCATGTAGATTAATTCCAGTCCCCACATGCACACTAAAACACTGGCATTAGACAAGGATATGTTTAATGAAATTATAAATTATACAGCAATAGCTTGCTTCTGAATTGCTGACAGAAAAAAAAGAAACTCTTCTCTGATTCAACATGAAACTATTTTTATCAGGATTCATGAAAGTTTCAAAAACTGCTTAAATTGACTTACCTGAGCTACTAGTGACAAATTGTTGGGTTCAATAGCTTTTTTCAAAAATAAATTTCCTCCTTTTATCATTAAAGGTATGTTTTAGGACAGAGGTTAAAAAAGTGTAAAAAACAAAAAGCCTGTTTTCCCACTAATCCAACTAGAGATATCCTCTGTTTTGGTTGAATTTAACAATTCCATAAGGTCAACAGAGCGCAAGAAAAGATATTATAGTAATGCAATTTCTGAAATACCAAGTTGAATGAGTATTATTTTAAGTGTTCTTTAGTACGTTATTGAAGACATAAAGTTGCAATGTACTAAACATTCAGAAGATGGTGCTAGTCCAATATATCCACAAGCCATGGGTGGATCAGCTTTTCTTCACCTCTTTCAAATATTTTCTCTAATTTTCATGTATCTACTACATCATCACTGAATTTATCAATACCAGGACAAGGTATAGTCATCATCAGTTAAATGATACCACTAAATGATACCATTCTAATATTCACAAAGATTTACTGGATTGACAGGCATAAAATATAAAGCTCACTATAATTTCATAAACTCAAGGTCTTGGGATCTTTATGAAAACTTATACAACATTTCTTACATCCTGCCTTCAGTCACTCACATCTGTCTCCTCCTGCAGTCAAAGCAAGACTTTCTGGTCACAGTTTCAAGACCTACTGATGCCAGCACCAAAGCTTGGAAAATCTCACCTGTCCCACTTCTGGCTCTTCATTCCCACCTTCATGCCACAGTGTAACTATTCTCTCCTCACGTACTTAGGAGGCCATGCAACTCACATGAACTTACGAAGCTCAGTGAGTTGATCCATGTTAAAAATAGCCATCTCTTTTTGACTGCTCTGTTTAACCCAGATCAAGTCTCAGATCCGATTTCCCGTGGAGCAGTGCTGGTAAATTCAAGCTGCAAACGGGCTTCACCCCAAGGCCAACCAATTGTGGAACTGCAGCCTCCTTGAGCTTGCAAGGGCGGCAGGTTATCAGCACTGAAAAGGGCTGGCAGGTTAACAAATTCAGTCTCATTACTGCATATGAAAAGCTAATTTTTTCATATTATTAAAGGCAGATATCTACTTATTAAGATATTAGATGCAGTCTGTAGCTATAGACAGAAATCAAAACTAATTCCATCTGCCCTCCCCCCACCAAACCCCTAAAAAATCTTGGAACCCATTTCCACTTCTGCCTATAATTCAAACATTATACAGCCCCTTCCAGACTACATACAGTTGTACAAGTAATTTCTTCCAAAAAATAGTAAATCTGGACATATTAAAACATCAAGCAAAAAGCCTTATCCTTACCTAGCAGTTCCTAAAACAGTGTTTTCCAAATAATGCATAGGAACATATCTCAGAGTAATATATTTCATGAAGCCATGGAAATGAACTATTAATACCAAACTTATTTCTATAAAAAGCATTTACCTAATAAATAACAATTCCTCAGAGGATCCATGCCAGCATTCTTGATGGCTACTGCTGCATCCATCTATACAGATTGTTTCTACAGGTATGCTTCTGTTGACTTCAGGCCAACAGCTATGTTTGGCTGTCCTCTCCAGTGTGATGCCTTTATGCAATATTCTGAATTACTTGCTCCTACCAGAGCCAACCCAGGTCAACTCCGGGGCCCTTCCATGCCTGATTCCTTTGTGCTTCCAGCAGATGTAACAAGGAGTTGGAGACACTTAGTGCTTCTCCTACATACCCCTCTGGGAACTCTCCCACAACAAAAATTATAAATGAACGTGAAATCATTCACTGGGATATAAAAGCAAGCCTTAAATGTTCAAAGATCAGGCCAAGTCAGTATTACTGTTATTACAATAAACCTCCAGCATTAAGCAATTTCAAACATCAGTTCTTCTTCCAAAATTTTTCAATGTAGAGACAAGACTGGCACATATCTGAGTGAAATTACTCAGTTACTAGGCAATTTATTACTGCTTAACTGTTCCATGTGTATCAAATCCTGTTAACAGCAGCCCAGTTTTTCTTCCATTTGGAAGCTTTTGTAACTAATTATTCCCAAGCCAAACTGATTTCAACTGGCAGTTAAAAAATTAATAGTGTAACTCAACTTTATATTACATTACTTTTTATAAAAAAAAAGTAAGGATGCCTAGTAAATAAATATAACATACTTCAATTAACTACAAAAGAAGAAATTAAACCCAAGCACATTCAGATCAATGATAGTAAATTTATCAGCTAATTCTTAAACTGAACCACAGCATTTCAAAGACTACAAAGAACTGAATTCAAATTATTCATCCTTAACAACATGATGACTTCAGAGCAGACAGTAAAAGTGGAACTGTACAAACCTCTTACACATTTGCCAACTCACATATTTCATTATCACAATCTAGTCATCCAGGCTAAAAAACACACCTGAATTTTAATTAATACATCAGTTGGTTAATCATAGCCTTGAAGAACTGTTCTTGCCTCCCAGTAGAGTGAGCATATAGCTCATTTCTCACTGACAAAAATTTCTATCATGATGTGAACATGTGGTCCAGAACTTCATTAGCTTAACAGAAAGCTATTATTGACTCAGATATTGAGGAAAAGCTACAAAAGCTTTTTCTCAAACAAATACAAAACATCAAATAGTGGACACACTAAGATGGATTACACTAATATTGCAACTTTACCGTATTAACCAGTCTCAGATGAGCAGAAGGAACCAAGTCATCAGGCTAGCTACAAGGGACTAAACAAAAATCATTAACAAGCTTGTCCAAGACTTAAAAAGCAATAAAATGCTTAAAGGAACCAAGGGAATAAGAAAAGTACTTTATACACAGTTTGTTACAAATCAGGGCCCATACTCTTTTCAGAGCTAACCCAGACATCTGCCTATGCAAAGCAATCCAATTCCCTGTTTCTCTCTCACACACAAACAGAAAAAAAGAATCAATCACACCAACCTCACACCAAAAAGACTTCCATCAAGAAAGCAGATGGTTCAGTGGAAGAGGCAGGCCTGAAATCAGTTAGAAAAACAATAGTTTCTTTAGCAGCTTAAGCTACCATAATTGCAAATCAAACGGATGGATGGTCCTGGCTTTTCCTGGGCTACTGGCTGAGCACTTTCAAAGCTTCTCATGTGATACTACCACTGCAGAAGAACAGGAATCCACATGTTCATTCAAAGATGAACTCCTCCTTCTTCTGTTCATTTGAGGCTGGATCAGTGAACAGAACTCACCCCGGGCAGTGCTACCATGACTGCAGATGACAAAAGCGAAAGTGGGTGAAGTCAGTCACAAAATCACCTCAGACCAGGCTGTGTTGTGGGAAATACATCACTGAGAACAGCAAAATTTGAACATATGTATGCACTCTCATAAGTTTTTGTCAGGATTCATTTTGATTTGAAAATATTAAGCAAGTTAGGATTCAGCTGGAACTTCTTTTTGTAAACTTTTTAACACTTTTTTTTTAAAACTTCCTAAAACCAAAGGTGATTTTAAGAGTTTCTGCTTCATTCCATTTTTGTTGAAGTTAGAGAAATCAGCTACGTCTGGCTTTAAGCAGACCTTAGCTGCTGAAAGCACATTTTCCCAGACTGTTTGGTCAGTCATGACCTCAAACAGTGAAACAAACCCACTCTACTTTTTATAGTCTGGAGTCCTCAAGGATCAGCAGCACTTCCTTTGCTAGGTTTGAAAAAGTAAAGGAGAATATGCGTCAAGAAGTTAACAAGTCCCTTGTAAATAACCCCAAGATATCATCTAGTAGAATTTTAGCGCAGCCCTGCTGATGACCTAATTTCTTTGTGACTTAGAACACTCCTCCTCTTCTAATATACATTAAGAGTTTCTGGAGGCACAATTGCCATGGGTGAAATTTTCTGAATTAGGATAGTAAATAAACTTTAGTTAATGGTTAAACATTTGTTTAGGCCATCACTGACTGCTCTTTAATATATTTTTATTAATATGTTTCAAGTGGAATTTTGATGTTGACATAAATTTGTCAAACAACACATTAGATTTTTTGAATTTTTCAGTATCACAAATTTCTTTAACATAGTCTAGGCAAGAAATAGGTTTACAGAAGAGTCTGTGAGATTCACACAGCTGAACTGGTTAAGAGCAGATACTTTGAAGAAAGACCTTGAGGGCCTAACATTAATCACCAAGGACTACTGAGATACTCAGTACTTCTCTTTGTCCCCCAAATTTCTTAATTACTTTATCCAAAGAGAATTGTATTGAAAAAAATGAGACTGTGGAGCAACCACCAGAATACAGATCACACTTTCTCACCTGCATTGCCCCAACAAACCAGCTACAAAGTAATACACACAAATACAGCTACACAACCTAAGGCACTGAAGTAAAAATTGCAAGGATGTTTGGAGGTGTTTTGTTCACTGTTCTAGAGGGGTTTTTAGAGCTTGGCATTGGGGAGAAGGAACTGAATTTAGGGTTTTTATTAAATCCAGTAGTTGAAGATCTGGTATAGCCCAGGCCAGCAAGAGAGCTTAAAGAGCATCTTCCCTTAAAGAGCATTCAGCAGCAGGTACTGAGGCAGGAAAATAAGAAACAGTACAACTAGAGTGATCACTCCTTGATACACACCCACTTTGAGGTAGCCTGACTTCCTCAGCCTGACACTCCATCTCCAGGTTGCCAAGAATACAGCTGAACCATTTTATAGCCACTGGTGGGCCAGCCCTTCACAAGTCTCTGCGGTTCCTTTCTGAAGCCATGTGCACTTCTGGCTTCTACAATGAATAGGACTTCTACAATTTAGTTGTTCACAATGTGAAAAAGTAATTTAATCTGTTTATTTTAAGCTTGCTGCTCAATAAAAAGGCATGAGATTTCCTCCGTTTTGTTTCGAAAAGATGCCATATAATTGTTCTCTACCCTTTTTTCATGGTTTTATACACCTGTTTGTCTTTTTCTGACTGCTAAGGAACTCAATCTATTTTGTCCCAACTCACATAAAAGCTTTTCCATTCCTCTTGTCATTATTTCTCTCCCGTGTACACTGCGATCACCTAAATTTTCCCCAGTTCCTGAGGATAATTCTGAGATTCACACCCAAAATTGTAATCCCAGTCTTATCAGAGCTTTGCAGTTTGGCACCAGGGATACACACTGTGTTAGAAGGAAATTACTCACTTGGCATTTTGCTTCTCCTGCTTGTTTCTTCTTTTCATTTCAGAAATGATAGTAGGAAATTTGTAGGGAATTCAAACTAAATAACATAAAAATGAGACATCCAAGAAGCTGCAAGTGATAAGAAAGCTTTTTGGGTTCTTGCTTTCTAATAATATGAAGTCACAACATCCTCAGACATACAAGGAGAAAGCAGTGACCACGTAACTTTAAACGAATTTACATTGCAACCCTACTCATCTTCACCAGCTGCCTGTGCAAAGGAAACAACGGCATATTGCAAAGACAGCTGTGTTAAATGAAAGCCACACCTAACCTTTGAACACGAGACATTTGGCTGCACACCACAGGCCATACTGTTGGGAGCAAAAGTGATACTGAAGGTGTTTCCACACTTGTGGAAACCCCAACACAGCAGCTGGAAGTGTAACAAAGCAAAAAATACCAAGACCAGTGATGGCACCAGTTATGATAGGCTGTAATCTGCTAAGATTAAAAGCCAACAGACACCCCAACAACCTCAATTAAAAAAAAAAAATTGCAGCTTTGAAGAAACTTCAATAGCATCTCAGCTGCCACACAAAACAGTCAAAGACTACAGCCACCAACCTGACATGCTCCCAAACTGTCTGAATTCCACATCTAGATGCATGCTCTGAATGAGCACTGACACAGTAAGCTCGAGTTAAGTGAACTCAGTGTGCCCCTACCACAGGGTACCCTGGTGGGACAAGTCACACCTGCTCTGAGTGCCACCAGACATCTGGGAAGGTGGCATGGAAATTCCATGTCTCCCTTATGGAATAGACCAGCCAGGACAGGATCAAAGAAACTTGTTCAAACAAATTCCAGAGATATGTCTACATGGTTATTAGGTCACAGAGAATTTTATACTCTGGCCACACCACCACAACATCAATAAAGACAAAATTTTCTTGAAGGAACTACTTTTTTTTTCTGTCTCTCTTTCAGAAGATGGAGTGAACAAGGAGTAGTCTAAATCTTGACTCTTTCTTCTAAATATTCAACATCTGATAAATTCTCTGCCAGTTTCTGTCCAAATGATACATCAGATTTAGTAACCTGGACTAAAAAAAGAGAAATCCTAAGATTACCTCAAAATACTTAAATCATGAGCAGGACTATAATGCCTGCAAAATACGGCACAAGGGAAGTATTATCCTTCTACACTTAGTCTTGGAACTTGGGAATTTCAATGAACAAGATCCTTCATTAGAATCAAATGGAGACAGATGTACTTACATGGTGGGTGGGCAGGGGTGGACATCAGCCCCTCCAACCTCTCTAATGAGCAATTTCCTCAGATTCAAAGAAAAATTTCATAAAAAGTTAAAGAGAAATGGCAACTTGCCTCCTATTACCACTGGCCTAACTGCTTGGGCTGCTGGTTCTATAAAAAAGGTTTTTTTCAAAGAAAATAATAGTTAAAACCATTTGGCTGAAAGTGAAGAGCTATTGAAAAGTACAGTCAAACTGGCAGCTTGCTCTTAAAATTCCCCCCACCACTTTTATAAGTATCGTTTTGCTTGTGGCTTTTAACAGCTGTTCACACACGTCTAAGCTAGATGTGAACTTTTATTTTCCCAAAACTAAATGGGAAGCTTTAAACAGCATCTGATTTAATTTTTTTTTAATTAAAAGTGGAGGTTAAAAGGACTGTGGAAACGGATGATGCAGCTGCGCTGATGCTAGGGAAAAGCATTCCAGAACAAGAAGTGAGGTAGAGTAAACACACAAAGTAAGTTTCCCAACACTAAGTGCACACCATACTCAAGTGATTTTATGAGCTAAAGAGAAGTTAACTCTATGTTTCTTCAGAAACATTTTCCAAAATTAAACTAAATTGTATTTTGCAAATATAATAGAATTGTGATGTCTACTATGCTTTTCCCTCAGACCAATCCTAAAATTAATTCCAGAATGAGGTGGCTTCACAGGTTCCAATGTTATTCCCAAATTCATTTAGAAACTCAGAAAACTCAGACACTCAAGTCAGAACTAGCTCACTAATACTGCCATATATTTATTGGTTTGGTTATCAAAAGAATTGGACTTCCCCTGCATTTAGACATTGCTTGGAAGAATTAAATGTTTAGAGTCACATTTGCAATGGTACTGAGAGACTGAAAGGTGAAAGCAGGCAGTCCCGGGACACTTTTTAAAGTACTAAAGCAACTACTGGTCAACTAGGCAATGGTTTAATCACATTTGAACAACGGTCTACATTTTTAAGCACCAGCATATTCACAAAAATTCTGCCTTCTTGGCCTAATTACTTAATACACAGCACTAGATACTAAATTCAAACAAAAAAAACCACACAAAGAATAAAAATGCCACAGTTTATTTCTATTTGTACATGTTAAGCACAAAAGCACACTATGACAATGTAACAGTTCTGGATATCAACACATATTAAAGGTCTATTCTACTACAGTTCTTACAAAAAACATAAAAGCAGTTCTAAGGCAGAAAATTCATAGGATTATGAAGGAAATGCCACATTAATTCACATGGATTATATACCCTGTAGACGGTAACAGCTCCAAAAGAAATCTTCAGTACACTAGTAGAGCTACTACTTAAACCAAAAGCATTTGGTAGTTCATCCATCAAGTTTATTCAAAGAAGCTGTTAGAACTTCTATAAGATGTCTAATAGAGTGAAAAAGTATGCAAAGTGAGCCACACTTCTCAAAACATAACCATTAAAAAAGAAAAAGGAAAGAAAAAAACCCCAAAACTTGGTGTCTATATTGGGCTGATGAAGCAACACTTCCAGGTCATCTGTGGATGAAAAGAAAACCAACAACACTAAGAGCATTCCCTTTGCACCAAGCACAAGGGACTAGGTGTAAAGAGTATGAAGAAGATGAAAAAGTGGAAGAAGAGAGACAAGTAATCCAGCCTGGACAGCAGAGTCTAATAGACAGAGACAGATGGAAAATTACAGTGATGCAGTCATTTGTTTGCCTCCCTTGTCCACCCACATACAAGAGGGTCACTATAAATATGAAAATCTGAGCTAACCAAAACCAGAAATCCAGAACATTCTAGTCAGATCCAATAAAAAATATTGCAACCTGGATCCCTTCCTGGGTTTCCGCTGGGACAATATCCTCTGGGATATTGTCTCTGATGATACAAAGCCTTGATTTCTGTTGGGTTAGTTCCTTGCTAAATCCAGGGCACAAATTGAGTCGAACAAATGAAATCCCAGTCACAGGTGAAACATTTTATGCAGGTACATATAATTACATCCGTGCACTTTAACAAATAAAAAATGGAAAATAAAAATTCACCACAGGTAAACACAATGATATAGCAAATACAGCATTAATGTTTCTGACCCTTCTACAAAAAAACCCCTGTGCTTTAAGAACTGATACTAATATACTGTACACCACTTGCAGACAAAATGATTCAGAGTGCACCAATTCACATGTTTTGTATTGGACAGAGAAGAAAGGATACTTAATTTCCGTAACCATGAAATGGTTATAAGTCACTTTTTGTTTTAGTTCCTAATAGTACTGTCCTCAGCACTACAAATATACATAAGCTAATTATAAGAATATCACTCAATGAAAAGACAGAAGGAACTATCAATGACCAATATACATTTTGCTGAAATATACAGTTTCTTAATATTCCACAAGTGAGATGGAGAAAATATTGGTCAAGCAACTTCAGAAATGGATACACACTACCAGTAGGACAGATATGCACCCATGCTATAAAATGCTCCAAAATGGATGGCATAGAAACAGAAAATGCCTTGCTACTACAAGACATTTCTTTGTCCAAAGGATACCAGAAATCCTTTCTTTTCCCTACTGTCAGTTAGTATGAGCCTAAACTTATGAGAAGGTAGCTCCCAGAAATTTTCTGTCCTGAGAATTCTTAGCTGGAAGTCTTCCCCTCAGGTTAAACAACTACAAAAGCATGTGGTTTTGCAACCTAATAAATAAGGCATAACACAGTGAAAGTAACCAAATTCAAATGAAAAGAAAGCATTCAAATGAAAAGTAACCATTTCCATCAATAAAGCAATATAATCTGTTAAGGACAAGGAAAGTAGTTTTACTGCATGTTTGCTCAGTGCTCCTTCCACACATTGGTTTCGTAGTCACAGACTTCGTCAAGAACCTGACTTTGTTTACTAATGGCAGCCAGGCTTAGGATGTTAGCAGTCTGTACTGCTTTACAGAAAAATTGATGGCCTTTCAAAATGATCTGTTCTAGTTCAGTCCAAATTACGGGAAATGAAGCAAGAGGCAGAGAACAAAATATTATTACCTGTAATGTGTACATCAAGCCTGATTATAAAACAAGGCTTGTGGCTAAAATCTCTGAAACAAATCTTGGTCACACTGACGTCAAAGGCCAAACAGTACCACTGACAATGGAACTAGACACTTAGTTTTAAAGTTATGATTCTTCAGTTCCTTCTCAAAGCAGATCAAATCTTAAAGCTTATCCTCACGTACCTGTCAATATGACAAAACAGTAGGGTACAACTCCATGTAAACATCACAATTAAAATAATTTTTCTATGATCATTTATTTCAAAATTAAGAGATAAGAGGAGTGAACAGTTGTTTTGGTGACTGTGAAAGACCAAAACGGTGGCTCTATAAGCATGCTTCAATTTTAGAGAAACAATATGCAAGATACTTTTCTGTCCAGTTCGCTCTCCAGTGTCCTGCTTCCATTATTAGCTCGTTGCCATGCTCTAAGCTTAAAAATATGAAGGAAACTGAAGTCTTGTTTCAGTGCTTTTGAAGGCAATGAGACTACTTGGAACAAGTGAGGATAAGTGTATATGGTAGGATTGTGACGTTGCTATAGTACTCTTTCATGAATAGTAATTACTCTGCAAGTGTGTAAAGCAGACAGGCCCAGTTGCATAAGGCTCAATGCAAGTTTTATGAACTGCAGAAAAGCATGATTAGTATGGGGGGAAAACATGTTTCACACTTTTATTGTAAAGAACATGAGAATCTCACAGAAACTGCCAGAACAGATGTTCATAAATTGGGCCCTTAATCTGCAGCACTTTCCAGGTTTTAAGCTATATCCACTGGTCTGTAGAACATATTCCTCTCTTTTTAATATAATTCTTCTGTTTAGTTTTTTTAATAAATAAGTTTATGACTTTAGTAGTGTTGCCAGCTGTTCAATTTTGATTTACTGTCAGAGTCTGCTTTAATATATAGTGGCTTTTGTGGCTTACCCATATAGATTACATTTTAAGCTTCAAGATATCACTATAAAGCAGCTGGAAAAAGTACTGGCTGTGCTCAGAAACCAGCATTATTGCCCTAGTGATCAACCACTGAAACATGCAACTACAACAGCAACCATTCTCTAATAAACTTTTGTATACACAATTCCCAAAATAAAACTGCAAAACTTACCGAGTAAGAGCAGGTCATCTTAACACATGTACTTAAAAAAGCTAGCCCAATAAAATTGCTATATTATTAATTAGGTGGTATAGCTGGCAATAGAGATCTCTACAATGACTGCTCTTTATTCTTTCGTTATATTGTTTCCTTTACTTCTACTGTGCAGCTAGAGATAACATAAGAAATGAAAGATTTTACAACTGCTTTATATAGTGCTTTCTAGAAATTTCCTTTAAAGCAGTGTTTATTGAATATTACTGGGAAAGAACTGTCAGTACTCTTCACATTGAACCATTTTCAACCTCGCAGAATTACAACACAACCAGACTAGGCTTCTTTTCTCCAGCATCTGCAAGTACACAGGGTAATGTTATTAAAATAAACCACCATAACAATATACTTAAAATTAAACAATGAATTAAACTCAAAAACTCTGGAAATTCTCTACAGTTGAACTAGTTCAGAACCATCAGTCAGAACTACTAGGGCTTTTTTATTACACTGAAAATTACTTTTTCTGCTCAAAAAGATTCCTTTTTCCATATAAAACTAACTCCCTAAAAAAAAATTCTAACCAGGAGAACCAAATAGATTGATTCAGAAAGATGAGTACGGTGCCTCATGAAAGGGTTTTTTTTGCCTTTCATAACTGTTATTTTCTCCTAAGTTTAGATTTAACAGCTGGACAGTATCCATGGTGCATTAGTCTCATTAAGTCCTATCATACCTAAGGGGAAGGCAGACCTACATCATGGAAGATATAATAGAAAAAATAAAACAAAATCAAAACCAGGCTTTCTACCCATAGCATCAGGAGCAAAGCCTGTAGGAGAATGAAGAATGAAGAGAAGCATAAAAAATGCTCATCCCATGAGACATCGCAGTGGCACCTCCACAACAACATATGTCAAGATTTTCCATAATGCTTTTGAAGGGGGATTGAGAAGTAGACTACAAAATGCCACCATTATCTATGTCATGAGCAGAATATAAAAATACAAAAATATTTTTGAAACAGTTCAACTTAACAGCATGACCAACAACTCCTACACACTTTTTCTCTTCTGCATCCCTGCAGTGAATTATTTTCCAAAGCCTCCTGTAAATGTATAAAGTAAGGTTTTAGGAACTGAGGGTCTCTCTTTCTGTTCACAGTATCAAAGGTGTGCTATCTGTACAAATCTTGGGTTTTCCGGCCTTCATGTTAAATTATCTACCACAAAAAAAATGCTTGGTTGCAAAATCCAACAATTTAAAGTTGCCCCCAATACAGATACTGACTATATCCCTGTATTTTTCCAAAGCATGCCTTTCTCAAGACCTTTTACTATTCTGTGTGTTCCATTCAACTATTTAGTCTGTAGCTTTTTTTGAATTACTGTTTGTTTAGCATATGAAACAAAAAGCAATGGTCCTGATGGCAGTTTTTAAATGGTATAACCTAGGTGTGATTAAGTTCTCCAGTCAAAGTCAGAAAGAGCTAATGTTAATGCTTATTCCTCTTTCTGTACATGTATTTCAAAACTTTAATGAATTCTACCATCATATACTAGTATTATACTAGTATGATATATTCCTGTTATCACACATAATTAGGTAAACATATTGGACAATACTTACAGCCAAACAAAACTCTCATAGTATACAGATTAAAAAGGTAATCCAAAAGAATATTATAAACTAGGGGCTAGCATGAAAACACCAGAGTAAACTTGGAGGAGCTTACTAAACATGCTCTAAATTTACACCCATGTAAACAACAAAAATTTTTATCTTAAGCACTACTCTTGAAAAAAAATTAGATTTAAAAAAATCAAAAATATATCATGAAAATTTCATAGGGAACTCAGTATTTTTAAAACAGAAACTATGTGCAATGTACACAAAATAAAGCCCTCCTCTTTTAAGACCTTATTTTAAATAAATAAATTAGATTACTAATTTACTATTCATCATCACTGTACTCCACCCTCCTTAACCAACATATTTCAGTAAATCTTAACAGATTTTTAAATTAATTTAATGTTACAGTGTCTTAGATCTCTCTTTCAAAAACAAGCCTATTTTGAAGTTATCCTCCAAATCACAATGGCTGGAAGCACAGAGTGTAAATAACAACAATAATGACAATGCTGTCTGCATTTAACCACCAGGCTTATCTCAGTGATCTGTTTGATATTGGCTTAGCAGCTACTCCCATATGGTAACACCTTCACAGATTCATATTACACACACGGAAGTAGTGAAATATCTTTATTTTTTTTCATTTGTCCCCTCAAAAAAACCATGATCTGTAAAATACACTGAAGTAGATAGCAGAAAGAAACTGCAGCACTACTGGTACCTCATGAAGGCATACCTTCTCAACTACTGGAACAATGAAGAACTCGTAACTGTAAGTGCTTAATATGCTTAAAACTCTCTCAAAAAAAGCCACACATTTAGCAGAGTACACATGTTCATGTACTGACATGGGCATCATAAACCCACAACATCTCAGGAATGGAGCTGTAACTGTGGACTAAACTTGAAACGGTAGCATTAATTTCCACTTCTCTTGCAAAACCCCAATAAACATGACAATTACACAATTTAAAAATATACATACAATGCATTCCCCGTAATTTTTGTTCTTTGTTCTTAAATCTGCATGCACATTGTTCATACTATACCACTAAGAGAATGAAGTTATCCATTATGATTATTCCCCATATTAACATAGACTATCCCTCCTTCTCTAAATGGAACTGGAATAATAACTACTTACTTCCCTCCTTCTCTAAATAGAACTGGAATAATAACTGCTTACTTCCAATGAAAGTTTTTGGAGTTTTTTTTTTTGTTCACTGAAATAAATAGAAAAAGCTGAAGTTTTCCCCACTGATTAGGAATAAATTTCTCTTCCACACTTTCTGCCCATACAGAGTATTAAATATATTCAACTTCTACATGCATTTCAGTTGAAGTTGCAGAGTACACATAAACACCGTCAACTGCTACTATATTTATCAGTCTGACTCTGAAACTCTGAAGCTTTAAAAAAAGATTAGTTTACTGACTTATCTAGCTTTTAAATAGAAAATATTGCTACAATAGCGCTTGTCTTTTTCCCCATTTTGTCCAAAATCCTAATACTAATGCCCTATTCACACTCGAAATTTGGTTATCCTCTCTCATCAACTTCCTTCAATAATAATATATGAGAATATATTTCCACAGTAGCTAATGGAGACATTCCTAAAAATCAATGTGCTGCAGTGATACAGGAATAAAAGCTTACTTCACTGTAATGATGCTTCCAGACTTCCCTCAAGTCAGGTGGTTACTTGCAGTTAATGATCTGTGACATACCACACAAGTAGTCCTAAAAAGACTTATTATCCACTGCATGTGCAACAATATTTGCTTTATGGATGGCTAAATGAATGAAGACATTCAACATAACTGTAAAAGTAAAATCAAAAGAAAACTTACAAGTAACATGTTTTCTTTGAGTAAAAGAGCTGTGAACATTTTCTATTAATACTTAACCTTTTGCTGGAGCAGTGCAACCACATATAATGCTTGAATCCATAAAGCCCAAGAGCTGCTCGGGGTTAACACTGATTAACTGCCCCCAATCAAATGTTATAACTTTTAAAAATTTCAGAGAGCTTCCCCCCACTAATGAAATCAAAATTGCATTTATGTCATGTGGCAAAGGTAGGAGCAGGACCACTGGCAAAAAAAAAAAAAAAGAAATTCTGTCCTGTTTTAAAAACAGGTATTTTTTTCTATCCAATAAAACAGACATGAATTTGACTGCGTTTTAAAACTATGTATATTATGCTCCACTGACTTCTATTAATACACTAATAGAAAAGAATAGCAAATTAACCTAAAATAAGCTCCAATCCAACAGCACAATATCTCCCATGACTCTCAGACTGTGCAGACATTCACACATTTTATGTTTATAATTTTTTTCATTTACTAGACTCAGCTTTTGTCCACCACATGTCCACCGTAGATTAACTATTCCCTTAGGTACAATTAAGGGCTTTCCATTTGTTGTAAGAAGACCTAAGTATGAAGGACGCAGCCAGAAAAAACATTTCTACCTAAACCAAAAACAGAAGCACATTCAGCCTGGACTATAGTTTATGCAGCATCTTTTTTATTGGACGTATGTCTACTTTGCTAAATAAACTACAGACAAAATCCATGGAAACAGTAAGAGATCTCTCAGCATTTCATTTGTGTATTATTATAAAAATATGATATATATACTGTTCTAACCTTTGTATTTAAACAGTTTACCTCTATTTGCATTTCTCAGTGACATCTCTACAGATTTTTCTGAATTTAAGCATAACGGTTAGGGAATAAGAATATATTATTTACTGGCACTTCTGTCACACTGATGTTTGAGTTCCAACTACACTAACAACAGTCTATTGGGTCCTTGAACTTGGTTGTGATTCTTGGTTAGTCATAGCAGGCAAAACTCAAGTGCATAAAACAAAAACCTCAAGTGCAGGCTCAAGATTTTACATGTAGGAAGAAGAAACCAGTTTATTCTTAGTCATTAAAATAAAAAAAGTGTAGCATAAGAACTGTTTATTAGTTGGAATAGTTCACAACTATTCCCACTTTCTTGTTAAAGCACTGTATGAACCAACTGAGAAAATATTTTCTGCAAATAGATTGCACATATCTAAACTGCCCTGGTTCAAATTAATGCAAATTCATTGATTTTCATAGAACTACACCTGTTTATATCAGGGCTCTGTCTAACTAAAAAATCTCAAACTCAGACAAGTGGTACGACAGTAATATATATTCTGTGTGCAAGTCGTGTATATTTTTCAGCTTCAACCCTGTAATGAACCCCAGATTGCAGCAGAGCACAAATGAAAAAGTAAGCTCACTACTAACTAATGCTATCTGGGCTTAATATAGGCATTTGATAAAGATTATCAATTATCTTTTGAGTAGCACGAGAGAAAGGATTTCCCCTTTCTACTCTTTGGTTTTTTTTATGGGTACTCTGCAGAGGCCACTTAGTTTTTAAGAGCCACCACCAAAACCTATACTGTATACATGCTTCAATAACGGCTGCAGCACTGTAAGAAAGCCCAGAAGTCTAAAAATTTGCCTTTAACCAGGTTACTTATCAGCTTCTGTGTCCACTGCCTTCCCATCCAAGAGATCATTTTGTGAAGGATTCTAAAGAAGACTCAAAGCAAAACATGGGCTGATTTGCAACCCTTTGCAACAGATACATTTATCACAGGAAATCTCATGAAGACCAGAGCCAGAATGGAATACATATGCACAGATCCTTGTGATCTTTCCTGCCAGGTATTTTCCCTTCACAGCCACTAGAATATGGCAAGGTAAACACTACACAAGAGCAATAAACCTTCCTTCTTTGTTCTGTATAATGTTGTGAGCTCAGATCCTTTCTAAAGAATGGCACTTGAGGCTCAAGCACTGTCTACTAATCGCAGTTTAGTAGACTTGTCCACGTGGCAATTTAATAGACATAATTAAATACATCTCTTCAGCATGGATGGTAGCCAGCACTATTAATGTTAAGCCAAGCATGATTTAGGATCAAAATCTTGCAAGATAGATGCTTTCTCAGACAAGCAAGGTAATTTTCTCACTCAAATTGTACGTGTTTCTACATTGCTCCCACTGCTAAAGTAATACAGAGCACATTGAGACACTGGGTTGGAAATATAATACGGTGAATAAAAGATCATTTCCACCTATAGTTTTCCCTTCCATCAATTTGAGTTTCTTGTTAAAAGTAATTTTTAATAAAGTTACCTGACCATTGAAACAAACAAATCCGTAAGACTGCAACTTTCTATTAATCTTACAAGTTGAGACAAACATTCTACACATACTTTAAAACAGGGTATCATTCTATGTTTATTCAAATGAGTTGGTAAATTGACTGTACCACAGGACAAGGTTTTCTTTTTAAGGGAGTCTCTACATATAAGTAGTTTACCCTCCAATCCCAAGAGCATGTGTAAGACTCAGGTGACCGGACCTGCTGTCAAGCATACCGCAACTTTAGTTTAATCAGGCATAAGACTCTAAAGAACAGGGGTCTTTGCATTAGCTGCTCAACACTTGTCTTAATTACAGGTGAAGGACCTAAAAAGGGCAAGCCCACGGGAAGCAAGAACAGAAAACTGGGGGAGGTTGGGAGGGACAAGAGAATGAATGCATAGCTCTGAATTTTAATAAGCCAGAATATCAAAGTGAGTATTAATGCAGAAATTTCTGAGTACAGCTGGGGAGACTAAGTATATAATGCAGCAACAGAGTCTAAAAGCAGACTGGGCAAGTCCCATGACCAGCTAGATTCATATTAGTACACTGTACACCAAACATTAATTTGTATCTGGGCTGGAAAATGTTTCTTTCTGCACTCAGATTAGATAGGAAAAAACATTTTATGTTGTACTTAAAGGCAAGTTTAAGGTACACTAAAATGTAACCTTTAAACTTCACAATGTAACAGCATACCACTTCCTGTACAGAGATAGCACTCCAAGATCAATTAATCATGGCTAAGACGAACAAATGGTCAACATTCTTAATTAGTGTTGATGCATTCTCTTCTGTGCCCTCATCTGTCATGAAGACTGTTTAAAAATCTGAGTTATTAGTCTTTATTGAGGAGTGGATCTGGTTAACATCTCTAAGAACAGAAATGATTCATCTAGCCACTATACACCGGTACCTGATAATTCCTACCCCCTATAGAAGCTACAGATAACCACCGCCCTAAGACCATCTTGGTAGCTATAAATCAAAATGAGTATAGCTCCCATGCAACCTGGGTTAATTTTTGTTTACAATATATCCACTGAAAATGCTGGTATGACACTTGAGGAGACTGCTTATAGATTAGTGCAGAAGAAAATATATAAAACAGTCAAGGTAGAAAGGAAGAAAACACATCAATCATACAAAACACAGTAAACCCTCTCTAATTCACACTTAATGACTAGAAGATCCATTGTGATCACTGTACTTCATCAATAACTAATTTAAGCAAAGCTGCTAAGTGCACAAAACAATTTATTCTCTTGATAACTATAGTTTCATTTATACTATACAAATCAAAGTATTTGACAGCAACATATCTACAAAAGTTTTAAGTTATTGCATAGAAAGTAGAAAACATAAGTTAAAATTAACAGTAAGGTGTACTCCCCAGTTAGCAGTGCAAAGCAAGTGGTATTAGCAACACAGAAATAAGAACCCTTCAAATACACTTTGTTTTAAATAAGAATAAAATGACACAACATAAGTTTCTAGGAAAGTCAAATTTAAGATTCAATATCAGCTGTAAAGTTCAGGATTATTAAGATCTTATGACTTATAATTCATAGGAAAAAATAGTTCTACATTAAATTTTATCATTCCTTCTGTTGTTCACCAAACGCACAGACAAAAATCTGTGGAAAAACAGAGAACTAACTGATAATTGAACATAGATGCAGAAATCAGGTCTGGGCAAGATCTTGATTCAAATCAGCTTTCTACTCTCTCTGACCAAATGTGTAGGACAGGCTATGGAAAAAAAAGAAAAAATGTACAGGAAGGAAAAAAGAATGAAAATTGAAACTAAGCACCCAGGAGGAAGCCAGCCACCTTAAATAAAGTACTGGTTTTACAATGGAGGTCTGCATCTCTGAAGCTCTTCTTCTCCCAATTATTTTTAATAAATTATTTAAATAAATTAACTTTTATTTAATAAAAATAAATTAGGGCAATGACAGTCCTTCATTTTAGTTACTAGTGAATAACAGGAAAAAAAAAAAAAAAACACAAAGAAAAAAAATTAGAAAGAGAGGTGGGAAGGTCCAGAATTTAGATGTCAATTCATACTGCTCTACTATTTTCAAATAAATCTCTGATGGATGAGAGACCAGCAACTGATTGGAGCTTTTTAAGTAGAAATTACCTTTCCAATGTTTCACGAGTAAATCATAATCTCTTACAATCACAACAGGATATTTTAATAGATTGACACCACTCTGAAGTTAATTATCATGCTTTAAACAGACACAGCAGCTTACTGTGTTCATGCCACTAATCTATTGCAATGTACAATAAACCAGAACAGTGAAAACAAACACTGATTCATTTAAATCAGCACTGAACAATTTCTTCAACTTTTATTGAATACTAGAGAAATCCCTGCAAACTTAACATTTAACAGAATGACTACAAACTGATACTAGAAACCACTAATAAATTATCTATAAAATTGCATGACTTAACAGCAGTAAACAATTATGCACTATATACTGCCATATATCAAATAATTTACTTTCAATGATAAAATTACCCAAGGAAATTATTTTCATTTAATAGAATTCAAGTGTACAGTTTTCTATATCATACTGTGTAGAAAATTTTTTTTGTATTCTTCAAAGTTACAGCTTTATTCCTAGAAAGAATCCAGGTATATCTCCCCCAAAATGGGAGAAACACACGTGTATTTCAGACAGTATTAGTAAGAGGAAACAGACAAAGGACAGCCTAAGCCCAAGTTAAGTAACTAACTTTAGGCCAAAGTTTCAAAACAGAGGCTGAGCTTCCAAATTCTTATCAAAGTATCTAAATACTGGCCCAAAGCTTTCCAGCTGCTATGAATGAAAATGACTGCACATTTGGCAAATTTTAAAAGCTTTTATCAGAAAGAAAGTTAAGTGTTAGAATAACTTGCCTGTGGATATTGGCATTTCTAGTCTTTCAGTGAGCTTACCTGGGTATTTTCCTAGAAGACAAGTACAACTCAAAAAAACCAAGTACAATCCTGAGACAGAAACCACTCACTGGAGTATTTCGCCTGAATGATGCATGAGGTCAAGTAAGTTCATCCACTCATCAAATGGCTTTTCCTGGTTCTTAACCTATTATTGCTCTTGCATTGCATATGAGTGTCTTATCACTTACTAAGTAAAGAAATTGAACAGAGTGATTCCTCCTTAATAATTTGTTAGTACCAGTAGTTTTATCTTTTCATAATACATGAGAGTCAATACCATGCTTCTATATAAACACCTTGTTTTCTATTTATGTAACAACAGGAGCCTTCCGCTCACAGGCCATTAATTTTTTAGTATTGGGGTGGATGCCCTCTTATCATTCTTATCCTACTATAAGATTATATCCTAATATAGAATTTAGAAAGGCAATACGCTTCTAAAGTCTAACTTTTATAATGCTGAAATAAAAATAAAGCAAAAAAACCCCCTCTTTAAACAGTATCCCCTGCATGCTCAACATGTGCAACAGCAACAAACAGCATCACATGAAATCAATATTTTGCTGTTTTCCTTTATACACAGCTTCTGAAGGAAAACAAGGTAGCAAGCACAGTTCCCTCAGCTGCTGTTTTCATAAAATTGTCATATATGAACATCATGGCTAATCTTTTGCATAATTATTTTGCCCTACCTGTGACGAGGATTAAGTTCATATGTTATGTTAATCACATGTTTGTTAATTGTTGGTTATTAATTGCACAGTTATTAATTGGTTAAAGTATAGTTAAAGTTGTTAAGGTTATTCCTAGAGCCACAGTCGACCCCAGACATTCCCAGAGGAATAACCATTTCTTCCCAAAGTTTTCATGTTTTACAATTAAAAAGTTATTAAAGTTACTTGCTTCTTACAAAACCAAGCGAGACACAGACATCCCCTAGACGCAGCCAATCTCCCCAATTTATGTTGATTTATATTGTTCTTTGTATTGTTATCACTATTTTGTGTTTTAAAAGTTTATTTTGTGTATTTAACTTAAGTTTTCTTATAAATCTAAGTTCTCTAAAGTTGATTTCTAAGCTCCCCATACCAGACTTCCAAACTGCCAGTTTCTAAAATTAGCCCCTCTCTGCTGCCCTGTAACTTGGCTCCATGGTAACCTGGAATATTAATGAGGAGCCTTCCCGCCTTTTTCAACCGACATTCTGCTGTCCCCTGGCAGCACGGGCACATTGGTGGGAAGGCGTCCTCTCAATCAGACACCTGGACAAATCCACAGGTACCATGGGGGCAGGACAGGGGCAGGCAGGGGTGGAGACCAAACCTTATAAAAAGGGCTGCGCAAGGCAGTTCTGAGTCTTTCTCCTCCAGTCAGTGGTGGTGAAGGACTGGTGCTGGGAGCGGGCCTCTTCTCTCTCTAAGAGAGACTTTTATAATTGCTTTGAGCCTCGGACTAGCCGGAGTTCACCCCAGCACCATACAGCTCCCTGTCCTAGGGCAGCCGTGCGGTGGCCCGGGGTCTGATCGCCGCGGACCCGGTTTCTTTTTTGCCTTCCTTTTTTTTTTTTTTTCTCTCGGCTTTTCTTTTGGACTTTCCTCGGACGCTTGCTGCTACCAATAAACATCTTCCACCTCGCAGCAAGAGAGTTGTGGCTCGTTTTTCACAAAATGAAAGCCCTTTCACTAGTCAGTGTCAGCCTTTATCTGAAAACTCACCCAGGAAACCAGATTCCATTTCCAGATGCTCCCAAGGAAACGCTTGGATATTAAAGATTTGCGGGCATGTATATGTGAAAAATAAGA
Source organism: Aleadryas rufinucha (assembly GCA_013397815.1). Taxonomy (NCBI): domain Eukaryota; kingdom Metazoa; phylum Chordata; class Aves; order Passeriformes; genus Aleadryas; species Aleadryas rufinucha. The sequence goes on from VZTH01018232.1 coordinate 610,963, forward strand.
GAAATGAAACGCCTCCAAATGGAAACCAATGTATCATTTTCTACCTCTATTGTGTCAGTTCAGCAAAGGAACATTTTTTATCCTATGTTACAGTGTATCTTACCGCAAATACTTCGCAAGATTTACAGAACTCCAGCTGGGAAGTCAAATTTTGGGGCAAAATAGAAACCAGTGAAAAATATTTTTAATTTGAATTTCAACAGAATCTGTATTATTGACTCTGGTCTGCTAGAGTACAACACTGTCTGTGTTATACTTTCAGAAGTGCTATTTATATATTGTAACTAAGACCTTCTCTGTTTCCTTCACAGGAAATTAGTCTTTCATAATTAATGTCATAAAATGTTACAGCATCACTGTAGAAATACTACTTAATGGTTCTGAATGAAAGTGTTGTCTCTACATTGTTTTCAAATGATGTTAAACAATTCTAACTTGCTGGAAAAGGTCCTTTTCTCAGGTTTGTTCATGACATGGTCACTGTAACATGGAAACAAATTACTTGGAAAGTGAAAAATCAAACCTTTTTCTGTTGTTCAAATAAATGTATTTATACAATTTAAAAGTTATGTATCTGCTTCTACCACTTTGTTTCTAAGATTTTTATGTGTTGCTTTTATCATCTTCAACAGAAAAAGGGGTAAGACAGCCAAGATCAAGATGTCAGTTATGCCAAAAAGGATGTTCCTATTAAGATGTAAGATTTTTTACTTGGAAACAGGGGAATTGGGAATCCATCTAATTAGGAAACCAACTAGGTGATGATTATTTAAAGTGGCATATTTTGGTGGTCAGAAGAAAGCCACTGTATCATACTTTTGTGATCACAAAAAGGAGAGGTTAAAAAATCCCAAAATAACACAAAGTCACCTGATGTGTAAAACTACAAGTATGTCACATAACATGAAATACTATATAGTTTATGACTTAAACATTTTCATGAAGGACTTTTAAAACTGTATTACAAAAGCTGCAGAGAAGACTACCACACCCTGAATGGGGCTCTGAGAGGCCCTGGACTGCTCCCCCATGAAGATAAGATAAAGTAACAACAGCTCAGGGCTGGGGACATTCACAAAGTACAAACTCAACACCTCAGGAGTAGAGACCACAGCCCCAGGGCTATTAGCTGCCAGGCTCGAACAGACCCTCACATCAAAGGGTGGGGGAAGAGAGGCTTTGGACATGTGCTGGAAAAGCCTCTGGTGAGAGGTGCAGTGACCGCCCATCCTCCACTGTGCTGAGGGGCCCTTCGCCCGGGGAAAAGCCACATCCACGTGAAGGACAGCAGAGGGGGGGTCATGGCCCATCAAAAGCCCTCTCAAAGGGGTCCCCAGACCCTGCACCAGAGATGATGCCAGAGATCCTCAGTGTTGCAAGGGACAGGGTCAAACCCAGCCCCCTGCAGGGGAGGCATCTGGGCGCTCCCACCTGGCCAGAACGTTATTAATCCATGGGATTCTTTACTCTTCGGCGTGTGGCCACGTGGCCACAGAGACGGGGGACCCTCAGCACCAAGAAGAGCAGAAGGAGAGGAGCAACGAGACGTCGTTGGGACCCTCGGATGGGTGATACACTTCCAGCTAACCCCTGTCACTCTCTCCCTGTCCCCCCATCCCCCACACACACTTCTATTTCTTGCTTTTCTCTTTCTCCTTGTCTCTTTTACTATTAAATAAAACATATCCATTTTTTGGCACCAACATCTAACCTTGTTTACTTTTAATCTCGTTTTTGGGTATATTTTGAACGTCAAAGTTCTTTCTGGTTTACACTCAAAGACTTAATTTTCTTTGCTCTTCTGGGTTTAAACTGGATTGTCACAAGGTAACATAAAAGAAAGTCTGATAAGCAACTCCTAAGTATTATGCCTAGTGCATAGTGTCGTTTTTTAAACATATACCAGTAGTTAATCCAGCAGTCTCTTAACAAACGGAATCATGAAATATACCTTTTACTACATCCAGGAATGCTTCCCAGCTCTCCATTCCAGACACATGCCATGGCTACATCCTGGGGCCCTATCAAATTCAAACACAGGCGAGTGATCTCTCTACTCCTGTGTGCTGCTCTCCAAGCAAAGAGGACACAGGGAAAGAGGCTGCAGGCTAGGCAAAGCGTGATGCAGCAAGTCCCATAACCTATCTGCCCAGAGCCAGAATCCTGAAGTACACCCAAACATGTCATCTGTACATAGCAAAAATACACAAGACTGTATCTTGCTGCATTTTGCTAAATATATATACCTTATGTTATTTCATTAATAGCAAACCACATCCAGAGTATTTCAATTAATATGTAAATATGAGTAACTTACTTTTATTTCCAACCAAAGCCACAAGTGGCTGTGTTTCTGATTCTTCATTCACTTTTTTTACCACATTATACCAGTCTTCCAAATTTTCAAAACTCTGGCCATTGGTAATATCATAAACCAAGAGAATACCCTAAATAAAAAGACATGTTTAAAATGTTACAAATTGCAAAAGAATTTAACATGGTAAGATTTGCATCAATCTAAATTATTATCATCATAAAATAATAGCATCATATCTTTTGAGGGTCAGTTAAAGGAATTACAAATTTCTGTAATATACACATGTTATTACAGCATTTCTCCTGCATTTCATGTGTTCCAAATTCACATTAACCAAACTACAATGGTAGAAAAAAAATGGCAACACAGTGAAGAGCACAATTAGTTATATCAGAAATATTACAAACTGCATATGCTTTATGATAAACCCAAAGTAGCATTTCACACTAATAGGAAGATAAAAATTACACAGGAGAATGACTTTTATTTTAACTAATATTAGTTGCAGATTCAATGTTCCCTTTTTCAGGGAAAAAAAAAAAAGGCAGTTCAATTTTACATTTCTGCACACTGTCTGTCACATTTCTACTGTCTTTTGGGGATAAAGGCCAGATTCCATTCCTACAGTATTGTAGAAGATAAGAAGTATTGGTGAGCTTTAAACTTTCAAAAGAGAACCTAAAGACATGGTCAGAACTCAAAAAAGAGTCCCATATATTTCAGAGGTTTTAGGCCAAGCTACAGGTGACAAATACTCAAAGCAGACAGTGATGACAATTGCTCTGCACTAATATCCAATACTATAAAGCACAGCCTATCAACAGTCCAAATGTCATCCCTGTGATCTCTGTGCCCTCCATAATTCCAAGATCAGCCTTCAGATCTCAATTATTGAGTCTTCTGCCCCTGCTTTCCACCACACTCTAATAAAGTCAGTATCTTGTAAATTAGGAATAAAGTCAGTAAAGGAATAAAGTCAAAGAATTGGCTTCAGTCATACTTGTTCTCATGGAGTTCACACCTGGCAAAAAAATCCTACATCCGCACACTGTTTCTCACATGAAATTTTCAAATATATTCTGAAAAAAAAAATATGATGCACACAAAAATAGCTGGTTCATTGACCTATTGTCAGTAGAAAAGATTTCTCAAGTTTTTTCAGGCATTTGTCTGGGCCCAGTTTTAACTGATAGTTTCATTCACAAGCAGTGTCTTAGATCACAAAACAGAGTGCACACTTATTTAATAATTTCACACATGACAACAAACTAGTACAGACTGTAAGACTATTTGAGGAGAGTTTAGACTTTATGATGACAAACAGTGTAAAAATAATAAGATGCAATTCAATAAATACCATGACAAGTTCAAAGGAAGCAATAATCAAGTGCACAATAGGAAGCATCTGGCTTTGCAGCAGGTTCCATATAATAGGATCAAGGAGTTATAGATCACAGCTGAATATGTCAAGCTTATTTTGCAAATACCACACTGGCATGAAACACTCCAGGTGAAATAATATATCCACCTTTGGACACTTGAATGTCAAAAAAAGCATACACTAGAAGAAACCAGTAACAGTATCATAGGTTTAGAAACAATGACTGACATGAAAAAAATAGAAAAAATAAAATTGACTGCTTCAACAAACACAAGACTCACGGCAAGCATGATGATGCTGGTACAAGTTTTAAGAGAAGGTAACAGAAGTTCTCTTTGTATATGCGCTTACACATAGTTTGCAGAAGCCACTAAATTGGGAAGACCAGCCAGTGTGCCCAAGTGCAGGGTTACTACAATGGGATATGCAGACATGCTCAGGGAATGGGTGAACAGGACAGTTTCAACACTCAACGAGGATAAGTGCAAAGCCCTGAAGCTGGGGAGGAATGAACAATACAGGCTGAGGGGAGCAACTGAAAGTGACCTGCAAGTCTTGTCAGACAGCAGGCCAAATCCGAGCCAGCAACATTCCCTCGCAGCAAGGATGGCCAACATGATCCTGGGCTGCATTAGCAGAAGCACAGCCACCAGACCAGGGAACTTTTCTACTCAGCACTGGTTGGATCATATCTAAAAGAATACATCCAGTCAGAACACATCTTTAGGCCCCTCAAAACATCAGAAAAGTGGAGTAAGTTCAGAAGAGGGCCACCAAGATGATCGGAGGCTGGAGCACTTGTTTTATGAGGAAAAGATGAACAAACCCAAATTCTTCAGCATGGAGAGGAAGCAGCTCTGGGAGGACCTAAAAGCAACCTTCCCATATCCATGAGGAAGCTATGAAGGAGATGGAGCCAGGCTCTTCCCAGTAGTGCATGGCAGGATAAAACTCAAGGGGCATAAGCTGAAATAAGAGAAATTCAAACCATATCTAATGAAAAGCTTTTTCACCGTAAGGAAAATAATGCAGGTTGACCAAAGAGGTTCTCAGTCTCCATCCTTAGAGGATTACAAGAAGGAAGTCGACAAATCCTTGAGCAGCCTAGTTCCATCTCTCAACTGACCCTACTTAAAGAGTGTTTTACTACTGACCTCCTAACATCCTTCCACCCTGAACTTTCTTACGAATCTGATCAATACAACATGTAGCAACAGGTTTAACTCAAAGCAAGAAGATTATAGCAAGAATACATACTGAAAACAAGCAAACAAACAAAACAAAAAAAACCCTATGGAGACTGTAAGAGTAGCAAAGCTCTGAAATACTCCACCTATTACAGTCACTAACCTGGAAATTTCTGAAGGTTGCTGGAAGTCATTACACATGCATAGCTTTGAAGGAGGGCAACAGATCCTATTGAGATCCCTCCAACTCCTTCTTTCCTACGACAGCAATACTAATCTATCTCTTTTCTTCCAATGTTATCAACTCTTTGGCAAACTTGAGGTTTTGTTCCTTATATTTATATAGTTGCTATTAATTTCTGAGGAACAGCTTTCATCAGTTCCTTCAAGGAAATTAAGAATTATGACACCCCACTTTTCCCTTGCTGTCTTTCCTTCTTTACCAATCAAATCTAAAATTAAACATCCACTTCCCTCTTCCAATTTTGGCACAATTTATTCCTTAATAGCTTGCATCTCTAAGTTAATCTCAGATAATTTCTCCTGACTATTTTTATAACTACCCAAATGTCTGGGCATATATGTAACTGTCTTTCACAATCTAAGTTCTGCTCTAGGAAGGTCACACTTGTGTTATTAAATGCTCAGTGGAAAAGAAGAAACTCAATCTAAAGGATAGGTATGATAAAGGTTAAAAAAAAAGCCAGCCATAATGCTGAAAGTTGTAAATGAAAAAGAGCATACAGCAATGCTTCTTTCACCAGCTGCTGAGTTCTCTCATCAGCTTGCAGAATAGCAGACTATCTAAACCATCTTCAGCACTAATCAGAGTTACATGAAGAAAAAACAAGAAAGTGTGAGCATTTAAGGTTAGCCAACTCTTTCTAACTAATCCTTCATCAAAATTCTACTCTGCTTCATGTCCTATAGACAACTGCAGCCTACCTACCCCTTTGGATGAAAGGGTATTCACAGTGGATTCACCATTAAAGAAATCATTTAACAGTTTGCAACTAGAGCTGACCTAACTTCCTTTTGGTCCCTTTCTCTGTGATCTAAAACACTGCTTCTAAAGCATATTCTTTCATTAACCATTTTTTTCAGTCTTGTCAATATTTGCCACACTTAAGAAACAAGGATAGCAGGTATAACATCACAGAGATGCAAAAAAACACAGCATGGCATCCAGGTCATAAAGAACACTTTCTACTTAGATTTTCACCACAACAGCACTCTACAAACAACTTAGTATGACACAGATAATTAATGAAGGATTAGTCATAACTCTCTGGCTAAAATTTATTTCACCTTTTTTTTATTTAACAGAGAAATCTCATAATTGCTTTCAAAAGAAATACATCATATTTTCCACAAACTTACAGTACACGGAGTACAGACCAAACAGACAGCATAAAAGCTGTTGTTTCCCTATTATGTGTGAGGAATTAAGGAGGAAAATTAACACTGGTGCTTTTACACAAAAGTAGTGTATTTCCCTGCCATGAAAAAGCTTTGAAACACATGGTAGATGACATGCCAAGAACAGCACATTAATTCCCTAGTCTTCAGCAACATGGCAAATAATCCCTGCTTGTATAATTGCACTCTAGTAAGAGAGAGACATTTTGCCTACATTAATGCACATGTGAGTGCTTTTTGTTTTGGAATTATAGAGCATTTTCAAAAATAGGACACTGGAAACTGAGAATATTGCAGAAATTATTTGTTGCTCCCTGGAGAAGGTAGAGTCTTCAGTACTCCTAATAACAAGCCAATTTATGATGCAGCATATGCCAGATCTTAAAGATAATTTAAACTAGACATGTGGATAGGGGCACCAATTACAGGTAAGATATGAGAGTGGTTCTGAAAGATTTACCAGGCAAACAGCAACAGTGTTATTTCAAAACGGAACTGCTAGTACGGAAATGCTGTAACCAGGCAATACATTCATACTGATAATCAAAATTTAAGAGGTGTCAAGTTTATGTCAAGATTTGTCACAATAAAAGGAAGCTAGAGAAAACAATAATTTAAAACTTACATTTTCTTCTTCATTTATCCTCAGCTACCCTCATCCTATGACTGACTTTTGCATCAAGGAACTAAATTAACTTTCAAATTTTCATTAATAGTATAAAATAAGTCAGGCCAAAATTCTAGAGTATTTTTTCTAGTAACAGAACATTAATTTAGTAAAGAGCAACTTAATTGTTGCAGAAATGTGCAGATGAAAACAGTTTTTTGCAAATGAAAGCAGCTTACAGTCCACATATACCTAACCACTGCTGTCTTTGCAGATACTGAGGACATAGTCTCTCAGATACATGTGATTAAGTTGCCACGATTAAATGATTTACTGTCTATCAGTACAGCTGTGGCAACTGACTACACAATTACTCTCAGCATTTCCAAATTCTGAGATAAATGTGGTAGTTTTAAACAGCTTTCAGTGAGTGTTGATTATGAACACTTTTTATTTATAAAGAACAAAGAGCTCTTTTTTTCCCCACAGCTTGCAGAGTTCTTCTGCCCCACCACTGAAATTCAGCTACCAAGATGGGATGCAGCAATTACACTGTTCTAAATGAGCAATATCAGAGAAAACAATGGGCAGGGGGAAAGCAACTGCTTCAAGACAGCAAGTGAATTGTAATTTCTCTAACTGCAACCATGGAAGTAAATTACTCAAGTTCTCATGCTCAAATCTGCCATTCTTATTTTTAACATATAGCACAAGAAATAGGGGATCTCAATCAAAACATGGCATCTTAACAATAACCTAACAAAAAGATCTATCTAAGAGAATTGATTCAGCTCTCATTAGAGAGAAGGAAACCTCCAGTCACAAGTTTTTGCAGTGAAGTATAGATGGATGCTCCACTTACTCTTCTTGATATCCTGATCAAATTTCAACCAAGATCAGGTGAACTGTGGACCATAATCTTTTCAGTTGCTGTACATTTTCGAAACTTCCATCTCCAGCTGGCCATAGGATTTTAGAAGTAGGCCTACATACACATAGATTTCTGAGCACAAAAACAAGAATTGAGCCACTTACAATTTCTGAATCTCACAACGATCAAATAGACAGAAATCTAAACAAGGCTATGGGCATCTGCAAATACTGAATAAAGGCACAATGCATACTGTAGGTATGCTACAAACAATTCCACCCATGTACCTTAAATCTGAATTATTCAGATTTGAAGAATACACAGATGAACACAATTTCTGCAACAGATCCAAATCATCTGCTTTATTATCTGTATCTGTAAGCTTGTGTACTTTATAAACAAGATGTTTAAAATCCCAGCTGCATCACACACGCTGACCAAGTGCCACACATCATAAGCACATACACTGTTTTTGTAGCAACCTTCACTCGAATTACTTCAATATTTTAAAGGCTTTCTTGCACTGTGGAACCCCAAACTGAACACAGTACTCCAAATTTAGCCTCAAAAATGTCAGACAGCATGATATTCACTTTCCTTGATTTGACTACCTCATTCTTACTAACACAGCTCAGTATTCAATTAGCTTTTACTGTTGCAAGGGTGCATTGCAAACGCCCATTCAACTGGTTTTTACCCCAATAAAACACCCATCCAAGAGCTTTTTCCTCCACAGCCATTTCACAGAATGACTGAGGCTGGAAGGGACCTCTAGAAGTCATTTAGTTCAATGCCCCTGTTCAAGCAGTGTCCCCCAAAGCCAGCAGTCCAGGACCATGTCTAGACGGCTTCTGAGTATCTCTGAGGATGGAGACTCTACAACCTCTCTGGTCAACTTGTGCTAGTTCTCAGTCACCCTTACAGCAGAAAATGTGTTTCCTGATGTTCAGAAGGAATCCCCTCTGTTTCAGTTTGTGTCCATTGCTCTGGTCCTGTCAACAGACACTACAGAAAAAAGTCTGGTTCTCTCTTCCTTGCATCCTTCCTGCATGGATGTATATATGCAGATTAGCCCTCTATTCTCCAGGTTGAACAGTTACAGCTCTCTCAGCCTTTCCTCATAGGAGAGATGCTCCAGACCATTAATAGGTTTTGTGGCCCTTCACTGTACACTCTGCAGTTGATTCCCAGCTGCACAAGATTATTCTGTACCAGGAGCAGGACTTGGCGTCTGTCGTCAGCTGAACCTCATAAGGTTTCTTTTGGTCCACTCCTTCAGCTGGTCATGGTCTCTCTCAGTAGCAGCCCCACCCCCCAGCACAGTGACCATTCATCCCCAGTTTGGTGCTATTCATAAGCTTACAAACAATGTTTTGTTCCATTCTTAAAAGAATTAGTAAAAGACACAATCCCAGTACCAACCCTTAAGAAATAAAATCACACACCAGTAAGACATTGAGCTATAGACCCTTAAATCCAGCTGTCCATTCAGATTTTCAGTCAATTTGTGGTCCACCCATTCCACCTGTACCTCTACATACTGTAACAATATTACGGGAGATTATGTCAAAGGCCCTGCTGAAGTGAAGATAAATGACATCCACAGCTCTCCTCTCCACAGAGCCAGCCATCTAACCACAGACAGCAATCAAGTTGGCTGTGCACAGTTTACCCTCACCAACTCCATGCTACCTCTTCCCAATTACTTTCTTGCTGTTTTGTTGTCCATTCATAGGAATTTCTATCCATATTTTAAAGGATTTTCCTTTATAAATACTCCTACTTGTTCTACTTTGCCTTTCCTCTTTTTCTTATAAAAAGCTACAGATGTTCAACATGAAATAAGCTTCTGCCTAGAAAGAAGCTGAAAGCAGTGCCTTTCCAAACTATTCACGACATTTCATGAATAGATGAAAATAAAGATAGTTTTATGCGTCCTTAATAGGCACTGTTACAGGGCTAATAGAAAAGTGTGTTAGAAGTCAACTTTGATGGTTAGAAGCCTCTTACAGACATTGGCAATACATGCCAACACTGGGAGAGAAAAATCACTAGTGCTTTAAAAAAAATTAGGGTTGCAATGAGGACTGTGGGAAGATAAAGACAAAGAGATTGGACATAGGTGTTTTTTGTTAATGTGTTCTGAATGACTTAAAAAAAAAAAATCAAACTTTAGTCTTATTGGTATCAACTGTTTATCCACTTTGGGCACTGGTATTAACTTTTTGACCTGCTATTTTTAGTAAGAAACTCCTAAGTTTACCACCAAATTCAATACAGACAAAGCTAATAGCCTTTTATTTCCTTCATTAAATTTACTTTGGGCATATGGCAACAATTTGTGATTAATCAAATTCCCTCTGTCTTGGAAGCCACTTTCTCCTATTGCTTGGTAGATCTGTAACCAGTCAGCAAACCATTTTTTATTAAAAAAAAAAAAAGAATATGTTATAAAACAAATGCAACAGCTAAAAACATTGGCATTTTTTTTTAAGTGACAGAATGTTACATTGACAAGTTTGTCTTTATCCAATTAACTAATAAATCCCAATCTCTTTCATTAGCCATTCCTGTGCTGTACAACATTATCTAATAGCACACGTTATGCCCATTGTTCTCATTACAAACTACAAATTAAGGAACAGAGTACATTTTAGGATCACTCATGCTAAGTTCGCATATATAGTACATCCTCCTAAATCATCTCATAACTCAAGATACAGTTACAATACTTAGCTCTTAATCCTACCATCCACTTTAAGTTGCTTAGTTAACCTGAATATAAAATTAATTTTCATTGGATAGGAGTTTTGCAAAAATATTTAGCTACCTGTTGTCTCCTTTTGTTTGCCCTCTTATAACCTCAGTTGCATGTATGAGTTTAATGGTGTAGGATTGCTCTTAATTTCCTCCTTCTGCCTTTTCCCCCGTGGAGGCAGCTGTTCTGAAAGCAGCCACTCTATCTACCATGTGGATATCCAAATAGCCTTTACTGTTTACTATGATTGCTTTTCTTAACTAGAGACACAAAGCCTGGAAACAACCATCTGTTCTTGAGAGTTACTCAGTTCTATAAATGTACACTCTTGCTTTGCTTTTTATGTCAACTCTAAAAAAATTAGCTACACACCAAAATTAAATTAGCACATTAATATCAATTAAGTTTAGATTGAACAGACATTCAGCATTTTTGAGATTTATGAAAAAAACCAACTAAAAGCTATATATAATGTATGTATGTATAATCTTAAGAACAAAGATTCAATTAATTTTATATCATGGCTATAGATAAATTATAAGCATTTATACTGTACCTGAGCTCCATAAATATATTTATCCAGCATTTTGCCTCCTATTGTTTGTCCCCCTACATCCCACACTTGAAGAGTAACATTCAAATTTCCTGGAAAAAAAATTATACAGATAATGTGTAACCTGGAAAATTTAGATACAAATATATTCAACAACAATAGCTTTTAACAAGTATACAAGAAATAGGAACTAAATTTCAAACCAAACATGATTGTATCATCTGGGAAAAAAGTAATTTGTGTCCAGCTAAGTCATTAAGATACAGTAAAACTATAGCTAGCTATTAACATATCTAATATTAACAGAAAATAATTGGAATTGCATAAAGTATAACCCTCCTAACTAGAAATTACATAACATATTCCACTGACAAAACATGTAAACTTCACAAAGAATGTTCTATAGCTTGGTACTTGGAACTGAAAGGTAACACAATTAATGCCAACTTATCCACATTATTTCATACTGTGTGTCCCTTCCCCACCCCCTCTCCAAATCTTCCTTACAAATTAAGAAGTGAGGAGAATATTCATGGTAACTTCATTTTGGTAGTGATGCTACCAACAACACTACCAACAGTAGTATACAGTTACAGAATTATATAGTTGACAGAGTAAAAAAATGGAAATATTGACACACATCTAAGTTGAGGATGCAAACTATGGTTACTTCCTCCACTCATCACTTTAAAGCATGAAGCTAAATTGGACATGATTTACATCATTTCATCTTCGAAGAGTCTACGCCAAGAAAAGACCTTCCTTTCCACTTTAAACCATTTTTTAAGCTATGTTGAAACTGCTAACAGGTTTTTAAAAACAAAACTAACAAAAAAAAATCAGTGTAAATACATAGTATTTCATATCCTACAAATCACACATATTCTGCAACCCAACTCAGCAACTCACGGATCAAAAATACACACAGAAGGGTATGTCACCATATACATACAAACATATTAAAGTATAATTTCTCATCTTTTGCACAGTAAGAACTGTTTTCAGAACTGTACTGACTACCTGGGAGCACCAAACTCTAATAGATTAAGGACTGACAAAATTTTTTCTAATCCACATACAATTCACATGACGTATGTTAACACCAATTCTACACACAAATAATCACAATTGCCTATTAATTTTACTCCTAGATTTTAAAAAATGCAACGAATTTCACATCACAACAATTGCAAATCAAGTGAAAATGAACACATTATTTTGGGTTGCTAAAAAACATATATTCTTAATTCAACCATTTTATGTAGTTGACAATCCTATTTTACACCACATGATCCATACAGCTGTAAATTTATAACTGACATGCTCGCATTGGTTACATAAGGGAATGTGTTCCATGGAAATGTATCACAGCACTCGGTGAAAACAACCAGCAAATTATAACTATATAGCTGAATATATGCTACTCGTGGCATTATTTTTATAATGCACCTTGCTTTAATCTAGTCAAAAGAGCAGATTTCCAAAACTACTACCTTGGTCTCAAAAAAAGAGAGATGAATGTGAGACAGTACTATTAAGATACACTCAGTTTTATGTAATACTAAGAGAATTTCATGGAGCTTAGAAAACGCATCATAAACATTCCAGTTCAATAAAGGCAACCTTTTATAGTCAACGAAAAGCTTATTTGTTTTGATAGCACATATACTATGTAATAATTAGTTAATTATTTTAAAAGCTTAGAATATAAATGATTGCAAACAATGAAGGAAAGTCTTCCATAAAGCATCTGGCATGGATAAACTAGTGTACCCACAGACTGAAAAGACTATACATCCTCAGTGGATAAACAAATCATGCAGGCTCAAAGGCTCACCATGCTGCAGTATTCCACCCCTATTTATTGTACTGGAAAGTCACCATGTTATTCATGTCAGCTACTTTGAAAAAAAAAAAACCTTTACAAATATTATCACTCATAAACTCAATAATTTTCAGATGCCTAATTTTGTGTTCAAGTGCTCTAAAAAGTTTCAACTTCAGTTTTCCTCCCAAGGAAATAACTATGCACAGCATACTGGGCTTAGTATCTGGATAACTGCATGGAATGACCTGAGAAATTTTAGTGCAGTAAGTTAAATTAAATAGTCTAACTGTGACTGTCCAACTCAAATATCTCCTATTACACATTATTTACTCTGCTTCATTAACAACAGAAAAAAAGAAACGGGGAAAAAAAGGATTTGTATGCTCATTTAAGGTGAACTCCTTCTTAATTAGGACCTCACTAACTATGAAATTCATGCTGATCATCTCCTGTGCAAAATGCTTCATTTTCCCTTTTTTTTCAATTAGGTTCTCTAATATTTGCTTTGTGCTCCCATTGATTCTGGGGGAGAATGAAGGATGTTAGGATTATTCCGACAAAAGGAAAAACTGCAGGCAATTTACCTAGCAAGTATTTAATTAACAACTGTGATAGTTGCACACGAAGTTTTCTGCACAAAGTTTGAAATCTTTTATTTTTCCAATTTAACAGGAACATACAAACATACATACAACAAAACAAAAAAAAAATCATGCATAACAAGACAGCTCTTAGAAACAGTCTTAACACACCAATAAAAATAGCTCAAGAATCCCACCAAAATAACACTGATAAGGAACACGAAAACTCCAGCTCTTCTTTACTCTGTAGAAAATGCACACAAGTGCAAAGCTGAAATAAGCAAGGCAGCACAGTGCAGGTGTGAAGATTGCTTCTGGTATGAACTGAAGCCACTGGGCTGCTGCAGCACTGACCCAGCAGGAGGACACCTGGTGCACTGGTTAACCTTATTTAAAGTGCTGCACAGTCAAGATGGAACTAAAAACACAAGTCTGACCACTTTTTACACCAACGACTTTTAAAAAAATCCTTTTAACAGAAGAATCCTGTTTACTGAACGGCACCCACAACCTCCCAAAAAGTACACAACTATGGCTCTTAAGAGTCTCTATCAGCAGACCCTCTGACAAACAGATACACTATTTAAGCTCTAAAATCCACACCATGGTTGCATCCAGAATATACAAGATTCTGCATCAATAAATATAATAAAACTGATTTGCACTTAAAGGTATTTTGAACAAACAGCATGAACTGAATTTTTCATGTTGAACACTAGAAGTCACATTGTTCAAAATTTATCAAAGGATTTCTGATTTGTATTAAACTGTGTTGTTTTACGATGTAAAATATTTACTATTTTCACTGCAAAACTGCATTAGTTAATAAAATAACTGAAGAAAAATGCACCTTTTATCTTAAAAAATTAAAAAAAAAAAAAAAAACAGAAAAACAGTACTTTATTTTATAAGTTGTAATGCATTTCAATGTGGCCTAATATAAACTTCTGTGCAAGTCTAGAAATCCGTAATTTTAACTTCTGGAATCTTTGCTTACATTGAAGAAGAAAAAAATCAAGTACTGAACCATAGTTATTCATCAATTCTCCTACTGAATAAGAGAAATTGAGTCTTTTTTTCCTACTGATACTGATACTGATTCTGTGCAGTGGTTTGAATTAACCTTTTGAGTAAACATACCAGCTCTGCAAACCCAGAACTAATCAAGACATTAGAAAAATCCACTTACTAAAGTAATGTTTCCCATTCCAGTATTTAGAAATGTTACCTGCCTCCCTCTCACTCCCCACTAGTCCAGTTCACCTATAAAATAGAGAGCCATATATACCTAAACACATATATAGGCATAGGCAAAACCAGAACGACAATCTACAAAAAAATGTTTCTTCCTGTATATGAATACAAATGCTACTGTTTTGAGGAAAATAGATGTACAGACTTTTTGGTGCTATTTTTACCTGCATTCTGATTTTATTACAAAATAAACTATGAATGAATGAAATTCACACACAAAATAAACTATGAACAAAAATGAATGAAGCAATAGTTGATAATTTTCCAGATTTTCTACTCAACAAGAATACTTAGAATCCCAATAATGTACTAATAGCTTCTGTATGCTTAACAGCCGGAAAAAAAACTTGCAAAATACAAGTTCGCAGCATGCACACTGCATGATTTGTGTACACATTCCACTCATAAGTACTGTTGTTAAGCATTGTGCACACTGGTATTTTTAGAGGCATGAGCAGGCCAATAAAAAAATTACTCTGTTGATTTTATGGAGAAATAAGCACTGGAATTTGGTACTTTATCACTCACCAGATACTAAAAAAGTATAGCAAAATGGCCAAACCAAAATAGTGAACATAGGAATAGTGTGAAAAGATTATTCTGTTTCACTTAAGAAAATATATAAACATAATCCAGAAATTATTTGCAATATAATTTAAAAAAAAAAGTTCAAGAACTGCATATATTTTCTTATAACTTCAGGTTACAGCTAGAAGGCTTAATTTCTGGGTTTGCTTCCCTCTCCCCCCTTCACAAGAAGACAGAACTACAGAACCTGCATCAACTTTATCAAATCTCACTACAGCTTTTAATAATTACATACACTTTTTCTAACTTCTGATTTCTGAATCCAGAAGTAAATGTTTTTAATCATATACTTGCATATTTAGAATATGAGTACACACAAAGCAGTGAAAAGACATATTTTAAACCTCAATTGTTCAGAGACAAACTTAACCAGTAATTATTCTTTTTTAATTATTTCTTTGCATTTTCCATGCAGTGTGCTGCAACTGGCATCTAAATAGTTTCTTTGCCGTCATGAAGTGAAACATCTTGAATGCTCAAACTGTATTTTTACGAGTGCCGAGGGACCCTAAATTTTAGTGGTCTATTAAATGCCAGCAATTTCATGCTGCCTTGCATAAAACAGCATTCACATATTAGAGCACTGTGAGTCCATAGCTGCATTATGCTTCTCTCACACAACTCAAATACGAGTTGTGTATTTCATTTAAAAAATATATATTTCTTTCAAAATACATATACTTTTTCAATTAATATGTTTAAAGTTCCATTTCATTCTTGTGTGTTACACTAGTCATGTGGAAAGTGAGTGCACTCAAGCAGGGATAATAAAATTCATCAGTATAGATAGCATTCCTTTTATTTGAATTCAGTGTTTTACTTAGAGATGTAAGATGCAAATGCATAACTCTTTGTCACCTGGCAAAAATGGACAAATGATATTCTCTGAACAACCTAATTTACTTTGCCGTAAAAATCACTGCACTAAGGTTATTTAGTACACATTACTCTGAAGAATCTGTTTCTGCAAGTCTTGCTGCCACCCAACCTTTCAGTGTTAGTTTTTATTCTCTTACCTGGCAATAATATCCTTTTCAAGAAGAAGTCCAGTCCTATGGTTTGTTTGTACTGTTTTCCAAATGTTTCTTGCGCAAAACGTGTAGCCAAGGATGTCTAAAACACAACAGTATCAAACTGTCATTTTAAACAGCAATAAACTTTATGTCAACCCAGAAGTATGAAATACAGTTAAGCACTTTTTAAATCAATGAATACTAACAGTGTTCATGGATTTGGATTGACAAGCACTCCAGTCAGTTTCAACATAATAACAGGAGGTGGCAAAGGCTACTAATTTATGCAAAAAGAAGCAAGGTGCATATTTGCTTTCATTTCAAAAATACTGTAACAGTCCTATTACAAAATATGACACAGATTTTAGTAAGATATCATTAGTATGCTCAAACTGACATAAATCTAAGTGACATTATCTGTACCTGAAGATCTAAGTATTTTTAAAAAGCATTCATTTCCAAAACAAGGGTCCTCCTCTGGTAAAGAACACCATAATCCCAGACCAGCCTTCTGGGAGGGAATAGAGATCTGCACAGTGCAGAATCCCACAGAGGGCTCCTAAGTGTGGTGAGGTTTCTGCCACTGTACATCAGTTTCAGAATCAGGATTACAGGAACTCTTAAGATGGGAAGAGAACTTTCTTGCACACAGAAAAAAAACCTAAACTCATATAAGAATGCACATTTACAGAATCATTCCTTTCAGCAGAACCTTGAAAACTTATTTCGTCAATTGGTATTTTGAGGATTTTTGAAAGCAAACCAATACACTGTTGACTTAATAATAACCTTTTACTGTATACTGCTAAAAGGATATACAACTAACCCAGATAAACTACTGAAGCAAGGCATTTATATTCTGTCAGTAACAATTTTGTAGCAATTTAAGGTCTCCATTCAAGAAAAAAAAAAAAAAAGGGAGGCGGAGGTAGAAAGGGAAAGAATGAAAAAAGAAATCCTACAAAACAATAACGGAGAAAATAGTGGTACAATCATAAATAATACAGAACTTTGTACTGTGAAAAAAATTAATACTAAATATTAAAAATTATAAAATACAACCTACATCAAAATAGTGTACACTTAAAAATCCTTTGTTGACATGACATTTGTAAATATAAATCCAAATTAACTACAGAAAAAAAAAATCTAAATATTATTTACCTATATAGAGAAGAAAAAATACTAAGAGGCTCACAAAACCCTTACACATTCTGAAAAAACTCAAAACAGGTCAGAAGGGTTTTTCTTGCCAGTTTTCCGTTCATCAAGACCTGAAGAGATGACTCACATCAACTGTTATCAGAAATTACTGTTAAGAGCACATTTAGTCCAAAATGCAATAGCAAAATAATGCCAATAGTTCTGAAATATGAGAATAGGCAAGGTCTATGAACAGAAGGTTATAACAAAGATCTAAATTAGGCTAATGATGTCAAATGTACAAACTTTTTTTTTTTGCATTAAAACATGATCACCAGAGCTCCAGCATTAAAGCTCTAGCATGAATAGGCAAACATTTATTCAACTATTAAATTTCCTTTTAAGTAAATAAAACAAGATTTACTGTTTTCATGTTTCTATATCATATTTACATTCCTATCACTGCCATATAGATAAGGAATTATATGATATCAGAAGATATGTTTAGGAAACAATCCAGTAAATCAGTTACAGCCTATGACAACATTTTCATTTACTTCACTGAACTCAAGCCCCAAGAGGATTAAAAATAAATAAACAAATGGGGAAAAAAGTAAGTAAACTAGAAATAGCATGAGTATGCTTATATATTTATATCACTGTGAAAAGGGGGAAGACCACAGAGTATGAATTGTGAGAAGATTCTTCTGCCTTCAGCTATGTGACAGTAATACTAACAACACACACAAAATAAAATTCAATACCGATTCAGACTGCAGTATTGAAAGAGTCAGTAGAACTGATTCATTTAATCCCAACAGTTAGCATGCCAAGATTACAACGACATTATCTTTAATCTGTCATGACCTTAAAGACATAGATGAGAATAAGATGACTGCAGGAATACACCATTCGGTCTTCTTGAAATGTACATTTTTGGAGAAGTAACTAGTGCCTAGAGTACAGATTCAAGCATCGTCTGACTATATCATTGTATTTTATATTCTCCAATGCACTAATTTAGATCCTTATTAAATAAGTAGCCACTTCCTTCTTGTTTTAAAGGCTCAGTAAATATTAGTTTATCATTCTGCGACACTCAATATTCCCTGAGGACTTCTAGGGGTATTAGTAAAAATAAATGACACACATTCAATTAACAGCCAACCTGTAAGAGCAGCAAGTAATCAACAGCATGGAAAAGTCCTCTTAAACAGTTTTTCTCTACTGTGCTCTTGAATGCAAAGGAATTTATAGCACAAAATCATTGACTAACTCCTTTTCAAATATTTTCCTAATAAATGTTAAAGCTCAAGAAAGGTATTGGATTACTAGTCTAGGGTCCTCTATCTATTCACAAAATAAGCATTTATCCACAAAATGCTAAGAGTAACAGCTCAAACTTCTTTACAGCAATAAACAAAAAAGTTATGTCAATTCATATTCAAGTATCTCTACAATGCAAATACTCCCCTCAAATCCCAGAAGTGTTCGCTGCCGTGCTTGCCATAAAAGATTTTGCTCAACAGTTTTACCTGAGAGGATATGTTGAATACAATCTATATAAGAATTAATGAAAGTTAAATAATGGTTCAGTAGAACTGTAATTGTAAAAATAAATAAGTAATCCATGACCATTCTTTAAAAAGGTTGCATTCCATACAATTCCACCCCTTAATGTTGGGGTCAGATACACGTACGATAGCACGAACAGTACGATAGCACGAAGGTCTTGTTCCTTTGCCCCTCTACTAAGACAATCAGGCCACCAGCTTGCAGGGCAGAATTTCCATCTAAAATTCCATCCGTTTGGAAGGTTCACACACTTGCCTTAAATATTTCAAAGCTAATGTCGACATCCTACTCTAAATATCAACACACTATTGAAGGTTGGTGCTAAACACCCCCTCCTTTCAGACAAGAAAATGTCTTTGGGTGCTAACGTACAGCAACCAAGATAGCAGTAAGAAAAAAGAAAAAATTACAGTATCCTAAGCACAACATACAATAGGATATTTGGGAAGGTGTTTTTGAAAGAAGCAAAGATGCAATTTAACCTTACATGAAAGGCATGACCATTTCTTGCTTCTGTTTTCCAATGTCAACAATTCAGTATAAACTGCTGACATGCTGTTCCTAAAGGCCTACATAATGAATAAATAGGAAAAAAACAAACAATAACTATGAAATAGACTGAAAAGTCAGTAAGTTGAAGTAAATTGAAAGTCCAACAGAACAAGCAATGATAGTCATCTCTGAAAATGACTACTCACCAGGGCAACCAGAAACTTGTAGGGAAAACCCCATCAATGACAATTCTTTGAGTGAAGTCCTATAAAGTTTTGAGAGAGCAGTGCCAAAGTGTAGTATCATAATTGCAAGAAAGAAAACTAAATCCAAAATCCAATTAGATGTGCGCACATAGTTCTGAAGCCATGAATTTCCATTCACTTACAAACTTCAGCCACTAACTGAAAATCCACTTTCCAAAAAACCATATGTATCTACCCCTTCCCTCACTCCCTTCTAGTATATCAATGCCATTATTCAAGCACAGCTACATCCATCCCTCAGTCATGTCCTACCCTACTGGCAAGAATTTTAGGACAAACAAAATAAAAACAAACACTAGGCTAAATAATGAAATGCTTTAACTGCCATAAAAACATATATCTGTCCAAGCTGATGTCTTTCCATCCCACTCCTAACTACTGATGCAACTTTGTTCACTGAAAAAAAGAAAATTATTATAACTTCTTGACAGTTGATGTAGATCTTTTTGATGCAGCTGGGCCAATCTGCACGGCACGCTTCATTCATTTTTCCATTTGCAAGACTCAGCAGTGACAACAATACTTTTGTCAGTCCTAGGTACAATGTAAGATGTAACCAAAAGCATGTATTCTATTATCATCTTCACAAGCTGCTAAAGCAGGCGGGGCAGTGTTCGTTATCTCCTACCATGACTCATCCCTGATAACTCCCTCCAGGGGCTATCTCTGTTTAATGGGCACACAAGGAACCACCGCATGACTCACAGAATTACATCAGCCCATCGTGAGATGCTCCGCCCGGGGGGAGGAGCCATGCATTCCCACCTGGATATAATCTGGGGTTTGGAACAGCACAAGGAGCTCTACTTACTGGAGTTCCAGTGGACAAGAGGTACTCCTAGACCTTCAGGTGAAGACCAGACCCTTCAACAGGACCACTTCATCAGGACTGCCACCACCACCCTGACTAACAGGGTGTCAGGTTGTACCCTGACTCTGTCAGTGTTCTTGTACTATTGCATTTATTTTAATTTTCCTATTAAATTACAATTCTGACTTGTGATCTCCCACTGGTTTGTTTTCACACCAGTACATTGTCACCATTTATGAAGTTTTTGAGCCCGAACATAACAAGACAATTCAGAGTTGCCACAATGCTTAAAAATCTGGTATCCTAAAGTAAGCAGGACACTACTCTTTATCCCAGTCTGTTTCAGCTCCTGCAAACTCCCATACCAGCTTGAGTATTCACTGTTAGTAGAAGGAAAAAGTAGAATGTTTCTGCTACCATACTTTAGTCCCAGCTGCAAGAGACAGCAAATAAACAGAACCTTGGCACACCTGTTTTTCAGGACCTCCCTTCCCAAGAATAGCTCCAAGATTTGCTTCCAGAGGCCCAAAACCTTTTTCAACAGTAGCAAATCATAGTATTCTATCTCAAATCAGCATCCTTGTACATTTCAATATTAAGCCAATCTGTGCACAAAAGAGTAGAAATACTTGGATCATAACATCTTTTTTTTCAATCCATACTAGTAATGCTGTTTTATTTTAATGGAAAATCATTTTGGCTCAGGAAGAGTGGGTTGATTTAAAACTTAGGTACATAAGGTTGCTGTGTGTATATGTGTCCTTCCTATACTCAAAATCAAAGCGCCAACTGCTATTAATAATTGCTGGTTATTTTCATCTCACATTGTCCCCACTTCTGACTGCTTTTTAGATTGTTTTCTTAGTTTGTCTAGTTCATTAAAGTCATTCTCTATTATCTTCTGACTAACCAGTCTTGCTTCCCTCAATTTTTCTTTTCCATAGTTCACCATTACCTTACTATCTCTATTTTACTCTAAGAGTTTTACTCAGATTCTACTGTCTCACTTCTCTTATGCTTTCTTCCATTTTCACTCTTCTCGAGTTTCCTCCAGCAGCGCTTATTGCTACCACTAAAATTCTAAGTCTCCAATTATCCATTCAATTACCACAAAACAGATGAATAGAAGCACAGCATCCCTCCCTTGCCTCACGGATAGAGCAATTCCTAGCTAGTGGAAGTACAAACATTACCCTTAGCTTGAACTGACACTGATTTGTTTTTAAGCTACTACCAATCCTTGCACAGAACCCGAGGCACGTTGCTTCTAAGCAATGGATGAGGAAAACAGAAAGCAAGGTTCCACCTGATCCACAACAACAATTTTTTTTTTTTTTTTAAAAGAGGGGGCAAAAGACAGAAGTCAAATGTGAACACCTCATCCTAAACACAAGATGCAGTATTTCAGATATATCCCATCATTTTCTACACTCCTCCTGTCTCATGATCCCAGAGTGACAGAGGAAGAGAAAAACCAACACCTTGCACAGGAAAAGAAATGTTAAGTATGCATATGTCTAAAGACCGGCTGTGAACCAGATGTGAGAGCCAGGCAATTTAGAGTTGGAAACACGTAGACATACACATGTTTTTTAACAAGTACGCGGAATGAGTAGCCAACAAAAGAGAGGAACCTCAACAATTTAGTCTTCTGAAGTGCTTGAAATAGCACTAGGTACATTTTATCCTTCCATTCCATGACCCAATTGCTTCTTTATTTTCAAAAGGCCTTATAATAAATCTGTTATGTCATGTGTGTGCTGCCAGGCCATTGGGATGGCAGGAAGGAGCCTCTATTACAGCATCATCTAGGGGGGACAGGAGGAAAAGCAGCCCACTAGAGTATTGCTGCTGTTCATGACCAATCACCTGCCCTAGAAGCATGAGATTCTAGAGTCAGCAGGAGATGCAGTGAGTGGCAGCTCCTGTGAGAGAGGTAGGAACCAGCAGGAATATACATCAAAACTCAAGAACACTTGAAAATCCACATTTGGCGAGAGGGCTTGCCACAAGCTGCTCAACAGCAGTAGTGAAAGGATTCTTCAGCTTGAGTGGAAAACTCCTGGGAAATGCTACCAGCGAAGCAGCACTTCAGCTGTCAATCCTGTGCATTTATTATGCTCTCATCACACAGCTGGTTGGAATTGCCCATCTACTGACTCAGATGAACACAATACCACTTCAGACTGGGTTTAGAATCGCTGGAGACAAAAAAAAGTTTTGTTTCTTTATAGAGCTCTGAATAAGTGAGCAAAACCATAGGCACTCTCACTAAGAGCTTATTTCTATTAAAGGCAGTTCATTTAAAACAGCTCTAAGAACATTTCCACTTTTCATATTAACTGTGAGGCAGGCAGAATTTCTTCTCCCCATAGTTTCAGAAGTTAACGACAGAGGAAAAAACTGTATACTTCAAGCACACAAAAAATTTACTATTTTCAGGTGTATCTCACAAAATTATTCAGGCTACATATGACAGTAGATATGTTCAAGTGTATAGTTAAGATCAGTGACTATAATGGTTAAGAATGCAGCCTTTCTTTTGCCTTCTTTGGTCTCTCCTTGTCAAAATTTCTCTTTTACAAACAGAAATTTGTTGGATTATTTTTTGATTGTTTTGATTATTGTCTGGTTATTGTTGATAAATAAACTTTTATAAACAGGATTTCATTATGGTGATTGCAAATAGGGGGAAAAGCCCAAAATCATAAAAGCTACAAACGAAAACTAAATGGACCCAGCAGTGCTTTTCCAAACTCTGGAACAGTAACTCCACTAGATGCAAACTGTTCTATCCAGCTCGAGAGGTTGGTAGCTCTGTATCCGAAACGAAGGGCGCCTGCAGACCCAGCTAAGCGACCTTCCCTCTTCCTCCTTCCGAGGGGAGCTCCAGGCCCGGGGCACTGCAGCCACCGAGAATGACTTTGGGCTATTCCAGCGACTCCAGCCGAGCAACTCCCGCCTCCAGCGCGCGATCAGCAGCGCACGGGGATCAGTGGGAAACTCCGTCAGCACCACAGGAATTACGTTACTCGCCGCTCCTTTTCTTACGGCTCAAGAAAATTGGATTACAGCTGTGTACGTCTATTTGTTGACGATGCCTCCTCGGGTGCGGAAGCCCCGTCAAAGGGTTTGGCTGCCGGGCACGGCGCGGATAACGGCGGGAAGAGCCCGCGTCTCCCATGCAGGGCCTGGAGCCGAGGGGGAGCAGCCAGCCAGGTATCGCGACAGCGGCTGCGCGACAGACTGGAAGCCGCCGCGGGCTGCTCCTTCCTCGGCAGCAGCCAGGGGTAGCGTGAGGGGGAAGGGGCTCGGGGCACCGCGGCGAGGGAGAGGAGCTGCCGGTGGGGCCGGCACTGACCTTGCCAGTGGTGCCGTCCCCCAGCACCACCAGCTTGAGCTGGCGGTCTGGACTATCCTCCTCCTCCGAGTCTGACATGATCTCTACGGCCCCGGCGAGGAAGAAGAGGCCAGAGAGCAGCCGGGAGGAGCCGGGTGCAGGAGCGAGGACGGGACAGGGGGAAGAGCGCCGCGCTCACGAAGCCGGCAGCCGCGGAAAGGCGAGCGCCGCCATCTTCGGCGCGCCCGCCGTCGCTATGGCCCGCGCGGGGCGAAACCAACGCGAGCGCTGAGGGAAGGGGGGGAAAGCGTTAGATTGAGGGCAGGAGCTACTGCGACAAGTCCAGCAGCTGCTTCGGGACACGCCCACTTCCGCCCCCTCAGGCTCAGGAGATGGTTCAGCCCGGCTCCCAGCCGCACGCCGCGGTGCTTTGGGCCCCGCAGTGACGCCCCGAGCGGTAACCAAGCAACGGGAGGCGGGGCGAGGGCGGGGCTACGGCCCGGCCGCCCCCGCTGGAGGGGCGGGGCCGCCCCGTGTGGGGCTGTCCGGAGAGGCCGCTGGGTGTTGCTGTGGTAACTGAATATGGCAACGAAATAAATAATTACGGCAAGCAAATCATAGGGTCTCTGAGTGGTTTGGGTTGGAAGGGAGCTTACAGATCATCTCGTTCCAAACCTCCTGCCATGGGCAGGTTCACCTTCCACTATTCCATGTTGCTTCAAGCCCCATGCACCCTGGCCTTGAATACTGCCAAGGATGGGGCAGCCATAGCTTCTCTGGGCAGCCTGTGCCTGTGCCTCACCACCCTCGCCGTGAAGAATTTCTTCTTGATATCTAATCTAACCGTGCACTCTTTCAGTTTAAAGCCATTCCCCCTTGTTCTGTCCCTACATGCACTTTTATGAAGTCCCTTTCTGGCTCTCATACCCCCTTTAGGTACTGAAAGGCCACAGTAAGGTCACCCTGGAGCCTTCTTTTCTGCAGACTGAACAATCCCAGTTCTAAAGACTCCACCACTTTCTTACACAATCACAGAACTTTTGTATCCATATAGGCAATCAGTAAGAAAACTTGTCGAGGTAGCCCTAGCTGAATTTTAGACCACTGCTTTATCACGCACCATGACCAGGGAGAACAGGCTATAGCCTCCTCTTTAGCATCAGCCTTCCCTGTGTTTGAAAACTGCCAGTGTCCCTTCAGCCTGTCATCTTTCCCACAGACTAAACAACTCCTCTTCAGTCAGTCTGTCCCTGGGTTGTCTTTTCTAGACTTCTGATTATTCTTGTTGCTTTCCTTTGGCCCCTCTCCACTTTCTTGCAGTACTGTGCCAAAAACTGGATACAGTACTTCTGTTGAGGCTCTGGGAATACTGAGTAGAGTGGAAGTATTACTTCATGTGTCTCACATACGAGACTTCTGTTTATATATCCCAGTATGATGTTTGTTTTCTTGACGGTATGACATTGCTGACTCATACCAATCCTGATTTACTAAAAAAGCCTCTGAATCCTCTCCTGTTATTGGCATTTCATACATGTTGAAGCTTTATTTCTGTTTAACTGCAGTGCTTTCTCCTTTTCCCTGTTGAATTTAAACCTATGTTTCAGGCTACTTCCATCATTTGTCAATACAATTTTATTTATAATATTATCCTCCAAAATGCATGCCAGCCATACTAAAATCCTTTTTTATTATATAAAAGACCAGTGTACAAGAAAAAAGCTGCCTGGTGGAGTTGATGCTTTAACAATAATACTACCAAAGAGTGTTGTTTACCATTATTTAACTTTACTAGCATAACAGGGCAAACAATCTGACTGCAAATCTTTACATATCTAGCTTGCAATGTTCCTCAAGGGCATTAACAGTGTGGTGTGGTAATTTTACATAGAGTGGTACAAAATTTTCCTACCAACACATCCCCTCTGGAAGGCTTTCAAACTGAACTAGTTTTGTCATTGCCATCTTTACTAAATGTGGATAGCATTGTATAGATGAAAGGAAGCTAGTCTCAAACTGTTTGATACTTCATAGTTAAAGGAAGTATATGAAGTGTGCTGAAAAACACTGGAATTAATAAACAGAACACTGCAGTAAAAAAATCATTGATGGCAGTATAGAAATAATTTGAAACTTACACATTTTTAAAATACTAAGAAAAAAATCCTTGAGCAGTTACTTTGAATCGAGTTTTCACTGAAAAGTGCCAGGGTCACCCAGTGACATAGAAAATAAATATTTATTGTTAAATAAATATATATTATTTGACATTCTGTCTGTATTTTGATATTTGTTCTTTTGGGTTTTTTATTATGCTTTCTATATACTTTATATTATTTCTTTATGATGAAAATTCACTGCTAATCCACTGGTAATTGAGAATATCAATTAATTGCCAACTGAGATGACAACAATTTTTAAATTCCTGTATTTCATTAAGGCTACAAACAAGAAAGTACTTGCATCCTCATTCTCTGTCAAGTTTTGGCCTATTACTTTACTTGACTGTTTTCTACTGAGTTATATTGACTTCTTAATATGTGAAACAAATGGTATAGATCATTTTCTTTATCTGTACTTCAAAAAAAGTGAAGGAAGAGCTATGTGACTTCATTTCACTTCCCTTCATTTCAATAATTCTTGATCAGCAGAGCTGTGGGCATTTGAAAACACCTCTCGGGAGTCCATGGAAGGTTGCTGAGAAAAGTAAACCCAGAAGACTTAGATTTAATCTACATAGACTTTCACTTTCGGCCTTTGAAGAGTCTGTAAGATCAATTGTTGCTGCTGCTCTATGATGTTACTATATCTTCCACCTTTATCAGCTGGGCAGTGAGTTTAATTGAATGTTTTTACTTGGTTTGGTTCTTCAGGGTATCACTGAAGTCGTTTCAGTTCAGTTTTAGTTGCAGAGGCTCGACTATTTAAAGGCTTGGTAACTCTTCTTAAGTAGAGTCACTGCAACTGCTGAATGAGTTTTGGGGAGACAGAGGTAATAGAGTGTGACAGGAAGGGCCAGAGATGTTTAGGAGAGGAGACAGGCAGTGGAGAAGTCAGAGCTTTTATGTAGGTGAGGAAGGAGGGCTGGAAGGGGAAATCTGGGAATTTCTGAGGGTCAGAGACAAGTGTGGGAGTTTTTAGTGTTCACTCTTCTCAGTCCACACCTTCTGTACAACATCTTCCTCCACCTCAGGAGACAGAGCCAGGTACTCAGCTTACTCCTCATCTGGGTCAAAAGGAACTTTCCTTACTGGCACTTGTGAATTTTTGTGCTGAATCAAGCTGAATGAGGTGGAATCTGTGCTGAGAGTAAAAGGAATAGCATGTGTGAGAGCCTTCAACCTTTTTGCCATCCTCTTCAGGAATGCAGGGTCATTAGCCACCGAGTCATCTGTGCTGTCCTTACAGCACTTGATGGAAACAACACATTTCTCAGAGTGATTGACACGAACTGTGTCCTCTGTTACCAACACAAGACATTCTTTTAACTTTTGTTCTGCTTTTTCTTCCCATGCTTACACAACAATACTCATTCTCTTTTGAGTTTCATTCATACCAATTTTTCTGTTTCAAGTCTCTGTAGCTGGGATCTGTAGATGCTCTTCTTCTTCAAGATGGAAATTGACATTACATTTGTGTAAATGAGGAAAGTGTCCTTGAAAAGAAAAACAAAATTATTGCCACAAAAGTGGAGTGTGCATTTAAAAAGAAAATATATTTACTTCCATTATAATGTTGATTTTGCCACTCATCTCTGGAGCAGAGTAGAAAGCAGCTGTTGATTTTAATTGCACTACAGATTTGCAAATAAAACCCAAACTGTTTCTTCTTCATCAGTATCATCTCTAATGTCTTTACCAGACAGTGTTTTCTTCTTCACTGCTTGATGACTGTGCCTTGAGTGAAACTCTGATTAATGTGGCTGACTAGACGGACAACTGAGTGGAAATGGTAAATAATGACTTGTTTTTATACATGTAAAAACCAGTTCCTACTCAAGTTGGAAATCATTGCTTTTGGAAGGGCATTCTTCCATCTTGCTTCCTGCTAACCTAAGGTCACTCAAGGAGAAACTGTTTCAAATACCGTTGATTACAATGATGTAAACGTCTCTGGCTCAGATGCTGCAGTGAACAAGACTTTCCACACAGGAATATGGTTAAGCTGAAGGCCACAACTTTTATGAACTACACTGCCTAATAAAGCAGGGAAGAACCACTAGCCAGCTGTTCCCCACAAACTACTCAGTAAAACAGGACCAGTGAGGTTCACCAAGCATGAGACTGTGGAGGCCAAGCTAAATGTTTAAGAGAAAGCTGGCTGCATCCTCCCTCTGGCAAAAGTGACCAAGGTCCCACTGAAACTATCTCCTCCTACATTGTCTGTGCTTGGGAGGGGAGAGAAAAGAAATGTCAGCAGTAACTTTTTAATTTGTGTAAGGCGCTACCTTTTTCCCTGTATTGTGGAAAGAGAAATAGCTCACTGACACCTGGCTAGTTTTTAAGACATGAGCAGTAATTCTAGCCACAGCTAACATGAAAAACCCACATTGGAAACCTGCTCTCCAGTTGTGTGAATGGACAAACAAGTTCTCTTGTCTTACCACTAGCTGAATTTACTAATAAAGCCACACCACATTTTCAGTGTGGTGAACACTTTTTCTCACTAAAGCACACTATCCAACTCAGAGTATAAAGACCAGCAACAGTCAGAGTAACAACAACAACAGTTACAGAAAGTCAAGGGGTCAAAAAGACCTTCAGAATAAGAACTAATTTATAAAGAAAGTACATCTAACTTCTACTGAGATGGTCATCCAAATTTGGACTTTCCCACATGAACACAGAGGATCACTGGGAACTCCTGTTTCTTGTCTCCAAACCTCAATGCTTGTTGGAATAATAGAGAAAGCTGTCTGTCTTACAGTCTCGACCTGTTACCAGTTCAAAAAAAAAAGCCTTTTTTTTTCCTTTTATAACATGGAAAATCTAAAACTGTTTTCTAGCATGTACTGCAGGTTTGGAAGGACCCACCTGAATCACTGGTGTCCTGTTGTTGGATTCCTGAAGGAAACCATTAAGCTCCATCACAAAAGCAGGCAAGCCATTTGCCCTCACCGCTCTTCCTAGAAGTTTGTTCTAGAGCCTGGTGGTTTGATTCTGTGTTGTGTGTTTACTCTTACAATTCTTTCCGCAATCCTGCTGATAGTGGAGTGTGCAAGCAGCTGCATGGGGCTTGGTTGCCAGCTGGGGTGAAACCACAACACCCCACCCGACAGAGAAGCTCCCACCCAGTCACTTGCTCACTCTTCCTCAGCAGGAAGGGGAAAGAATCAGAAGGACAAAAGCAAGGGATGAAGGTTGAGATAATGACGGTTTAATAAGTGAAACAAAGCTACACACACAAGCAAGTTAATTTTTTTTTAAAGGGAATTAATTCTCTACTTCCCATCAGCAGGCAGTTGTTTAGATGCTTCCTGGAAGGCAGAGCCTCAGCATGCCTATTTATGAAGACATAATCCAAGTGCAATAATCTCAAATGTCCAGTTTCCTTCTCCTTTTCTCCAGCTTTTTTTAATGTGCACAATAATTGCATTTGCTTTTTTTCACACAGAAGTCACCTTTCCAGTAGATCTAATAGCTATCTCATTCTCCTCTTAAACTGTTAGCTATTAAGTCTCATTTTCCCCTGAAGATTTAGTTGCCAGTTTCCAAGTGTATGACTTTGCACTCTATATGGCTGAATCTTACCCCACATCAAGGGTTTCAGGCCACAGTTATCCAGTTCTCTTGGCCCAGTATCTTGAGCCTCTGCTGTAGCTTCCCAAAATCCTCTTGCCAGTTAATCAGCTTGATCCTGCTTTTTGTGGGCAACTCATTAAGAAATGCATTGCACATACCTGAAACTTATTGCTCAGGTAGCCCATCCCCTGCAACCTGATACTTCTTTCAGTAACATCCGTCATAATTTTCCCTTTACCTAATTCTCCCATCTTCACCTTATCTACTTGTTTCCACTTTTCTGCCTTAATGTGTAGCTACTCTCTGTGAAAATCCACATAGATTATATCTACCTGTGGTGGGTTGACCTTGGCTAGGTGCCAGGTGCACACTAAAGCCACTCTGTCACTCCTTTTCTCAGTTGCCCAGGGGAGAGAAAATACAATGAAAGGTTCATGGGTTGAGATAAGGGCAGGGAGAGATCTCTCACCAGCTACCATCATGGGCAAAACCAACTTGACTTGGGGAAATTAGTTTTATTTATTACAAATCAAATCAGAGTAGGAAAAAGAGAAATAATCCCAAAACTTAAAACACCTTTCTGTCACCCCTCCCTTTTTCCCAGGCTCATCTTCACTCCCAAATTCTCTAACTCCTTCCCCCAAGAGGTGCAAGAGGATACGAAATGGGGGCTGTGGTCAGTTCATCACACATTGTCTCTACCTCTCCTTCCTCTGCAGGGGAGGACTCCTCACACTTTTTCTCTGCTTCACCGTGGGTTTCCCAAGGATGACAGCTTCCTTCAAGGATCTGCCTGATCCAGCATGGAGTCCTCTAGGGGCTGCTGGTGGATCTCTGCTCCACCATGGACCTCAACAGACCACCGGCCTCTCCAAGGTCTGCACTGCAGGCTGCAGGGGGATAAATCTCTGCTCTGATGCCTGAAGCACCTCCTTCCCCTCCTTCTTCACTGACCTTGGTGTCTGCATGCTTGTTCCTCTCACATATTCTCACTTCACTCTTCTGATGCACTTGTGCAGGTTTTTCCCCCCTCTCCTTAACTCCTAGAGGCACTGCCAGTGTTGCTGTTGGCTTGATCATGGCCAGAGGCAGGTCCATCTTGGAGCTGGCTGATATTGGCTCTGTTGGACATGAAGGAAGATTCTGGCAGCTTGGCAGAGAAGCCGCCCTTGTATGTCCTCCCCCCCACCATCAAAACCTGGACACACAAACCCAATGCACTGCCATGTCTAAATTGCCCATGTCTAAAAAATCTTTCAGCAAATCAACCATCACATTAATATGACACATGAAGTAAACCTACGTTGCAATGCATCCTATTTTTCACTTGCCTAGAGTTCCTTATTAACATTCTTTTTCACTCTGAGCTATATGCCAAAAGAAATCCCTTGGAAATACGTCAGTTAAAGCCTTTATATAATCTATCAGTCTATGAAGACTGTGTGAACAATTCAGAAGAAGACAAACTCAATTTTCTGAATAAATTCTTAATTACAAATGCTTTTTTAAGACTCCCATGATAGTGAATATATCCCTTTCAGCACTTTTATGATCAGCTTCCACAGCAATAATTATTCACTATTGATCTTCATCCAAGGAACCACACACACATAAGTTGAATGAATCTTGACATTGGAAACCCACTGCAATCTCCTTTCTGCCAAATCTAGATGACCTGCTCAAAGTCATATATGTTGTCAGCCTCAAAGGCAGGAAAAGAGCTCAGTGTTTCCTACTTTGACCTCTCCAAATATACATTTATCCCCAACATTAAACTGCAGATGTTATAGTCATGACAATGCAGTTCTGTGTTTGCTGGAGCACATGCCAACCATGGTTTCGAAGTGCTCAAAGCGGATTAGTTGCCCAGACTCCTAGACTTTATTGTACTGGTCACTGTGGAGCATCTACTCCTCTGCTCCTCCACTGCGTGACCTCATCTGTAAGTACTTGGCAGCTGGAAGGTACTGATAATCCAATACAGTTGTGTGTCACATTGTATAAAATTGTCTCATTGTTCTTTGGTTGTGCCCCATGACTGTGGCAAATTGCTTTCCATTTTCCCTGCAATTTGCAGTTTTTAAGGAACAAATATGATCTATTGGCTCTACCTGTGTACATCACCTAGGGAACTGAGATCCTCCTGTTTGACTACAGATTTTAGCTGCTGTGAATATTCAAACAATGCAGTCAGGTATATAGCTCAGTCTGGAGTTATTGGATGCACACTTTCCTGTGAAACTTTCATGGGAGAGGTAGGTTTGCACTGACTGCAGACACCCAAGACTAATTTTCTTGAGCTGACAACGATTCCAGTCCAAAATTAATTTGAAATATCTGTGAAGTGTCATTTAGAATCCTCCAACTCAGCTGTCCTGTTGTTAGAGTGTATATAAGATACAGTACCCAAGAGGATGAAGTCTGGTGTTTCCTCCACAAACCAGCCAACCAGCTATCAGCTGTGCCATTTCATTGCCACATCAGCAAATGAAGGCAAAGCACTAACTACCCTAGTGTGCTTTGCCAGAAAATGATCCCCACCTGAATAGTTTAATTGTAACATCCTAATCAGCTTTGAAATGTCTTCTGTGCCCAACAGGCATGTGTGTCCATACCCGCTGTGGCAGAGGGCTCCAACTGTGTTCGGGAGCCAGCAGCTGTAGCAGTTCGGGATGTCACCATCCACACCCCCTCCGTGGTTTGCTACCACCATTGGCAGCCATGAGCATGCGCCCGCACTTCACACACACCACAGCCTCACCTGAGCTCATCTTCATCAGTGACCTGAGCCATGACTTGAGCAATCAGGCTGGGCACAAGTCCCTCCAGCTGCTTCAGCTGCAGTGACATCCAGCAAACTGGAGAGCTGATGTCCTGGCTGGGACCTGGGCACCACAGTCCAATTGATTAGCTGACTTGTCATAGCTCTAATAAACATGCTTTCTTAGGCATTATTTATATCATTTAGCACAGTAAAGTTCACAGCTCAGTGTCAACGTGTCTCAGCTGGAATGAGAAAGAACTAGTATTTCTGATAGTTTTTCTGTTTGTCTTTCTTACTGCACATGGCAAATTAAAATCAGAACTATCTCCCAGTTTTCCGTAAGGGACTTTGACCAGCATAATTACATCTCTGGGATAAATGATTTTCAAACCCTACTTTGTATCAATTTTTTTCTTATGTGGTATCAAAAGTTGTGACTCACTCAAAGTGTTTTTCCTCCACACTAGCCTATGTGCTTCCAAACTAGTTTCTTCCCAGGAAACTTTACATCTTGAGGGCAATTCTGTTACTGCTGCCAAAACTGTAGGTGTTTCTGATGGAGATGAAGTAGCTTTATGGCATGATGTACAGGTTTGAAAGCAAACCAGTGAGAGGCTCCAAGTCAGAAATACAATTTAATAGGGAAAAGGTAAAATAAATGCAATAGTACAAAAAGCGAACCACTGACAAAGTCAGAATACAACCTGGCACCCTGTCAGTCAGGGAGCTGGTAGCAGTTCAGATGAAGTGGTCCTGTTAAAGCAGTGATCCTGTAGAAAAAGAGTCTGGTCTTTGTTTGAAAGTCCAGTGGTGGCTCTGTTGTGGCTCTTGTCCTCTGGAAATCCAGTGGGAAAAGGCTGTCTGTGGTGTTTGGAATCCCAGATTATATCCAGGATGGAATGCTTGGTTTCTCCCTCTGTGTGGAGCTTCTCACAATGGGATGATAAGGCATTGATGGGCCCATTAACAAAAGATTGTCCAGAGGCAGTTATCTATGAGCCATGGGCAGGGTCCTTGATTGCCAATTAAACAAAGATAGCTCCCAGAGGGAGGAGGCAAGGAAAACACTGCCCCACTTGGATTCAATATTTTATGAAGATGGTAAAAGAATAAATGCTTTTGGGCGCGTCTTACACTGTAACCTAGGACACATGATTATCCCAGATCTACATTGAGCCAAACCATAGAGATGTATTAGCAACGTGATAAATATAGAAAATACTAAGGAAGAGAGAGTTAGGAGAAGCACACCAGGAAAAACTGAACAAAAACTGTGACAGGATTTACATATCTGATTCTGTACTCAAGTAGACCAAGAAGAAATGTTGCAATTAAGGTTTTGAGAACATGCAATTATCACTAGTGAAAGATTAGGTATTATTTTCTGTTTTCTGAGAATTCCACCACATATACTTTTAACATCTTATATTGGTTCAGTTTCTGTTGTTTTTACCTTAATTTACTTAGGTAAAATTCTTGCCAGTTAATAACACACTCAAATTCATATTCAGTTTGACAATATATTCAATGAATTGAGAGCTTACTCAGCTTATCACGTAGACTTCTTGAAATACTGCAAAAAAAATCTAGACTGCTATGAGAATTGAGATTCAGACTTACAATTAGATGTGGTCTCTCTTTAATCCTTCTCACCATTCAACACAATTTGAAATGTTTGGAATGATTTTCTATTCTTACTTGTAACTAAAATACATGTTTTTCGAAGGAAATATGATATTTGAGTTGCTAGTGTTCCTTTTAAATGGACAAATGTACACCCACAGACACAGACAGTATATATCTGTGACTGCTGGAGCACATCAAGTGAAGTGGCTGGGTTTTAGATCCTTGCTGGCAAACACGACCTGTTGGATGCTGTGCAACTCTATCACTTCACTTTGGTTCTTCAGTGGCAGTAGTAATCTTCTGAAAAAAAAATTGGTCTCATAAATTTCTGAGCTGTTTGGCCAAGTTCCTGTAATCCTTTGCCTATGTAAAACTGCCTTCCACTCGAGCTTTGTTATCCAGTAAAATATTACCAAATTTCTCCACTGATCTCACTTTGTCATGCAAGAACTTTCCCAAGATATTGCCTGCTAGATCTCAGCTTTAATTGGTAGGCGTTAGTATGTTTTCATTTTCCTGAATCAGGCAATGTCTGTCTCAAGAGCAAAGCAAGGATCCTTGAGCCAGAATCTTGCACTGCACATGCAAAGAAATTTTTTGAGATCAAAGGAGAAAATCTGGCTGGTCTGAAGGGTGATATCACTGCTAATCCTGTTTTATTTTCTGCCTAGTGAGAATGAAGAGCAGAAAACTTTATATAATATACAATGTAAACATAACAGAGGGCATGAGCCTGTCAGCCTGTCACTGACATGAGACATGCAGACCTGGATCCTGACAAGGATATTTTGTGAGCAAAGGCAATAATGAGGTTTTGAAAAGCACACATTTAAGAGTAATGGATGCTTTAGAGCTGTGCTGCTACAAGTTGTGATTTAAAAGGCTGGAGGCTTCAATCTGAACCACTAAAATTCAAAATGACAGAAATTTACAGAATTTTATTGCTCTGCATTTAATAAAATTTACATTTACAAGCTGTCTGTTTGAAATGCTGAATAACTCATAGTTTAGAACACTGAACACCAGTTTGAATTATTCTTGCAATTCACTGTTTCCTACTTACAATCTTTCTCAGATACCCAGAATAATCCTTCCATCACACACTTTTCCTATCTCTCTTAATTCACCTTTGGCCCCAAAAATATCTTGACTTTGTAGGAAGGTCAGGGAAAGAAATGCGTCTTGTTGCCATAAAAAAAGCCCCAAACAACCTAGGCATAATGAAAAGCTCCCCTTCTGCTTGCTTAATGTGCTAATATAAGAACATTAAGGCCAACGTACCATCTACAGTTTGCTCTGGCAGTTTGGATTTTTTTTTGTTAATTGACAGACTCAATTATGTAGACTCTTAAATTCACAGCATTAGTGGGTGGGAAGGTAGATGGTTAATGAAAAAACACAGAGTAGGAAACTTCTGTTTTATATGTATCTTGGGTAACATTTTTAGAAGAACAGGGATCAAAGATTGTAATTTAAAGAAAGTCTCAAGACAG
Organism: Aleadryas rufinucha; assembly: GCA_013397815.1. Lineage (NCBI taxonomy): Eukaryota > Metazoa > Chordata > Aves > Passeriformes > Aleadryas > Aleadryas rufinucha. Next base: position 646,571 of record VZTH01018232.1, read on the forward strand.
GAATAAATGTACATGACTTTAAGGCACCCCTAAAAATTATGAGATGGCTAATATCCCCATGATTCTGTGGTCGGTTCTAAAACAAAAATATTAAGCCAAATGTTTGCCTCTATATAATAAAAACAGATTATCTAATGGTTTCCAGTGGGAAATATGAGAAAGAGCATTCATAAAGACTCTGTAATAGTTATGAATTATAAAGACTTCCTCATTTTCAGTATGAACTGAGACCCTAATAGAAACTGTTAGATATTTGTTTACATGCCCTCAAAGGGACTGCACATGGACATTTTTAATTAACATTATTTGCAACACCTTACTCAAGTTGTTCATTATTAATTTGACATGTTTTGAAGTCCTGACCAGAAAGTATTCATCACTTACTCTAATGACACCATTCTTACAAGATTTTAATACTTTTAAAGGGTTGCAATGATTTGCAGTCTATACTTATTTTAATGGAGAAAGAAAACAATGTTTAAGTAATCAAGGTCATAACATTTTAAAAAAAGTAAGGAAACATAAAATAAACTTTGGGTCACTATCTTTAGCATGCCTTTAGGCCATCTGTGTAAGAAAAAACAAGTAAAAAATAAAGGCACAATTTGACAGCACTTCTGTGTTTCCAGAGATGCCAATTTTGTTGCCATTTTGCTCTTCTCTTTTCAGCTGCCCAAAATGTTTTGACATTTATTACTGGCTATAAAACAGGTATATCAACTTCATTTCACCTCCATCTGTCCTCACTGGCCAAATGTCTGTGCCCACCAGTTCAAATTATTAAGAGAGGGTAAAATATCTTTTTCTTGCCTCATTTGAATGCTTTTTCTTAGCTTTTATCTTTTATGCAGTTTTAGCTGTTGAAGCCAAAACTGCAGGGTGAGTCTGCAGAGATTTGTCTGAGTTTACAGCATTGGAAACAAAGGCAGAAAATATGCAGTAAACATGACCTTCGTGTTTGCATCTGCACAGGATAAATAAATTCTGCTACTTTCTTCCTAGAGAATGGTAAACATAACTAGAAGAAAAGCACCACTGGAGAGACCTGAGAGTACGTGAGAGTTGTACCATGACAGAGACAGAGAAACCTGCTCATCTTCATGAAGATCTGAGAGGCTCAAATATGCTTAAACTTTGCTCTTTAGCTAGAAGCCAAAATGCTGAAATTTAGCCTTTTAAATAAAACGGGCACTTGGCACCTCCCTTTGAGAGCATGTGTTTAACTGTGTCAGCTACACCTTTTATGTTCGTAACTACACCTTTTCATTGAAACTGGTTTCGTAAATAACAGCTGGAACTGTAGAACGCAAGATGGCAGTGTCAGACGCCACGTACCAGCAGGGGACCAGCAGCGGGATCTCCTGAGAGAGGGGACAAGCAAGAAGCTCTGAGGTCTTCGTCATTTCTTTAATACCCCTGTGCAACAGTTGCTAGGAAGCGAGGAGACCTTTCTGTTCCAACAGCACCTAGAAAATACTCTGCAGAAGGAATAAAGATACAGTACCCTCTGCAGAATAGGTTTTGCTCCACACAATTCTCTTGAGATCTCCAGGTTTAAGGTGGTGTGTTAAGACATAAAGTAATATGTATCTTACAAAGTTATCAAGGAAAAGGGACCTTCTATCTCTGGAACATTGCTTTTCTTTCCTTATCCTAGCAGAGAATGAACATATAGGTTCTTTTTTTCTCTTTATTTTTTTCCCCCCAAATTTGTATATCACCAGTCTCTAGACTGATACATATAGTAAGAGGCTAATCTTTGTCAAAGACATACAGGAAAATTTATTTACTAGTTCTTGAATGCCATGGTGTTTTTCCTGGTTTTAGGAAGCTCACTATAAGCAATGAGGGCGTGCATATGAGGGTCAGAGTGGAGAAGATGCAAACGTGATCTAAACCGCGGCAAAAGCCCCAGACCGAACCTGCCTGAAATGGAGCTATCTGAGTCCAGAAGCCTGGCAGAAACTTTAGGGGAAAATAAGCTTTAAAGACCCTTTAATCAAACCTGTATGTCCAAAGTGAGGGAAGGTCATTAGCAATTACTGTTCTGCTGAATTTGAGGGATTCTTACTGGGGTGTCCTTCATCACTTCCTTAGTACTACCGAACACCTGAGCCCCAGTGCCGCTCCCACTGAGGGACTTGGGTCTATTCCTTTGCAAGATGCAGTTCGGACCCCCAGTCTTGGAAGTACGGGCTCCCCCGGCTGTGTGTTTGGCTCCGCCCGAGGACGGGCCGTTTCAGTCCAGCCTGCCTTGCCCAGGCGAGAAGCCCTGCTCCCGGCAGTCAGGCGGTACCTGCTGACACGCAGTTGCTCTGATATTTTAGTATGTGCTGGGCTGGTGATTTTCTTCCATCATCCTTACCTCGAATTCGAGGGCTGAGAAAGTATTTTGTTTAATTCTTGGAGAAAGTGCAATAACACTTCAGACATGCCTTGGAAGTTTAACTGGAAATAAACCTCCTCATCAAAATACCTCTCCGGGAGCCGAGAAACCTCAGACAGGCAATCCCTCTAGTCCTTATTTTAAAGTATGTTGATGGCTAAATCCTTCCACTTGCTCCGTTAAAAAGGCTGTGAGAACCCATTTCCTGCTCCTCAGCTGTCCAAAGCGGGGGTCGGTATGTTTGCCCTTTGCGGGGCCGTTTTGCTGCGGTGGAAGGTGCAGCAGGGCCAGGGCGGTGCCGGGCGGCGGCCAGGCCGGATTCAGCACTTTCCCGATGATGACAGTTCTCTCTCGCCACACCGAGCCAGAGTCCGGCGGCCGTGGCCCGGCGGTGATCCCTGCCCGTATCCCTGTCTCGTCCCTCGGTCCTCTCGCCCCGCCGCGAGCGGGACTGTGTCAGTGCCCAGCGGAGAAATGAGTCCATGAGTGGGTTTTGGAGAAGCACTCGGGGGGAACGGCTTGGGCACTAATCTCGCCAAGGGTACTGAGAAGGCCCGGGTAATGCCCCGACATGCTCCGATGTGTGATGCTCACCCCGGTAATCACCAGCCCCCTCTGTCCCACTACGAACACGCGTGCCTGCGTGACCCTGTCTGGGCTTCTCTGTCACTCCGACGGCTCATTGGGCTGCGTCAGGGAACATTGCAATGCGGGGGAGAGTAGCACAACCTCAGGATCTGGCTTTGCTCCCTCTCTGCCCATCCTTGCAACTGTGACTGGGATATCCACAGTCAGTTATTCCTGACGAAGGAAATGTTTTATGTGACTCTTCAAAGGTTAAGGCAGCAGAAATACACAGAGTTTAAAAAGTAGACGATGTCTGCCGCTCTATAGAAAAGTGAAGTTTCTGCCTTGCAGCACTTGGGCAGGAATGTTGTGCCATCGACTTTGCGGTGGTGTTTCCGTCCTGCGGGGATTAAAGTCGGCTTCATTCGTTTATTCACAAAAACAAAACCGAAAACAACTAAACAAACAAACAAAAACCAAACAACCCCAAATAAATCACCCAGGGTGAATCCTCTCATTTCCTTTTCGACAAACGAGACCCAGTACAGGGGTGCATCTGTCCGCAGAGAGGGTGGGTGCCCCGAGCGGGGCCGAGCCGGGCGACCGGCGCTGGGGCTGGGACGGAGGCGCGGAGCTGCCGATTCTGCTTCCATTGGCTGCATCGGGTCCCACAAAGAGACCTTACATCGGGTGCATCTAATTTCCAGGAGAACTGCGGAGGTAAATACCCCAGGAAACATGGTGGATGCAATGGAAGTGCACTGCGCGCCCTGTTTGCATCTGAACCTCCCCGTCACGCTTTGCTATCTCTCCCACAGAGGACAGTTCAATGCCAAGGGTCGTGGAGGATCGAAGCACAAATACCCGCGGGTTTCCCTGGCCGCGATGGTGATAAGAACGGCGGGAAGGGAACAGCCCGCAGGGACGGCCCTGGATCCCGGATCAAGCCGCTGTCCATGTGGGATTCCTCTGAGACGTGTAAGCGCCTCCGAGGCGAGCACAGCTCGGCTGCCCCGAAGGGCGTCGGGGCGGGGAGAGGAGGGCCCGGCTCTCCTCATGGGACTCGCTCCTGCCCCCGCCGGCCCGCCTCACCCATATCCACGGCCGCCGAGCTGCCGTCCTGGGGCTTGCGATGGCGAACAGCCGAGCTCCGGTGGCCTGGGGAAGGGCCGGGGGTGCCGGGGGGTGGGTGGTATCCCAGGTGCCTCGCTCAGAGGAGAGGGGCTCGCTGCAAATGTCATCAGGGCCTCGCCGCCGAGCCCGGCGCGTTTCAGCCACATATGGTGGGTGGATTTAGGTGTCAAAAGCCGGCGAATTAGAAATGGTAATTGTGCGTCATTATGGGTGAAACGCGATCTATCACAACAACTGGAACATGTCTGGGCGCTAGCAAAAATAATTTGAATGATTAGCGATCATTATGGATGTCAAGCCGCGTCCATTAAGTTGTATAAAGAAATTATCCTTGACGTGCGAAATCAAACTACAAATACACAGGCCTGGCATTGAGAAGACCCTCTCTGCCGGGCCGCGGGAGGCCGGGAGCAGCCCGGCGGGGCGCTGGCAGGGCCCGGGAGAGGCACTGGGACTGCTGCGCTGCCGGGGCCGGGCCGCAGGGCGCTCCCTCCCCGCTGTCCGCAGCGGCCTATGACGAGGGCTCTGCTGCGAGCTTGCATGGCCCTGCTCAGGGCGAGGGGACAGGGGACAGGTGCTCGATCGGTCAGAGAAGGTTTTGCAGGGAGTGGGAGGCAAGAAGCAGAGAGCCGGGCGGGATGCGGCAGCGATGGGAGGTTGTCCCGAGCAGCCAGCAGGCACCTCCCGGAGATGCAGGAGAGAAAAGATGGGGAGAGTTTCTGGAATATGTCTTCTGGCAGGCACACGCTGCATCCCACGTAGCTGCTCCTGTCCTTGGCATGAGGGGATGTCCGGGGACCCGCTCCCCCGGTCCCGCGGGGGTCCAGCGGCCCCGGCCTCTCCGCGCTCTCCAGCCCGCAGCCGCCTGCCGCCGCTCGCCCCCGCCGCGCCTGCCTGGCCGAAGGCTTTGCCACCCCACTAAAAACGACGCTTTCCAGGCGAGATCGGTTTACAAGTAGTTTCCATGTTGCAAATCTTGCATATATTATTTACTAAGATAAAAATATCGGAGTTCTCCTTTTAAAGTTCGCCCCGTACAGAGGGGCTTGCAATAAATTTTTTTTCTTGCACCTTCGTTTCTGTTCCTTCTTTAGTGAAATAATTTGTTCTCAAAAACGAAGTGGTTATTTCAGTATCTTTTGGAGGTATTTTGGGTAAAACTATGTTATTGTGTTCCCACGAGCCGTGACCTGACATGGACACCTAAACACAACTTCCCAGTGGCAGCGAATCCGTGCAGGAAAAAGCAAAAGTTCTTCTCGAAGACCGAGGAAACCCTTCTCTTTCTTCCAGACATTTATTTTTAATCCGGAAAGTTAGTAAAATTTCAGACAAATTAAAGGAACCTTCACAGTTACTTGACAAAATCACAGTCTGCACCCCCGCAGAGTCGGGTTTATAACCAGCGAATGAGCACATGTGTTCTTTTCTTGTTCTGGTCGCTGGGAAAATGTAGTATGTCCATAGAATTTCCCCCTTTGCCACCATTTTTCATTCTTAACTGAATAAAGAGAAACTCGATTAGTCTATTATTATTATTATTATTATTATTATTATTATTATTATTATTAGCCAAGTAAAGACTATTTGTCTTATGTGATCAGTCCCGCCGTGCAGAACAGAGTGGCAATGCCGCCACCTCGGTAAATCCGCCCACGACACGGAGGAAAACGTCTCCACGGCTGCGCCACCCCGCCATCCCTCTGTCGCCGCCCGGTATCTCAGATGAGTGCCAGAAGGAAAGTCCCAAACACGACCTGTCCCTCGCTTTCGCCTCCCGAGCAAAGGAGCCCGGCACAAACCCCGCCACCGAGAGTCCTAGCTCTGCCGACAGCCGGCAGAACCGCATTCCCTCCCTCGCCTTACAGCCTACCCAGCTTCATTCGTACAGTTTGCAAATCTGTATTATTCCCGCACAAGCCAAAAATAATATTAGTCCTCTCCACGTGCATTTCATCCCTAATTATCACTCGAGTCCTTTGCGACACAAAGCGTTTCTCTGGCCAGTTTAAGCGCAGCGCAGATCCATGGGCAAAGTGATTTACCCCGACCCGGGAGACAAGCAGCGGGGGTTGCGCCGTCCGACGGCTTTAACGGAGAGCGGATCGCCGGTGCCGAGCGGGGTCCTCAGACCGCCGGAGCCGACAGGCAGGGTCGGGCTCTGTACCAGCGGGAAGAGGTGTTTTTCGGAGCCATCACCGCCTGCAGGATTTGCTTTGTCCACAGAGCAATTTAGGAAACAACGCCGTAACCCGCGCCCCGCCGAGCAGCGGCTCCTGTCCCGTGAATGCTCACCCCAGCGCCGGCCCCAGCCTGGCGGCCACCCCCCGGCAACCCCTCTGCCCGGCCGTCGGCGCCCCTGCTCGCGCGCTGATACCCTTCAGACCCGAAAGGATGAAAATCAGACCCGTTATTGCCTTTCCACCCGTTTTATGGTTTTCTACCATTCTTGTTCGGTGTGGAAGCACTGTTTTACTTGTCAGTCGGCCGTGCACGAAACGGCTGCGTGTGGCCTTCCTCCCATGCTTCTTTTCCTTTTTCCTTTTTTTTTTAATAAAGAAAAAAATGTTTGAAGTACCTATATATTTTTTATTATTATTAATAGCTGTGTCCCTACTCTGGTGGGAAGGACATCTTTCACCAGTTCTGGTGGCTACTTGCACCCCTTTGGAGACAGCAGGTAGTCCCTGCGGGTCGCCTTCTGCACCCCTTTCTCTCTCTCTCCCAGCGCCCAGCCACTGCTGCGGGAGAGGGAAGACTTCCTTTGCACAGTTTCTGTTTCAGCAGAGGATGTGTTGCTGGCTGCCATCAGTGTCCTTCGGGAGCCCAAGCCGTGGCCTCTTTACTACCGAGTCAGATTTTATGCAAGAAGCCACAGGCGCACATGAGAACCCCAAAACGGCTTAACCTGCAGCTCTGCAGCCACCACTCCACGCTCTAATTTTTTTCAAGGATCACCCCGGCTATCGCCAGCATCACTTGGGATGGCTAACACCTCTAGCGGCTCCGGAATGGAGCAACAGGCCTGGGGAAACACCGGGCAAAGAGCCGGGGATGGTTCTTCAGCCACCCCAAGAGCGTCGGACCGAGGAGCCAAACCCCTCATCCTCTGCTGGGGTTTTCCTCTGTGGGCCGTAGGACCCGTCTAGGAGGGAGCCAGGGAGGTGTCTGCGGCTGTGGGTGGAGGAGGTCTGCCCTCGTCCCTGGCCTGCCCCAGGCAGCGCGACAGCCCCCTCCCGGGCCGTCCCGGGCGTGAACTCGCCCTCTCTATCCGCTCCATCCCTCCCTTAAAAAAAACAACGAACAAAACCCAAAACAAAAAACCCACACCACAAATATTAAACATGTTCTAGGAAAAGGACAAGCCCCACCTGCGGGTAAGAGTCCGCCCTCTCCCCCGGTCCCTCGGCAAGGAACCGGCCAGCCGCGGTGCTGAGCCGCCCCGGCGCGGGTTAGTGCGGCTGCCCGGGCGCAGAGCGGGGCGGGGGTCCCGCAGGCGGCAGCCCTAGCGGGGCCGGAAGGCTCCGCGAAGAACCTGCCAGCCCACGGGCGTCTCTGCTCGGCCCCGGAGATGTGAACGCTGTCCCGGAGCGGTGCTGTGTGCCGGCACTGGCAGTCGTGACACTAGGTCGGGAAACGTGTCATTTGCTCCCTGGTTCACCCTGCTCCCCGGTTAATCACGTTAACTGCCCGTTTGCTGCAGCAGCGGACAACGCGAAGGAACAGTTCACTTCCTTGCGGCTTTCGGAGAGGTTGGGAGAGGTAATATCCCCGATAATGTGGCCGGGACAAAAAGACCTGCCCTTTATTTTTCCCACCACCTCGGGAAAAGCCAGGCTGCTCGATGGAGCCACTACTGGCAGCGCCCTGGAGCTCCGGAGGCCGCGGGGTCTGGCTTTCTGGCCGCCCGGAGGAGCACCCCCGTCCTTGTCTTCGGAGCCCTCCCAGAGGAGCGGCTGCTCCGGCGGTTTGGTGCTGCAGACCCGGGAGAGCCGCTGGAAAGGCGGCCGGGATTCCCCGTGGCCCCGGCCCGGGGCCGCCCTCGGGGCGCGTCGCCGTCCCACTGACAGGAGAAGCGGAGCGGAAAAAAGCCTGCCAAAGCCTGCCGGGGAGAGGCCCTTAACCTCGGGCCACCTTTGGCCCCTGCTGCCGGGAGCCCCTGGGAGGCTGGGCAGGTGCTGCACTGCCGGGGGGGCTGCGTGTGCCCCAGTATCTTCTGCTGCTTCTCCTCCTCCCGGGAAAGTGTCGCTGATTTCTACCTGTGTGTTAGTGTGTGTGTGTATGTGCGCAGTGGGGGCAAATCTACGTGATTTCCTGTTTTATTACCCTGCGACCGAGCAGGAGGTAGCTAAATATAGGCAGCCTCCCGGTTGCAGAGTTGGACTCTGCGACTGTGCGACTGTTTAATACACAAACACAAGCGCCAATGGAGACATATGCAAAGATATACACAATTTACATTACATTTCAACAATCGAATTTCTTGTAGCTGCGGTATTTCCCCCCTCTCCCTCTTGTCCTTGCAAGAATTTTTTTTTAAGACTAGAGCTTGCCCATAGTGAGATGGAAAATTATTCCCACGGCCCCTGTACAGATTGGGAGTTTGTGAGAGAGGCCGAAATTGGAACACATCGTTAGGGAGATTATTTTTACGTTGCAGCCGTGTATGTGCTGATGAGCTGAAAGTGTGTTTGAGAGTGCATGGAAAGAATGTTAGACCCCAGGTTTTGCTGATAACTTAAACGCCGAAAATACAGAGTAATTCCTTTGGCCTCGGTATAGTTACATGCATGTTACTGGGGATTTTGCCATTAAGAAAAGGTAAAGGACCCAGAGAGTTTACTTTATATTTCAAAAATCAAAATTATGAAGAAAAACAGAAACAGAAACACCTCAAATTCCGGGAAAAAATCAGTTAAATTATCGATTAAATTTTCCAGATATCAGATACTGACGTTTCTCAAATATCGGATTTTATCAGCGTCAAAAGAAGACACTGTCAATGCATAAATATTCAATATTAAACACCAGTACTAAAATTCTGGGCAACTTCACTCGGATCAGCTTTTCCAGCAACTTCTATCTCGAGTAAAACGCATGTTAGTTTTACCTGATTCAAAGGAAAAGAGTTTGACACTTTGAGTCTGTTACCCAGTGTTACTACCCGAGGAATCTAATAAACATCGCTTCCCTTTCATATCAGAAGGTTCCCTAGAGCACTACATCCGTTAGCAAGCACGAATCAAAATAATACAATGCGGTGACCTACGGGGGAAAAAAAAAATAATAGGCTTAGAAATCTTAGTCCTCTCCCTCGAACGGGGAGCCCGATAGGAGCCATAGCCGGCTTTCCTGAAAGCCACCTCCGCTGGTGCGAACTGTCCCATCTAACATGGGAGTCAGCGGCTCGATGTCTCGTACGGGACTACAGGCAGAGAAACGTCCCCAGGGGCCAGAAAAACGCAAACTGCGGGGCAGCAGCGGCACCTCTTTACCTCCCGAAGTGCACGGGGGCCCAGATTCTGCCATCCAAAAGTTTCGTTTTCCCAGGAAGGAAAGTGTTGAGAATGTCAGAAGGAAATAGTTACCAAAAAAAAAAAAAAAAAAAAAAAAAAAAAAAAAAAAAAAAAAAAAAAAAAAAGAAAGAGACAGGAGCTTCGCGATCGGGCCAAATCAATGTCAGTCCTCCCGCATCCGCCAAGGGACCGCTACATCTGGAGCTCTCCTTTCGGCAACAGGACTGCCGACACGCGCGGCTGAGCAAACCCAAACCCAAAGCATTTCCCCTGGTGTCACGACGGCTGTCGGCTTTGGGAACAGAGAGCTCGTCCCCAGCCCATGCTGGGGCTGGGGCAGCCCACGGGGAGCCACTGCCTCCCCTCTCCCTGCCGCCGAGTGCTGCTGGGGGTGCCAGCCTGGGGACATCTAACCTGCGGGGTACCCCGAGCCTGGGGACAGCGAAATGACAGCAAGGGAAGGCCGGAGCGAGGGGCTGACAGGGAAACAGCCCAGCTGCATCTTGGGGCGGCTGGCAAGCACAGAGGCCGGGAAGCGATGGGGCAGCAGGCCACTGCAAGCCACTCCGTGCCCGGGGGCCGCAGCGAAGGCCCGTGAGAGCCAGCGGGAAAGCAAAGAAACCGGAGGTGATAAAAAATCAGCGGCGCCCAGGCAACGCGGCCGCCTGTGAGCATGGTCCGGGTGGGGCTCCATCGGCGCAAAGAACTGCAGCCACCACCGGGTCCGGTCCCTCCGAGCGCCACTGCCCGGCCCCGGCCCTCCGGCTGGAGCTGCCCACACCGTGGCAGGCTGCCCTCCCCTTCGGGTAGCGGTGCCCGAGGACCGCAGCCGACGGCGGGGATGAGCCGCCAGCACCGCTCCGAGGACCCGGGCTCACAGCAGGGGCTTGGAGGAGATTCAGTCCAAGGTGGGAGGCTGCCCCAAGTGGCTATCGCGGTTGTGTCGGGACACAGACGGCCTCGGCAGTTTCGTCGAGGACTGCTAAGCCCCCTCTCGCAGCCCAATGCTGAGCCCGCGCCCCCGGTCTCCCCGCCAGGCTCCAGCAGACAGAAAACAATCCGCCGACCCACGCACTTTTCCCGGGATCCGCCAAGGTTTTAAACCGGCACGGCCCGCGATAGAGGGGCCGCAGCCTGCACGGTGAGGCCGCCATCGACCGGGAAAAGAGGTTCGAGGTCCCAGTGGCTCCTCCGACTGCACCACGTCCTCACCGCTACCGGCAGCCGTAAATTCAGCCAGTGATCCCGGCTCTCCGGCAGACGGGGGATCTCTCCATCCGGGACAGGCGTTACCAAAGAAGTGATTAAGGCGCCCGGCCAGAGCTCCTGGGCCCCCTTCGCCTCCCATTGAGGGAACGGGCATCGGCGCTGCACGGTGCAGCCGGGTAAGGCGGCCCAGATCTCCGCCAGGCCCCACGATCCGCACTGCCTGCCTCCGTGCAAGTGGGAAAAGGAGGGATGCGGTCTGAACTACGGCCTGAGATCTGCTGTGGGGAAAAAAGTATCGCTGGGGAAATCCGTGTCCACTCTCAGGAACGACACAAGCAGCAGAGGTAAGTGTTAAACTAAAGTTTATAAATTAAAAAAAAAAAAACAAACAAACCGAAACAAGTACAGCGGGTAGCTTACAAACATTCACAATCCATTTGAAGTAAATAATCTAGTTGAGTGCACAGTGCCATTAAAAGAAAAATAGGGGGGGGGGAAAGAAGGGGAAAAAAAAGCAACGAGTTACCTTGGAAGAAAGAGACTGTAATTACATTGCTGAGCAGATCAGAAATCCTCGCCCCTGGAGGAGAGCTCTGCAGAAGAATTGTAAAAGGCACTGATGGTATTAAAGTTTCCCATTACATCGATATCTTAAAAAGCCTGACTAGAAATATTCACATTGAATATAAAAATAATAACAACAACTTTAATACATCTGGAAAGTGCGAAAAATCTGTAACTCCTCCCTCCCCAAACACGGAAAGATCTCAGGAAAGAAAGGAAAACAAGAAGTCAGGAGTTTTGATATAAGTCTCACCCTTTTGTGACATATTTATCCTTTGTCAGGGATCATGGAATACAGGAATAACACGGGCAACAAGAGCAAGAGGGACCTGAAAGAGGTTTCCTTACATTCAGCACCATACAAGGCACACAGTTTGCAACAAGCTGGAAGACCAAGGACTCAGACGACAAAAATAATCTTCCTTACAATCCACTGAGGGAGTCCTTGATCTCTTTTGAGCTGCATTTGGTTTTGCAAGTTGTACTTTTTTTTCCTCTCCTTTGTTTTCTCTCTCTTTTTCTCCACACAAGATCGAGTCTGTACCGATCCGAAGCAAAATAAAACAAACAAACAAAAAGTCTACACCAAATACACTGACAACATGGATACCATGAACAAGTTTTGCCGAATCGCGAGAGTCCTCGGCTGGCGGGGTGGGGACAGGGTGAGGGTCAGAGTGGGGGTGGCCAAGAAGTCCTACGTTGAAAGAGGAGAGGGTGAGGAACCATCCAAAAATATTAATAATAA